>CM035167.1:143781441-144381441 GCA_020205615.1 Panax quinquefolius
GATATCCCTCCTCTTCTTTCCTACCAACTTCCCCGATGTCCCCGCTTATTACATCAACGACGTGCCTTGGTGGCTGATTTGGAGGAGGTTGTACGGGGAGCCGTTTGAACCGCTTTGAACAGTGACGGCCAATATTCTCACGGGTCTCTCCCCACATATTGAACCAAAGAAAGCACTTTGAACCTTCCTCTCTATAAAATCTTTCAAGTTACAACATTCATTAGTGTAAATGACCAAGATGCATGATGATAGCCACAATATTTCCGAGTATTGCCTTGTCCTGGCTTGAAGTTATCCACGTGTTATTGTACTTCTTTGAACTGCCCTCCGACCGATCATTATACCCCCCACCTTCTTCTGATCGCCTTCGGTCTTGGGAGTATCGGCCCCCTTTGTTCGATCTGCAAAAGGTCGTTTCAGGTTATTCATGGCCTCCTCCACCACGATATAACCTTCTGCCTTGTCAAAGGCCTCTGCCAAACTCTTCGGATGGTGAAACATCAGCTTCTTCACCAACTTTTCAAACTTTACCAGATCCAATTCATTCTGAAATAAACCTACAGCCTGCAGATCGTTGAGGTCCGCCACCGCCAACCTCTTCCTTGAATCTCTTTACGTCTTAACCCAAGGACTCATCGGTGAATTTGTCGACTTTGTGCTAAAGAACCCGTGGGCTTCCTCTTCTTGCTTGTTCTCAACCGCATAAAATTTGTCACACAAATTTCGGACCACGAGGATACCGAATCTGCCGCAGAATTTCCATGACCCGCCTCACGCCCTTCCTTAGCGTTGTGACGAACGTATGGCACTTTGTCGACATCGGTAAAATCATAGTAATCCATCGGTCGATTGAAATGCTTGGCTATGGTCATAAGGGTCTCTGTAGACCCATCGTAACTCTCCACGTGAGGCAACTTCTTGGTGGTGTTCTTTCTTTTAAGAATATCCGAGGAAAATGGGGACGCCTTCTTTCCCGGAGTATCCTTCACCCGCTGAACCTCATTTAATTGTTTCGGAGCTCCCTTAATTCCTTCACCAAATACTCTACCCCTCCGGTTGAGATGACGCTTTTTTCTCCATGACTCTTTCCTCTTCGAGTAGATCGGTCTTTTACCGTAGAACCCCAATTCTCGAGGGACTTTTACGATGATGATGGTCCATAGGCGGCGTGCCCCGGTGGACTTTCTCCCGGTGTCACGGTCCCTAGATCTGTTTCGTCTTTGGGTTCTGTGGCTGTGATGAGAATGCGCAACAACGAGCGCCTTCTTTGTATTCTCCGGAGTACATTCCCTGGATCGGCCTCTTCGTTCACTTCAACCCTGCTCCTTAGAATCAATAGGGTGATGTGCCCTCTTCGATCTTTGAGGAGTAGGACTTCTTGATCTTCTTCTTTCTCGATGTTGGCCCCGAGACTCACGTCCCGAATGAGCAGGTTCCTTTCCACTCCGATGCCCACGCTCTTCGGACTGAACATAACTGGACGCTTTATCCCTCAACTCTGTCATTCGGTTCATCTGCTCAATTATATCCTGTCGCTGCTTCATAAGTGCCTCCATGACCCTATCTGTTTCGTCGGCCATCTTAGCCAGTCGGGAGGCCTTTTCGTCTTGGTCATCTCGGTATCGAGTTCTAGGCGAGGTGCCTTCTACTCGTTTTCGACCATGACCAGACCCTTTCTCTGTCGTGAAAACTAGCTTTCTCTTAGCTTTGCTCACGACCTTCTGTCGAGAATCTTCGTGTGATCGTTTGGACGCTGTGCTGGCATGAACACTTAGTGCAGGTCCCAAACGATCCTCGATGATTACTCGTGGTGTTGATTCACCGACGATCGTCGGTTGCCCTTCGGTGTAGGCGTTCTACTCTTCCACATGAATACCGGCGTAGAACGACCACGATTTGTGATTGAAAAGTACTCAAGACACTAGAACTTCAACCCTCCTTCTAGCGCCCAATATTAACGCCAAGATCTTTTGCCACGTCCCAATCACGTAAGACGTCCACGATCCTGCGCACAAGAAACACGATCAACACCAAAAGCTTGACAACTTTCGGCCCGTCGGGGATAGCTCAAAGTGAGAGTCGAGACAGGTAGTTACAAGGGTTAACAATAGAGGATAAAATATCTAGTGTTCTTAGAGATAAAATTCTTAGTTGTGTGTATGTGCGTACTTTGCTTGAGACTTCCTTGCTTTGGGTTATACTTTCTCTTTGCACAGTTTCTTAGTGCCACCAACTCTTATCTAACACACCTTCACTTCTCCCTCGATCTCACCGGGATGCATGCGGTTGTCACCTTTTTCCCATCGTACATGTCATGGGTTTGATATAATCCCATCCACATTAATGATCTGCAGACTTTTGGTCAACAACCTTCTTTTTTCATCATTACAAGTCAAAGACTTGGATATTAAAAGATCTGATGGATCAACCCATTGGACCGGTCCAATATTATGGAGATATAATGAAGATAATGTAAGGATTAGGCCCAATAACTTTAGGACCCAATAGTAGAGATCCAATGGATTAATTAAATAAATAGACTCACCCATTCTATTCCGATAAAAAAATATCATGACCCCGACAATAAAGGCATGCAAAACTTAATAATTTTTCCAGTTCATTTGAATTTTCACATACAAACATCTAGTTCTTCTTCGTAATTTTATCAATCAAGTTATACATTTATTTCATTATTTGTAATTTTGTATTTTGTATTATGGTATATGTAACTTATATAATGCATGTATATTTTTTAAAGTAACAAATAATATTTTATTTTCAAGTTATAAAATAGCTTAATGACTTAATCAATTTATTTAATTATTTACATATAAATTGAAAAATAAATTATTTTATTATTTTCATCAATTGTAGTTATATTTGCATCCCTATCTCCAACTACTTCTTCCATTCCAAATTAATTCTTTCAATTTTGAGCTTTTTTAAAATCAAATTGACCATTTTTAAAACTAATCTTTTACTATTTTTGCTAAAATATAGGTGAAGAGATTATAACCAAAAAGAAAATATATACAATTTATTACTAATCCTAATTTTTATAATTTTAGAAATATATTTATATATGCTTAATTATTAATTATTACGTACCAAAGCTATAATTTAAATATTTGCATATCAAATAGGAGACGAAGAAGAATTATTAGCTATTTATACAAAAGCCCACCAACAATTCATTGGACAAAGACTTGAACATATATCCATTCTTTCAATGTCAACAACCTAAATCATAACCTTATTATCAAGATGGGGTTCCCTTCCCTCGACATGCATGCTTCTTAATTTGAATTAATATTGAGATTTTATCATAATTCTTGTCAACATTCTGTCATCAAACCAAGTATCCACTTTAGAACTCTCGCCTTCATCCACCTCCTCCTCCCATGCCGTCAAACTCGATCAACACCCCAAGACGACTTCACACCCTCATCTTGCAGAGGTGAGTAGGTTTTAATGGTGAATCTAACCAACCTCCAACTGCCAAAATATTAAATGTCTTGGTATTGTATTCCAACAGCCAGCCAAGATAACCAGAGCCCAGAGGTATATATATATATTGGTATCAATAAGTCTAGAGGAACATTTTCTAGTGACATTTTTTTTTTTTTTTTGTAGTACCTCCCAAAAAATGTATAATATTTATTCTAACTGAAATTTTTATAAAAAACAGTATTTTAAATATAATTTGGATACATACAAAAAACAGGATTGTATAGATTGTACATGCCTTGTTTCTTATATGTATCCAAATTATACCTAAAACACTATTTTTTATAAAAATTTCAGTTAGAATAAATACTATACATTTTTTAAAAAGTACTAAAAAAAATAAACAAAACAAAAATAAAAAATAAAAAAATGTCGCCGTAGAAAGACTATCTTGGTATTCCAACAGTCAAGCAAACATGTAAAATAGCAATTGAAATTTAGAATCACACAATTTTATACATATATATAGTTTGATGACATAATAATTAAAGCTGCGGGCTACATTGACTTTTTCCTCTTGCAGCCGCTTCAGCGTCTTACACTTTTTGACCTTTGCCGGTTTTCACCACCACAGGTCCACAACAACTACTACTAATAGTATACTAATACTACTTTACCCTCAACTCAACAACAAAAGCCAAAAAGTAAAAAAGTCAAAAAACAGAAAACCCAAATGAAAGAAACCACATAACTTTTCTTTCCAACTGCTATCACTACTTGTCCTTTTCCCGACTCCCCCCATATTACCACCCCTTCCTCCAACCAAACTTAAGCTAGAAAATGAAGGCTTAATTCTGATTTAGTTTGTTATTTTTTTTCAATTAAACCTTGAAATTTTTGCCCGTGAAGGTCTGTCCGAACTGCCAATTCGGTGGAGCGATGTTATAGGAGGTTGAGGTGCGACGGTCACTGGCTGTGACTCTAAAAGAGAGAGATTGGCCCACAAGAACAGAATTGGATTGCCAGTTTTGTCCCCAGTTCCGGCTCATGGGCATCCACTGGGTGTTGGTTCCTTTGATGAATACCCGCTGGATATCTCCTGCACCTGCCACGTTGGTCACCAATACCAAGTTGAAGTAACGGAAGCCGTTGATCGTGAACCTCATCCCTCCACTCTTTCTGCATGGTACCCTGTATAGGATAGGAATAGGAGAATCAGAATAAGGATATACTAGTAATTCATATTTTTATTGTTCAAAATAATATATATATATATATATATATATATATATATATATATATATATATATACTTGCCTTGACAATATCATTTTTATATGCGATATCATCATCATCATCATCAACCAAGTAATCTCTATTCTTTTAAGTCGATTGCTGCAATTTAACTTCTTCATTCACTTATTTGTGTATTATTATGTAGTATTTACTTACTATTATTTCTACTTGCAATATTATATAGTAGTAGATGGGTAAATTTGGCACATAATTTGGTGGGAAAATCTTAGCTGATGATAGAGAACCCTATATAGGTTGACTAGAAATTCTACTGTGGCCCAACAAAAGAACCAGCGACCCTAGTCCGATCCAGATTTTAAAACACGAGTTATAAGCATCATCGACTGTAATCACGATATGATTTTAATAATATTAACAATTATAAATATGCGGTAGTATAATTATTTTGAAATATATTTAAAAAAATATAATACATCATTTTTATACTACTAATTCATATTATAAAAATTACAGTAGTTTAATTCTTGCTTTTCCTTAGTCTCGAGATCCTTTAAATTATTATATTGCCCTCCATTTTTTTCTTAAATTTGCAGTATTAACCTCAAGCGTGTTACAGTAATTTGCTAGCCAATTACCATATGTCAGAGATGCTATTGAATATGGTTGGTCAAAAATGAGGTTACTTTTTTGTCATATCAAATCAATTTACAGAAAACGAACCCAACAGATGAGAATTACGAAACCGCGTGATGGGTTGTACTCAGTTTAGGTAAAAATGGAACCAACAGTTTTACAACAAACAATTAACCACAGTAAAAACTTTTTAGGCAATAAAAATTGGAGTAATAAAGTAAGATGTCCAGGGTTTTTCATTACGTAAACAAAAGTCAAATGATTCAGATACATTTTTTTTATATTTTTGTCAATATTGAAATTAGAAATATATTTTTATATTTTAGATAAATTCACTTACTCCTATGTCATTACTATTTACTACTGTATTTGAGATGTTTAAAAAAAATTAAATAAATTAATTATAAATTAATATTATTAAATATTTTTACTTATAAATTATAACTTCAATTAATTTATAACTCATTTAAAATAAACATGCGCTAAGGAGCGGAAACAAAGTATAATGGTGGTAATCCGTAATTTTAAAAAGTTAAGCGATAGAAGAGACAAAGAGAGCTGACCGGCGGTAAGTAACCGGGACGATTCCGGCACGGTACTCGGCGATCTTGAGGAACATGGGCATCGCGAGGTCGAAATGGGTTCTGGGCGGGTTGCACCAACCGCCATTGTCACTGGGTTGAGCAAAGTTAGGCGGGCAGAAATTAGTGGCGGTAACCAAGATGGAGGGGTTGCCAGGGTGGCACCACTGCGGGTCGTTGTCGCATTTTATCTCGAAGCAAGCGCCGCAGCTCAGGCCGTTGTTAAACAGAGCCGTGCTTAGCGCCGCCGTGTTCACTCCATACCCTTGGCTGTACAGATTTCCATAACCACAAGCCCCACCTGATTAATTACTCAAACAAAAGGAAAAAGAAGCTTTAATTATAAAAATGTATGACTATGTATTTATATAAATAAAGTACTCCATAGTAAAATAGAAAATTGGAATCTTGATTATTAGTGAAACAGAGCATTGTCATTTTTGGGGGTTATGGTGAAAATGGCGGGAATTTCTTGGGGTGTGGGTATAGTAAAGAGAGATCTGAGATATGGAAACCAAGAATTTATCTAGTTAAGGAAAGCAAGTGAAATGTGGTTTGATTCAAAAGGAAAAGAAGAATACCCATAGTGCCAGAGGCGTCGCTGCCGCCGTAAAAGGTGGCGTGGGCGCTTTGCCAAGCACCGCCGGTGTAAACGCCGGGAATTTTAGCGGTGACCGCCGTAAGGAGAGAAAGTAGAGTAGCAATGTAGAGGAGCCTCGTGAGACCCATTTTCACGGACACTGTTTTACTCGCCCAATAAAGAGAAAGAGAGTGAAAGAGAAAGAGGAGAGAGAAATGTGCTTGGAGGCTAATGGAAAGCGGGAAGGACGGTAGTGGCCTAGTGGGGGTACTTATGGAATGAGGAATGAAGGTTAGTACTAGTATAGTATACTCACAAGCTAAAGATCGGGTCGGGTCGGGTTATTAATACTCCTTAATGCTCTCGCATTTTAAAATTTCTAAGGTAATTTTCTCTTGTATATTATTACTACTCCACTGTTATTCATGTCTTGTCATCACCTAAAATTTGGAGGGAGGAAAAGAAGTCATGCATGTGATTTGCACGTGGTCATTAAGGAGGGATGAACTTTGGCACATGGCAATTGTGAATTGGTTTATATGCTTTAAATTATTAAGAGAAACCTTTGCACTTCTTTGGAGTTACTCCCTCCGTTCATAAAACATCCTTTGTTGTGGTGCTACCCTCCGGCCAAAGGCTCGATGGTGTTTATTAGTACTTTAATAGTCTCAAATTAAATATTTATTTATCTTAAATAATTTAATTTTTTTTAATAATTTATCTATAATACTCATTAATATTAATTGTTATATTTTTATTCTCTGTACATATTTATGAAGCATCATTAAGAATATGTTGAAAATAATTATACAATTAAATAAAAAATTAAATATGAGTACTTTTGTCATTTTTATCTTCATTCTTTATATGCGCAAAAAAATTTTAAGACAGACGGAGTATGTATAAGCAAGAACATGTATTTGTAGGGAGTGGTTAACATGTAATAATTAGCTTACTTAATTGGTTAATTAACTTTATCATAAAGTTAATTACTTTATGGAAACTATATCCATATTTGTAGGTAAATGACAAAAAAAAAAGAATGAAGTCAAAAATCCGATATGGGAGTGATTAATTGATGTAGTTAACGGTTATGATCTCACCGTTACAAGATAGACCGTTTTAATCAATTTTTTAATTTATTATGAAGTTAATTTACGTTATTCTTTGATCCATCCAAAGTGAACCTTTCCTTATTTAATGGGATGAAAGGAGTAGAATGAGAGCTTACGTGCTAATTTTTTTAATGGGATGAAAGGAGTAATTAAAATGATATGTTGTTAACATGATTCGGAGCATGTCAAAGGATAATTCTTTTTAATTATATTTACTCCATATATTCGTACCAGAATCAAAATATATATGAGAGAAAAATAAAATTTTCTATAAAGAAAATGCTGTTATATTATAAAAATAACTCAAAATAATTATTTATTTAATTAAAGAATTGATATTTTTACAAATAAGAATGATAGTTCTACAAACTCACACTTAACTTGTGAAAATAATAAGTCCTTTTAATTTACATGAAAATTTGTAATAAAAAAAAAAAAATCTAACTTGTGAAAATATTAATTGAATCTTATTTATCCGTCAAATTAATAATTTTCTCATATTATTTTATTTTGGTATGAAGAAATTGAAATAGAATAATTTTTGTGTATTAGAAAGCATCTCCATGATGGATGGACGATCCCAGAATGGACTATATTTAATGGGATGAATATGATATCAAGAAATGTTTTTTAGTTTTCAATCTTTTTTAATGGATGGAAGGAGTATCATGATGATTTGTAATAAAATAATGAATGAATTAAAAAAAACTAGTTTTTCTTCATCTTCTTCATATATTCTCTCTCATTTAAATATATTAAAAATTATAATCACAATTATAAAGAAAGTCTACCAACTCTTAATTCTTTATATAATTAAAGAATTAATATTTTTACAAAAATAGTTCGATAGATTATATTTAATCTATCTTCCGAACAAGATATGTATTCTTAGACTAAATATACTCTAGGATTTGTGTACGCTGGCACTGCTGGAGATGCTTGCGTCACATCAGTACGTTGGGAGGCCATGTGCAATGGCTAAGAGTCAAAAAGCCCAAAAGAGGGAAACGAATAGACATACAGACGACGATTCAATTCAACCCCGACCAACAAAAAAGGATCGAGTTATCAACTCAAACACCATTGCCATTGCCATGCATGTGAATTGTTGATTGATTTATTTTGGTTTGATTTGCGTATGACAAACAAACCAACCCACCTCCATGTGCCTTCACTTATTGGCTCATTTAATTACCAACTTATTCTTCACATATATTTCTTTATAGTTATATAATAAATAGACCTCCAAAATTTTAAATTATGATTTGACCTTTGTATATTCTTTTGGTACCAACTGAACTAGGTATCTATATAACAAAATATAAATGATTTTGAATTTTTCGTTCATCCTAATAAATCATCATGCAGGTTTCAATTTTGGAATAAATCACACAGCCCTTAAAATTATTCGAAGAGAGACTTTTGCATAGTTTGTTCGAGAATATATATATATAATAATAATAATAATAACAACAACTTACTAATCCATCTCATGCAGGTTAGCCTTTTCTCCTGAATGTATTAGGTCGATATGGAAAGTTTGTTCGAGAATGCCATTGCTTGTTCATTAATTAATCAGAGGGTGGTGATACAGTCAAGGGGGGTTGCACTTTAGTAACACGTAGGAGGAATGAGTTAAATGTGAGCAAATCGGCCGAGTCATCCAACTATTAATTAGTCATATATCAACTCAACTAATTAATAATAATAATACAAATTTTAGGCATGAGAAAACGTAACATGTGAAGCTGGCACCAAGATCGCCCTCTTCATGTCCACGTGTAGCCACGTGGAATGTCTTTTCCTATTATCCTTTTCTTTTTTGTCAATGAAGTGGGATAAATATTTTATTTATAAAAAAGGAAAATAAATAGGAAATTAATTTCATGCTAACCGGATATATCCCCTCTTTAGACGTGTCCTTGGGGAATAACCAGAGGAGGATTTAGAAAATGAAGCAAAACTTCTAAATTTTTTAATAAATGTGATTCTAAGTTTCTAACTACTAGCCCTAATGGTCACAAAATAAAACAAAAATCTTTTGGAATAAAAGAAATCAGTAAAAATTAAAGTCCCTCAATGGTCATAAAAACTTATCACCGAGTTGGAATAAAAGTCGGGCGTAATTTGTACAGGTAGGCTATCAGATTCGTTTAAGAAGAATTGACGATGTAGTATTTTTTACTCCTAACAAATGAATTGTGCTAGCTGATAATCTGGATCAAATAGACTTGAGAATATTTACAAGAATCGAAAGTGTTGAGTTTAAAATATCCAAGGGTGTAGGCGTTCACATGTCATGAAAGCATTTGTAGTTTCCATCAAAGTGGATAATGTTATGTTCAAACATTTGCAATATTGCAGTCAAGTTGATTTTAGTTTGCAACCATTAATAGAAATCACATATCAAGTGTGTTTGTGTGTGTGTGTGAGAGAGAGAGAGGGGTGGGGAACAAGGGTTAATGGGGTTGGCAGGAAATATGAATAAATAGGCATGTGGAATGAAGGTAGAGAAAGAAAACAGGTGACATGGAATGAGACTTATTATGGCTTTAGGCCCATGCATTAATTCAGCCTATTTAATTTGCATGACAACACCAAATATGTTCAGATTCTGTGATTTTTATTTTTTTTATGGACCCACCCAGCAACTCCATGAAATTAATGCAACTTCACCTAAAAGCAAAAAAAAACAAATCAGATGAATTTGTGGATTAAATAATACTCCTTTTCTACTGAAATAGTCTTTTTTATATATATATAAATTATGTTATAAAAATGTCTACTTTTTAATTGTTTGTAGTATAAAATAATATAATATTCTCAAATTAAAAATATCATATTACAATACTAATCTGACAAATTGTAATTTTAGGAATGTATGCATACATGCAACAAACAATATATTGTTAATATTCTCAAATTTTGGTAAATAAAACTTTTTTTTTTGTTTAATGGAGGCAATAAAAGGAGATCTACCATATTAATTGAAGGATAATACTATGTACATCAACTGTACATAAAAAATTATTAAGAAAATTGAATGTATAAGGGCTCTCTCTCTCTCTCTCTCTCTCTCTCTCTATATATATATATATATATATATAAGACTTATATGTTGTACACTAAAATTAAAAAACAGAAAATTAATATGTCAAGGCTATATACTTTGTACTATGTGCTTAAAACAAGGTGTTCAGAATTAATAGCACTTGTTTTTCAGGACAATGACAACGTGTATTATAACAGAACTACAAATAACATACACAACGAATCAAACAAATGTTCTGAACTTCTATCTCAAAATGAACTATGAATAATAAAGACTAGAATGCTTGATGTTATGCTGAATTGAATGAAATAAAAAGGCTGACCTCCCTAGGCTATTTATAGGGGGGGTTTAGTGACCCATCAGATGGGACACAACCTTTTGAAAAGACACATTTAGCCCAAAAAAGACGTAATTTTAGGCTTGGTAGAAAATGCTCGTTCGTTCAAGCAAAAACGACGTAGTTTTGGGACGTCCGTTCGGACAGATAGTGCTTTTCAAAACGACGCAGTTTTGATAATATAACTAAAATTAAACAAAATTTAAATAAATTGTCCAAAAAATATATACACTGACTTAGAATCCCGATCCTGACCCGGCCGATCGGTCGCGACGCTCGTGTGTGTTCAAACTAAGTCTTGGCTAGTTCTTCTCCCTTTCATAAAAGTGGGGTGCCCCTTGAGGCCCAAACCTAAAAGCAACTTTGTTGTATATAAACTCATTCAAATTTTAGTTCCTAATCGATTTTGGACTTAATTTCTCACAAATATTTATTATTATTTCTAGAGTGATTTTTGGGAGTTAATTTTACATTCATTATCTCATGGATTTAAGTTTCTAAATACTTAATTTTAATCTACTCATGCAATAGAACACATCGTTATGTGAATTATTTTTAAATGATTAATGAAACCAACTCCAAATTAAGCTCAAATTCTAACAATTGAATGTTTTCCACATTTTCATTAGTAAGGAATACACAAGTCATAACTTTTTATGTACAATTGGTGCACATAATATTATCTTTTTTTATACTGTGCGCATAATTTTTTTTATATAGTCGGTGTTCCACTTATTACTCATCAATCAATTGAATTATCATCCTCATGATCTATTTATTGTGTAGTCACCATCTAACATGCATCCTAACTAAGGAACTGACTGAATAAGCCTAACAGTATAAGATTTAAGACAAAGACGGTGAAGTCATAAGGCAACATGGTCAACAACAGCTTTTATTTTGTATTGGAGACTTGCAGAGGTGCTTGCATTACATGTGATGGAACACTCGAGTATTTACTCTCTAGGATCCTGTCTATGCTTCTTTCCCTCAATTTACTGCAGTAACTATGAATCTTTTCCAACTAACTAGAATTTGTGGTAGCCGCTGCAATTAAGGAGATGAGTCAGAAGGGATTCATTCAAAGTGTATGTACCAACAGACAAATTCCTCCAGAAATTGATGAATGGGGATTTTGCAAATCCTCCAGAAATGACTTACAACTGTACTATATTTGATTCCACACGCTACCTTGATGCTAGATTCACCAACAGAAAAACTGCTTTCTTTGATTCTCCCTCCGATTCTTACCATCAAGTTAAACTTCATGTCATGTGGCCAATACAGTACGTAAATGCAAAGAGAGATCACTCACTTTTTACTTGTAAAAAGTAAATTTATTTTAATTTTTGAAAATAATAACTAATAATGATGTTGACAAAAGTAATGTAATGTATCTAATAAAATACAACTGATTTTGAATTTTTCGAAATGTCAAATCATTTATTTTAAAATTTGAAAAATCATAACTAATAATATAAGTTGACAAAATTAATGCAATAAGAATAAATATTTTTCGAATATCAGTGACAAACTGTTGACACAAACTAAGGGCATATAAGTGGGAATTTTTTTCAGTTTCCATCATCAGGTAATCATATGCTATTAGTAAGTAGTGTGACTGGGCCTTTTTGGATTTGATACGATTTCTATTAACTTAAATTAAATTCTGATTGCCAAAATAACAGTGTCCAAACACGTCCATTAACAGTAATTTATGATGGAATTATTTTTTAACAATAATGACAAGGTAAACCAGGAATTATTTTGTTATTTTTAACGAGAATCCTGCTATATATTGCAAAACTTTTCAGTTAAATTATGATTGCGAACTATGTGCATACTAAATAAGAATTAAGAAGAGTCTCACTTTAATTTATTTTATTTTATTTCATATACTTCCACATTAGTAACAATCCAACTTCGTCAAATATTTGTCGGCAAGTATATCATTTTCTTTTTAACAAATAAACACACCTTGATCAATATCATTGTAGTTTGAAGTTTAAAAAATTTTCACAAAAGCTTGTGACAAGAATGGATTTAATTGTAATTGTTATTAATTAATATTTATGAAATTCAAATTTTAATTAGTATAGATCTATAATGAACTATTATATTCTCTATTTAATTTATGATAATCGTCAATATTATTATATTCTCTTTGTTTTCTTTGTCTTTTGCTCTTGCTCCAAATTTCCTTTTTACTAGGCTAGCAGGGACCTCATCTTGGTGCGATCTATATAGTATCACAGACCTAAGGCTAGGTTTTAACCTTTCAACAAACAACTTGAGGAGCTACCTAATTAAATAGAAAAATAGAAGCAAGTAAGTTGCTAAAAAGTTATTCCTAATATTCATGATTTAATTACAGTAAATGAGTAGCCGACAAACACCACGGACTTTTAATTCAAAGTAATACCTATAAAGGGGCGGGTGAAAGGAAGGAGGAGCAAAAGTAGAAATACAAATAGAGATAGACAAGTTGAGCTGGTCTTCCAAATCCAGCATATAATTACTGAACTAGTTAAAGGCTGAACAACATGACCAGCACATTTTAGTTGTATTGCAACATTCATTTACAATTGGTGGTAATAGGCAGAACATCAGATTAATAGCATCTCCTGGTACAAGACCTTGTTTGATTACCCACCCCCTCATCAGAAAAGACCTAGCCTGTGCCTCATGTTATAACACCATCATTGACAAACAGCAAAGATGCATTATCGCTGATATCACTCACCAAACCAGTTTTCAAAAATGCATGTAGGGAATTGCGCCTTTGCCAGTCACTTTCTGCAAAACCTCATGTATGTAGTAGTACGCTAGTTCTACTCTTTTTTTTTTTGCGTTGAAACCAGTCAGTATATGAACTTCTGTAAACTATCAAGGCCCCCGCTTGATAACTAGTTCCAATCATTCACCTACAAGAATGTATGATCGGGCATATGTAGTAAGCATTATAGGTCACTTCTCAATATCGCAAGGAAACTAATAGAAGACACCCGACTTTGAAACAAATCCTGCCGACAGTTGAAAGGAATGGGAAAAGTGCCCTTTAGGGAAAATGGATGTTGATATATTTGCATCATTAAAGTGGAGATTTAGGCTCCTGCCGATGGAATATCTTCATTCTTGCACAATCTCCTTGAGGGAAAGAACATCATCACGTGGATCAGCTTCTTCTACCTGAACCACCACTTCATCACCAATCTGGGACCCTACAGACACCCATGCAGAAGCTTGAAATCCTACCTGCAAAGAGTGATAGTAATTCATCACTTGCATGCTAGAGATAGCAGCAATCAGCATGTTAAAAACAACTAATTAAGGATGCCCAAAAACAGAGAAAGCCTCGTTGTAATTTAAACTTTAACATCCATGCCACGCGACTATAAAATTAATCAGTCAAATACCGCAGTTTCGTAGTAAAAAGATCAGCATTTATTAATGTACTTGCTAAAGTAACTACTATATGCTTACCTCCGTTAGCAACAAAGCTGCAATCCTATCTTTCATGAATTTAAGGATCAATGCACGGAACCTTTTTTCTTTGGGTTGTCTTCTCAAGTATTCTAATATCCAATACCGAAGACTGCTGCTAAACAGTCTATTTGCTAGTCTTGAATGCATGTTTACATTTGATCCCATCTGTTCCAGCTGACCAGCTGAAAATGGTGGCGAATCACCTCTAAGAAATGCTTTCACCTATACACAAATGTATGCAAATTAATATGACATCAAACATTAAGTTGGTAGAATAAAAGACTAAGATCATGCGCACAACATGTCATATAATCAGAGGTGATAACTGTTGCAACTCATATAAAGATGATTGTGAATGAATACGGTGTAATGGAAAGTGAAATTATTAAAACTTTTGTAAAAAGCCAAGCATCTTGAGGTTAACAGACTAACATGAAATTACACTTTGACCCGACGATGGAAATATTCAGGGGAAGGAGCAAATAAAACAGTAACATGACGCATGTTCAGTATTGTACTTCTCTTGACCAAGAAGACCCTTAGAAACACAAACACACACTCTCTTGCGGAGCTCTGCCTAAATGCATCAGCTAGGTATAGATACTGTTCAAGTGTAGTTATAGTGCACTTGTGTAAGTTAATGACAAGATAAACACATTGAATAACACTTTATACAACTCAAAAAGATTACATTTATTTAACTTTTAGGAGAAAATCCAGGAGAAAAAAAAATTCATTCAAATACATCAAAATTCAAAACTCACCTGATAATGAGCAAGAAGATCCATATATCTTCGAATAGGAGATGTAAACTGAACATAACCAGGAAGTCCCATAATTCCGTGGCGTATAGGCTTCCTGAAATCCATTTCAGCAGCACGCATTATTTTAATTATAGCAGAGGTCCTAACAGGTCCTTCAGGAAGATGGGCATATGCAGATGCATCAATATTTGATTGGGGCTGTCCTCTGTAGGGTAAAGGAATATTATTGCAAGACCCAAAAGTAGCTACAGCTTCTCCACAGAGTATCATCATCTCGGACACGAGTCGCATTGCAGGGTCTGCCTGGTTTTCAACATATAGCTTGATCATTGGATCCGGATCATCTGGATTAGCCACCTTAATTCGTGTTTCTAATGAGGCTGTCTCAATTGCACCCTAAACAACACATAAATAGTAAATTTTACTTCACTGTAGCATAAAGAATTTAAAAAAATCATGTGACAAGAACCATTAAGGAAAAAAACTATTCCTGAAGAATATTACTTAGAATGTTAAGGATTAACTTTTGTGCATGAAGTTAGAAATCCCGTGAAATATTGAAAGAAAGAGATTGCAGTCTATTTGTGATACAGAGAGAGACAAATATTACTGTATTTGCAGAAGCGTCCAGAGAAGTGAACTAGCCCCTACAAGAAGGTACAGCTCTAGATTTTTGCGTCCCATATAAGTGAGAATGTTTTAACAATACAACGGTGTGTTTATGTTATACACCAAAACCATCATGGATTTTGAAAAACAAGTCAATGCAGCAGAGCTCAAAACTTAAACAGCTGTGAAAACCAAATTTGATGAAGTTGCGAGCCAACCTGTCCTCGCCGCCATTGCAACCGAAGAGATGCAGCCTCAGATAGGATCCTCAGTTCAGCCTCCTCTTCCAGATTTAAATGAAGAAGTTCAGAAGCACTCTCATATGTCAGCATATAAGTTGGTCTAATAACTGAATTTTCCACTTTATACTCCGCAATGCTGCAAAATCCATCTAAGCAGTAAGACTCCCTTCTAAAATATGGGATGTACATAAACTGTGTTAAATAACTCGTGTAAATGTCCAAAGCATATTGCCAAAAGCATTCTTGTTCATAATTCTGAGCATTTACATGAACTAAAATATGAAATGAACATTCTACATTATAACATTAACAGGTGATTAATACTCTTCATTCCTGTCAATTTTTCCTCATCATGGCCAGTTATCTTTACAGTCTATAACTTTCTCATCACAGCGTGCCAAGTGGGCAAGTGGCAGCATCATAGATAGATCAGAAACCCACCAAGTTGTAACAGACTATAGTATTAGGTTTATATAATATACTCCTTTTGTCCAAAATTAATTCTCCTCTTCTTAGTGTGGCAAGAGTTTTAGGACATGCTAATAGAAAATAGATTTATATATTATATTTCTATACAGCTGTAATATAATTTGAAATACAACATCTAAATATATTAAGAATTTTAAAATATATTATAACGTGCCTCCAGACACCTTAAAATGTGTTCCATGCATACCGAAAAAAGGACAGCTAAATTGGTTCGGAGGGAGTTATGGATACATGAACAGTTTACCTTCCATCAGAATGCAATATAACAGATACTGTAACAGCATTGCAAAACTTCCCTTGCTTCAAGCTCATGCCTTCCATAGCAAGTTTCTCAGGAAACATTGGATAAGTAGCAGTTGGTAAAAACACTGAAGTTCCTCTTTTAAATGCCTCCCTACAGCTCACGAAACTCTATTGTTGAATTCTTAAACCTCCCAAAAATAATAACTATATGTTGTATGGAAACTCAAACGTACCTGTCTATAATGCTCCGTGGTTGAACTAAACTACTTGGGTCTGCCACATGTATCCAAACTTTAATCCGACCATCCTGCAACCTTGTCGCACTTAGCGCATCATCAAGCTGCAAAATATTTGGTGAACAGCAACTTAGTGATAGATCCCCAAACTGAATGCAAAACACTATGGTGGAATTGAAACAACACATAATGCTAAAAGTAAGACATCAACATATGTTTACCTCATCAGCTTCATCGACATCAATTGCATAAACTTTCAAGTAAGTTAGATCTATTCTGTCAATCTACACACAAGCAGCATCAAAATGAACATGCATCAATAAAAGTACCCAATAACATAAATCATTACATGACATTGAGTATTCATATCTTCTAGCGTCCAGTTTAGAAAAAGATGGCAAAGCTAGTTTATCCATGGGAAGCTAATAAACAATATGCAAGCCATACAAGTACATGTGAGTGAGTCATTTACAAATATTAATCTCACAATAAGTAAAGTATTAAAATGAATGTCCTCACTTGTGGACAGCCAATCAAAGTAGTTCAGGTACTGCTACCACTAACCAAACTTAGATTGATTCTAACAAGCCCATGGTGCTGACTGCAGACATAAATTGGAAAAACTAGCTTCTATATGACATGAAACTTGATTTATGCACATTACTCACCAGATTTTTAAGGAAACAAACTTACAGAAGCAATAAGCAAATGCATTTCAAGAACAATAGAAGCTTTAAACAAGCTTTAAAAAAATGCAACCATGAGAAAACATCACATTCTCAAATGTTCATTACCTAAAATTTTATTTAATATTTTTACAAGACTAGTTCCATAAGAATTTTTGCACGATCGGTCTCTTATTCTTTAAGAAGAAGAAAAATATAATAGTTCAATCACAGAAAATTTCAGAATTAGTAGATATATTAGGAGTAGAAAGCAATCCTGCCTCATCTGGGTCAGATGATTCCAAGAGAAGACTTTCAGCAGCAGACAAAATCTCAACTGGATAGTCAGTACGAATGTTGAACTTTAACAGATCGAGATTGACGTGCACTGGGAAATACCCAATATCTATGAGAAGATTTACTGCTGAAGAAGCTGTTCTTGTCAGCCCCATTGCCTTCAGGATCTAATAAAGAAACAAACATCATATGGAATTTTTTCTTTCTTTGCTACTTTTTTAATAAAAAAATCCAGACAGGTTGATATTTTGGCATAGAATAGACGATATACGAGTATGTGAATACTACGGAGATGGTAAATATATATTGGCACTGCGAAAATATTGCCCAATATCTCCTCTTCCAAATAGAAACCTCCTCAGATTGGTTAATAACAGATCCACCTCAATTACACTACCATCACATCCTAACAAAGTATAGCCAGACAAATTACCATGCCCGCTGTCTTTTGTTCATCATTTTTGCAAGCGTCAATGGCATAAGCTTGAAGGGATTCAATTTTATGCCAAACATTCTCTTCAACCTTCCATGAAGATTTGGGGGGTTTAGCATGTGGAGGCATTTCCCTGGCAGATCTTAGTAACTGGACAAACTCCTCAAATTCCTTATCAGCAGCCTCCTTAGCAATCTTCCTGCGCTGAAGTTCTTCTACCTAGTTTTACAAATGGATGGAATCATATTAGATCTCAATTGAAATCTTGAAAAATAATTATATAATATACATATATGAGAAAATTGTATATACACAGCTGTGTAGTACACAGTCGCCTATGGCGACGGTTTTTTTGGGCTATAGTGACGATTCATCCGTCGCTATAGCTACTACGGGTCTAGCCTAAAAACGGCG
The DNA here is from genome assembly GCA_020205615.1 of Panax quinquefolius. Lineage (NCBI taxonomy): Eukaryota > Viridiplantae > Streptophyta > Magnoliopsida > Apiales > Araliaceae > Panax > Panax quinquefolius. The sequence goes on from CM035167.1 coordinate 143,800,321, forward strand.
CCATAAAGCATATGGCGACGGTTTTTATATATATATATAGTGACGATTCATCCGTCATATAGCTATTCTGCAATCTATAGCCCCAAAAAAATATTTGTTATAATAACAAATATTTTATAATAAAAATATTAAATGGAAATTAAATATTTAAGCTAAAAATATTATTTTCGTACTAAAAAAAAAAATATTTTATAAAACAAATATTTTATAACAAATGTTTTATATATAACAAAAATAAAAACATTTTTATAAAATATATATATATATATATATTTTATATATATTTGTTTTATTTGCTATGGATTTTTTTTTTTTTTTTTTTTTTTACGAAAAGGATCAAGGGCTAAGCCTTTGATCCTACATACCTATATATATATATATATATATATATATATATATATATATATCAACCCCTACATACTAGCCGGCGGTTCGGTCCATCTCTATAGGTTCGGTCCGTCGCTATATGTTGTCCGTCGTTAAAAATTAAGACGACGGTTCTCTGATATAGCGGACCGAACCGTCACCTAGTCCGTCGCTAAAGGGGATGAGCATGGTATGTAAAATAAGAGGGTGAGCCCTTGAAATAGACTATATATATATATATATATAAATTGCACAATTATCAAAACAAAACAATTCCAAAATCAAATATCACTTTCTCAATGTAACTCTGGATGTGGGATACAACTGCTACACATCCCAAACCAAGTAAAAACAAATAATTTCAAACCTATATAAAATATACTTACAAGCTACATAAGTTTATGTAAAGAGAAAACATACCTGAACAGTAGTTCGAGGTCCATAAACAGAACAAGGACCTTTACTGTGTAGAGATGTGAAGTAAATTTCATCTCTTGATAGCAAGAGATGAGCACAATAGCTCTCAAGAGGCTCCGAACTACCAAAAATCATCTGGTATTATAAGCTAGGATCATTAGAGAAACAATGAAACATAAGCATTTAACTTGAGCACATATACCTCAGCTAATTCTTCTGCAGTTACAGACTTGTTATTCTCAAGAAGCTCAACCCAAGCAAACTCAAGCACTGTAGAATCCTGTGTTCACAAAGACACTGTGTTTCTCTATGAATAGATGGGAAGAGCATGTAATTATCACTCAAATTTTTACTTCAAGAAGAACTAACCAAATTACTCTGAGCTTTCTGAATGAAGTCTGATATTTCTGCGTGGTCAAAATTTTCAACACCAGGAACAATATAAGTTATCTGTTGTGGTTTAATAGAAGTTGTGGCACCATTCTGCATCAATGGTAAAGAAGAAAAATGAAACTAGCTCAAACCGAAAAGGACGTGAAAGCTATAGAGGCTAGAAGCCATAAGTTCCAACACCTAGCAACCTATTAACAAGCCGCATTAGTTGTTTCTACAAGAACCTGATCGAAGACCATCCAGTTCTTTCTGCCATCACGTTTCTGAGCAACTGCTAGCAATACCCTTTCAGAATCTTTCTTGAACTCCAGCAGCAACCCTTTCTGCAGTGCTCGCTTTTCTAGCTTATCTTCAATAAGCCCCTCACTGCTCATTAACCCCAATCTGCAAAGTCGTTTAGAAAAACTTTTAACGCGCCCCAATAATATGAAGTAACTCTAATATACAGATCTTTGGGTCCACCGTGATTAAAAAAACAAAAAAGGAACCAAACCAGTAACTCAGATATGCAATCTAGTAGAGTAAAACTGTGTTTCATTGACTTATAAGGTCTCAGATTTGAACTCTGACCACAAGTTCAGTTCTGCACCAAGTGATATAAAGTTGCAGACTTAGGGTTCTTTAATGCTTATATGGGATTGAAGACGCTGATTTTTCCTTTTCTCAACCTGGATTACCACGAGTTAGGAAAAATATATCTGGTTATTTAGTTGTCTTTAAATAGCACTATGGTCTTTCCCAAATTATTTCAACCCAAAGCAACACCTTATAAAATTAGAACTCCATGGCCTCAAATAATGTCTAATTGGAATTTGTCCATTTCGGATCTTTGTAAGGATTGGACTGTCCTTCACAAAGACATTGGATTCTTTTCCCAAATTTGCTTTTGCTTTGAGGAGTCCTTGTCTTCATACCTTCTGTTTCATACCCAACTAATTCAATATGATGTTAACTAATGGATATTTTGTTGGTGTACCATGGTTTTAGCCCCCTGGTTCTGAGAGAGAATTATCCTCCAAGCCTAGCTAAACGTGTTACAGTTCCTTACTCAGAAATGCTTAGCTACATACAGTTCGCACCTCAAAAATTCCACTGCCTAGCTCTCAATTTATTATCCAAATTTCAAGTAACAATGTTTGATGCATTTTCAACATTCCTTTAATTCCTTACTTTTAGCTCCTAACAAATAGAGATCTTTCCAGATTCATCTTATCACAAAAAGACCAAGCCATTGCTCTTTGCAATTAAGAGTAAATAAAATAAAATTTAACACAAGAAAATTGTTGCTAAAAAAGCCAACAAATAAGACTATGCTCATCGTTTCCACAATATTTATAGTCACCTTCCCATGTTTATATATATAATTTTCAGAAAACCAGCAACAATAATATAAAACACTATATACTTGGTAATCATATTCGTATGTAGAATTATAAAATGCATAAACTAAACTACAATTAATGAAAGTACTTGTTTTTAGTGGAGCGAACTCTTCCGAGTTTGCGATGAGCTTCGAACTCTTCCATGATAGACTCGAACACACTTTGAACAGAATAGCTCCGAGCACCCATTGGGCATGAGGAGGAGCGATGATACATTGAAAACCTAATTTCTGAATATTTTGAGGGCCGACGGTGATGATACTGCAAAGAGGGCCTTAATTTATGGTACCGGAAAATGGCGAGCGGCGGCGACGCCACGCAGCGGAGGGCGGAGCAGCTGTTTACGGCTCGAATTGAGGCCGACATTTTAAGTAATTTAATTGATATATGAGTATATTAATGGAGGTGTATTGAAGGGTTCATGTTGAGAGAGACCTCGCGCAGGTGGTATTGTTGATAGAGCTGCGAAAGGAGAGACGGTGACCAGACTTTTTAAGGTTTATTAATTTTACATATTTAGGATTAACAAAGTCTTTTTATCAAAATTAAGTATCCTAACAAAGTCTTTTTATCAAAATTAAGCTAGTTAGATATTTCTTGATTTTGTTGAGCAATTAAAAATACATATAATTTCTTTATTTTCTAAAACTGCATCTCTTTCAAATATAAACAAAAAAATAAATTAGAAAATATATTTATTGCTTTCTCACTTTATGATGTACCATTATTATTTTTTTTATTTTTTCATTTTATAATTAAGATATGACACATTATTTATGTTTAAATTTAAATTTTGAGACCTCTAAAATAAGGTATTTTATTTCACACCAACCCATTTACTTCATTTTTCTTTTATTTTTCTCATTACATTTATACACTTGACGTCTGTTGACTATAATAATAATACTAATTAAATTCTCATATATTTGCCATTTAGCATAAATATGAAGATTCAATATCCCTAAATATCTCTACGAGCTCATTTGACTAATACTATCACTGGCTCCTGTTATTAACTCTCTCAATAAATGAGGACTTGAACTAAAAAAAATATTCGTATTTTCGGTTGTCTAATTGTATCTAGTCCCATCTAAACAACCACAATTTCTATATATGAATGGATTTCAGTCTACTGTTCAATACAAATTAAATTACTGCTAAAACAACCACAATTTCTATAATGATCTGTCTCTTTTCAATGCATGGATCTAAAAAAAGATATGATCTGCTCTTTGCTGCATGGATCTAGCAGAAGAAGGTAAAAACAGTGCAGCTTCTTGAAAACTCCCATGTCTTGAATCTATACATCAAAACTAATTGTAACACCGGCAAGGTCCATATACTTTGTAAACATCAACGGCAAAGCTGACTACAGAGTCCCTGGATCTGAGACGAGGTTGCATTCATCAACGTGTAAGTCCTGGTTTTATTGTTATTTGAACAAGTTAAGCTGAGCTGGTTGCCAGTTTGCTCCGACTGCAAGTAAGACATTGATTTAAATGCACTGGCAAAACATGCTTGCAATGGAGCTAATGTAAGAAAGAAAGACATTTCAACTCTGTTTTTTGCCTAATTTATCCTGGTGAAAAATTATCTACATCATCCGAGAAGACCAGAGCAACGCAAAGCTAAACCGCTGAGGAAATTCCATGCTTTTAGTTGGGTACATATGCAAATTATAGTAAATCAAAGAATTTCCTTTTATCTGTAACCATTTGTCAGTTACAAAAATGTAAACCCCAAAATGCAGTCAGGTATCAAGGTCTAAGCTTTCTAAGAGAGGACCAACCCCATTAAAATGCCACAAAATGAGAAAAGAAAGTTAACCATTTCTTACCATGCAGGATACAGGCCGTGTGTTGCAGCTCCACCTCGAAGTAGGAACACAACTCATATAGTGGCACCAAGAACAATGATCGTTCAAATCAACGCCACGAAGAACCATAACCAGAGCCGCAACTAACCTGTTAAAATAATCACAGCTTTTAACTCGGAATGATGTATTAACAGAATCATCTTCCGTTCTACTATTCATGTTGTATAAGTTTTATATCTTTTACTGTTCCATTATCATCTCTGGACAAGTTCTAGTTCTTTATCATGTATTCCGCAGGTGTCAACTGTATATACCAAATTTACATTGATATCTGGACAGCCCCTTTTATTCTAGTGTTCTTTTCTTTTCTTCCTATGATTTATAGTCTTCTAAAAAGGGGAAGAGAAAAAAAGGATCATGGTAAAAAGAGCTAGATGCGATTTTTTGAGACTCACCACACAATCACAAGGATCACTGAAACGACCCAAAGTACGCGCTGATACGTCATGAATTTAGGTTTAGCCACAGTTGCAGAATATCCAGGAGGAGCATATCTTTGGTTAACCCACCCAAACTGGGGACGAATCAGAAACACAAACCCTAGAAGAAAACCAGAAATGAACCCTCCAAGATGAGCAAAGTTGTCAACATTTGGGAGGATTCCCACTGCTAGATTGATAGCAATTATGACTACAAGGGTCACAAGAGCTGCTACCTAAACATGCAAATAAGATTTTATAAGATGATTGATCCTTAAATCATAATACAAAAACTTCTATGAATGTCAGATATAACAGTTGGCAAGTACCTTATTAGCATATATAGTCCAATTAGTAATGAGTTCGGACAGCATGCCTCCCAGTAATCCAAAAAGTGCACCAGAAGCACCAACAGATATATTTGACTGGATAAAAAGAGCAGAAAGCAAACTCCCGCCAAATCCAGAGATGACATATAGCAACCCAATGCGGACTGCAAAACGAGGCAACACGAGATGTTTAAGTTAATCTAATTTTAAATTGATAAATTTTCAACCACAGGGATATACAATAACTCAACATAACTACATTATATGAATTCAAAGTATCCATATAAGTTGGAAGTATTGTTACAAAACACACCAAAATAGGTTTACAAGAACATAAGGAAATCACCTTCTTTTTCACAGGGTTTGAATGTATATCATAATCTCAAAACAATAAATTACATACTCTTTCTGTGATCCCACTCCTACCCAAAATATAATAAGATAAACTAAAGTTGCAATGGTTGTTGGAACCAGATTGCTTAATTGCTTAATCTTTTCATGACTTATGTTCCTTTTGATTCATTAGTCTTTACTCGTATTAAATCAGATGTAGCCGAAGCTAAATGTTAGAAAAACAGGTGAGAACTAGTTTAGTACTCTAGCCTGAACCTCCTACAAATAAAAGTCAATTTCTGTGTTTGGTAAGCCGTCTAATTCAGATAAGCATTCCAACACGGTAATTTTAATTTTTTAAATTATGCTAACTAACATTTAGGTCCTAATTCATGGACCTAATAACATGCATAGATAAAATTAATGAGTATACTTTTGAAACTCATCAAAATTGTTGTAGGACTAATCATGTAAAGAAATATTGTATAACTGAATGGTATCTATACATAAGCAATACTACAAAACAACCGTGAAGCAGCTTGAGGACATACCAAAACCGAATTCTTGTTCAAGCCGAATGCCAATAACCACGAGACTCAACATGTTGGCCAATAAATGGAAAACTCCACCATGTAACCACATGCAAGTGATAAGGCGCCATCCCTGGTGTTTGTCCACCACTTTACTCACATCTAAAGCTCCCACTTTCTCTAACCTAAAGAAACAGAAATAATAGACAGCTTCTCAGATCAATATTCCACAATCTTATTTGCATCAACTAATGAAAAACAATGGCCTGTCATACACAACAGTCCTCCTATTAGTGCATAGACTAGTCACTAGCTGGGCTTCGTAAGTAATAAGTAACCCATTTACCAGTACAACTATAATGAAAACCAATGCTATTAATCATCCAAAAGTAAATGTTACTGGTATATACAAGATTGGTCAAAGGGGGAAAACATCAAAACTTTTTAAATGGCAGTGAACCCAAACCCATAGGCCTGGCAAGAATGGAATTGTTTCTGTATATTCTCATAAAAAAGGAAAAGGAAAAAAGAAAATTTTGCCTGCATAACTTCAAACATCACAGAATGGGTCAGCTCATCAGCTTCACCATTGCCATCAAGCATCAAATTATATCTCAAAACTAATTAGGTACAAAAATATTGTTAGATTCAAGTTAATTCAATTACTGATATAACTGGAAAAAAAAAAGAAAAAAACTGAACTTTCAAAAATGGAACATCTTAATTGAACTGAAAACGGGGGTTAACAAGAGAAAAGAGGGTTTACGCAGAAGATGAAGGCCCGAGAAGAGGATTTTCCTTGAAGGGCTGAAAAGAGAACCTCCCTAGAAACCCAGCAACGCAAGAAACAGAATTCTTGGGGCAATTGTTGACATACATGGTGATTACGAACATAATGATATTGGCAACAACGAAGGAAGGAATCAGCCAGGGTACCCATTTCTTGAAATGCTTTATCTCTCTATACACGATCTGGTTCTGAATCGGAGTCGGAGCTGAGGACAATAAGGGCGGCGTATCTCCTACTTCTACTGGGTGGATAACGTTGCCGCCTCGCTTTGAATTCACCCTAATTTGGATTTCTGATGGTTCATTTCCGGCCATGGCAATTTAATCAAACTAAAGGCTAATCTCAACTGGAGATTTTTAGATTGAGAGGGCTAGAAGAAGAGAAGAAAGACGGTGCGGTGGGTGGGAGGTTTGGTATGTGTTTGTTGAAATGCCTACGAAAGAAGTAATCTAAAACAGTAACTTAAGAATGAGGTTAAAGTCAATAATCTTGTGAATAAAGAATCTGTTTTTTCTGCCCGCAGCTGGAGGCAAATCCAGAATTCCTTACTCTGTCCGGTTCCCTTATGTTCTTTCGTTCAAATGTGCTATTTATCTAGTTGTAACTTGTAAAACTGTGTTACTGATATGGTAAATGAAATATATTGAAAACTAATAAATGCATGTTATATATCCACTATATTCTCCAATTAATTATTATACTTAACCATAAAATAAAATTGACTTTATTCGATTCCGTGGGAAAAGATTGCAGGTTGGTGTAACCAATCCATTTCCAAGTTGGCATTTTCTGGATTTATTATTGTTATTGTTATTATAGTTATTGTTTTATTATTATTATTATTATTATTATTATTATTATTATTATTATATTCGAGCTATTATTGTAGAAAACAAGAGTTGGAGTTGAATAATCACCCTTTGAATAACCTTTTTTAAAAATAAGTAATTTTGTTATGAATGGATTTTAGTCTTCCATATATAAACATGCAAGAGAAAATTTACAATACTAAAATTAGATTGAAAACTGAACACGTGTAAAATTTACAATATTATGTATGTATGTAATATTTTTTATTATCAGTTATGCGGATAATTATTGATGGTAATATTTTAATAATAAATATGATAAAGTGGATCAATCTTATAATTATACTTAATATTATGTATTGATGTACATCTCAATCCTAGAAAATTTTCATAATAGCTAACGAGACTCAATTAGATTATTAGAATTGGCATATAACCCCTGCAGTTATCACGGTGATATAAAGGAAGTCTCGGAACGAATCGTAAACTGGACGTCTTCATTGAAAACTCCCAAATATCAAAGGGGAAAAAATTGGCATGTAATCGGTGAACTACTACACGCTGAAAAGTGGGAATTAGGCAACTAAAGCCAAACATAAGAATTTTTTGGATACAACAATCTAAACATAAGAATTCTTGGGTACAATATCAACAATCCAAACGGGTTAAATATTTTTTTAGTCGATGTAATATATGTCAACGTACAAATGAGTCACTCAACCGTTTTTTTTTACAGTCAACTCACTATATTTTGTTTATTTACAAACTGTTAGAAAATCCGTTGAATCATGACTTTAAACGATTTGCCATGTCTGATGCCACATAAGAGAGAGAAAGCTGACATTATGACGTGGCCACTCTTGAATGGAAATAAAATAATTTTTTGTTTAAAATAAAATCAAAAAAGTCAGCAAAAAAATGGAAAAAATAAAAGTAAAAATTTACTTATTTTTGTGATTATTAGAAAATAAATTTTTAGATAATTAATAACAAGTATAATTATTTAAAAATTGTAAAAATAAAATATACTAAAATTACAAATCAATTCTTATTAATTTTATATACACACATTTATAAATTTAATTATTTTGACATTATATACATATATTCTTACTAGGCAAATTAAAGAATTATGGTAGTAAAAATATTTTTTTTAATTAAATTCTTATCGTTCATCTTCTTCTTCATCTACATCAAGTCCTCAACGCTAACACCACTACCACCATAATCCATAACCACCGCTACTATAACTACCACCATCAACGATCCAAAATTTTACACCACAATATCTAACGCAATTTAAACTCCACTATAATTCAAATCTAAAAAAAAATCAAACTCATCATTCACCTCTAAAAACCTACATCTATTAATTAGGAGTATTCTTTAAATCGTTCGCAGTAATCAATTAATTAAAATTTCACCATATATCAATTGAGGACCATATAGCTGATAACATCATCAGATTACTTTTTGCTGCCCAGGACACAAACTATACAAACTATTACATCTTTGGTCCCAAACTGATGTTCATCATTCACCCACTCTCATTTAACCCCAATCCAAACACAAGACTTATAAAATGCATAACGAGGTGTATCACGAGTGTGGGCTTCCAAACAGTATTTGGGCCTATATCCAACAACCATTATTTAACAAGTTGGGGCGTGCATGATATAAGAGAACAAAATGAAGTTAGCCATCGCCCAAAAGTAGAAAGTGAAAGGTTAGAAAGCAAATCAACCTACTTAATCATAGTTCAAAATGAAGTTCATCACGCATAAATGAAATGACACATCCCACAATCCAAATAGGCCTATCTATATAAAGCTAGACAAGTTGCAAGCTGTCTTAAATAAGCTTAGTTTGATACTACTTGAAAAATCCAGCCGCGGTGTCAAAGATTATTCTTTGCCTAAAAAGGTACGAATCTTTCGCGGTTCACGTGCGTCTTGGTGGTTGACACCCAAATTGCTTTATCAGACAGCAATTATTAGGGAGGCTTTCATATTCAACTTGGCTAAAATGTTTATGAAAAATTATACTACTCCTATATATATATATATATAGAGAGAGAGAGACTAGAATAATACTAGTACACACATTATTTCAGTCTTGTTGAAAAGAATAACTTCTCATTTTTGTTTTAATGAATATTACAGTTTCTATCAGTTTATATATATAGTTTATTTTGAACCAGAAAAATCAAGCCCGCCCACTTTTACATGCAGTGATTTTTAGGGAGAGAAAATCTGATCATCGTTTTTTACTTCAAACAAAAGAACCCGCCAACGAGTATCGTCCCACTTCCTGCCTGTATTTCCAATATTACAATTAATTATTATTACACACCCATACATATATTCTCTTAAACCTTTTTCTCTCTGAATTGATCTGCCAGTACTATTACAAATTTACTGCTGAATTCGAGATTTGATCCTTACAGCTCCATTGTAGTGCTGAAGCTGCCAATTGCGAGAAAAAAATTCTCAGCTTAGGGTTATAATTTGAGAGAGATGGCGGATCAGAAGCCAAGTGCTGGCGGTGGTTTCTTTGCCTCGATTGCCTCTAGCTTGTCCAATTTCGGCACCGCTATGCACAAATCAGTCAACGGGTATAAAACCTCCTCAAACTCAAATTCCCATTACGACTCGATCCATTATTAGATTGATGTTGTGATTTTCTGTTCTTGAAATTGAATTGGTACTTGGTGTGTTACACAAGCTTGTTCTGTTATTTCATTTATGTTTTGTCATTAATTTAAAGTTTTTAGTTTTTTTTTTTAAAAATAAAAATAAATTTAGCTTGGATTTATGACATGAAAAGCAATATCATCCTTCTTAGTTTTGTTTGATTTTAACGTAAGTGACACATGCCAAATTTCCGTTATACACCCTAAGTCACTTATTCTTAAAATTTTCACTTTTAGGATAAAAAATACGTGACTATTAAAGAATGTAATGGGAAGAGGATCTGCAATTTGACAATGCTGAATCACAGTATTCTTGTAATCTCATCTTAGTCAGACTAATTGCTTGGCATGCTTTTTGTCCCTGTAATTTTTTTAAGCCAAAACATTTTTCTCAGTGCTCATGCATGAGGTTGCATATCTAGATTCAGTTGCTCTGGCAAGACTGGGGTTCGAATTTTGTGAATGAACGCTAAATGTTTGTTCATCATTTCAGTAAGGGAGCTTATGATATTTTCTCAAGCAAGGGTACTTTGAAAATGAGTTATTATGAATACAAATACATATGCTGTATGCATATGCAGTGGCGAAGCCAGGATTGGTTCGCACTGGGGTCAATAATTAGAGTATCAGACAATAAATTAAAATTGATAATTATAGTAACAAAAAACGACTCAAACATATAACCACAAAAATATAATATGTCATTGTTGTAGCCATCAAACTTATCCACAAAAAATAACTAGTAGAATATAATAATTACAATTGTCCTCTGCATGTTTTCATTCGTTGAAATCATTGCATAATACTTTCATTGTCAATGCAATCAAATACATCCTTCTCGATGTATGTAATCAAGCAATCATTCATCAGTCGATCTGCCATGGAATTGCGCGACCTACTCTTAATTATCTTCATCGCAGAAAAAGCTCTTTCAACAGTAGCAGTCGCAACAGTTAAGATTAATGCCAACTTCAGAAGTCAATATACTAAAGGAAATATAATATGTTTCTTAGTACCCACGAGCTTTCTTGCAAGACAGCTAATCCCTTGAACTTCCAAAAACTCTTGATATGTCTGCATATCAGAAATGTAATTATTTAGTTGAGTATCAAGTTTCATAAGATCCATTGGAGAAAAATCATTTGAATAAATGCTAGTGAGATGAATCAATTTGTCCTTATCAAAACTAGCGAAACAATCACTAGGATTTAAGCATGCCACTGATAAAAATAAGTCAGTACTTGCTTCCGTAAAACGATTATTTAATTCTTGAAGTTGCCAATCCAAAACAGTACAAAATATCTCAACATAATAATGGTGAAAATTTGTAATACCTTGAGATTTTCGACTTGATCTCCCATGGAATAAAACATTCATATCTATAATGTCAATTTTGTGTTTGTTGCAAAATAAACAAACTTCATCAAGTAGTTTCTCCCATCCCCCATCTCTCATAACCTTCCATAGTTGCTTAGACACTTTAACTAATTCCATAGCATTTACAATGTCTTGACCCTTTCTTTGCAATGCCTGTGATAATTCATTTGTAATTCCCAATATCTTTCTCATCAATATTAGATCAAATGCAAAACCAAATGATTACAGAATGACTCTAATAAACCAAAAGCAATACCTTTTTGTTGGTATACCAAACCATCATCCTAAACCTCCTCAAGTACATCAATCATTTGAGGAGAACATAAGAATCAAGTTCAAAAGTGTCTCATAATGTGATCCCCAACGTGTGTCACCCGCCTGCTTAAGACTAGTTTCTTGATGCAAGCCTTTCCCACTTTGAAGTTCATTATTCATCAATGCTTTCCGACTCTAGCAGACTTCTTTCTCTCGAAGACTATCTCGACGCTTGCATGATGCTCCAACCACATTTAATAACTCGTAAACCTTGTTAAAAACCAAGCAATGTGTTTATACGCTTCTACTAAGAATACCATTCTGATAGTTAATTGGAGTTGATGATCAAAACAATAGACATAAAATGCAAAGGATTCTCATTTATGATTAAGGTTTTGAGACCATTAAATTCACCTCGTATGTTACTGGCTCCATCGTACCCTTGACCACGTATTCTTGATAAACCTAGTTCATGACTTGAGAAAAAAGTCTCAATTGCTTCTTTAAGCAATGAAGCAGTGGTACTAGTAACATGAACTATACCAACAAAACGTTCAACAACACATCCCTTTCTATCCACATAGCGTAAAGCTATGGCCATCTGTTCTTTGATTGAAATATCACGAGACTCATCAACTAATATTGCAAACACATCATCTCCAATATCACTAATGATAGTTGTCGACGTTGGGATTTTTGGATGTCCCTTTCCGTTACTTGTTCTTTGGTGTTCTTATTTTAGGTGAGATTTGTTTGAAAAAACAAGTGAAAAAGGTCCGACATGTATGATGTCGACGATGGGACTGTTAAGAGTCGCCAGTTGGTTTTTTAAATGGTTGTACCAACACAACCGAGAAAAGGTTTGCACATTGACCCAGTGATGTGACACTGATATACGGGTCGGTGAAACCGAGATTCGTTTAGGGTCCGGGGACTTGGTTATGCGGGGGGAAGGTGTTAGGCACCCCCCGACATCCGTGTTACCACGGTGACCGCCTCTTTTCAATAAACTATTATCTGAGTGTGTGTGTGTGTGTGGGGTCAATGTGCTGTTATATGGAAGTTGTGCGAGGCCTCGTTCGAACCTATTTACACAGGGTTTGAATTTATGTAAAAATCAATTTTAGCAAGATATGGCAGTGATGTTTTATAAAAGAGGTTTTTCAAACCCTGATGCTCAATAGGAATTGAGACCTTTTACACTCCCATTTTTATTAAGTGATCGGCTGGATTGATTTTATTTGACGGATGCGAGGCATCCGTATGAAAATAATATACAAAAATAATGCCGACTTCCTCGTGGGTATGGAAACCATCCGAGGAAATTCGACATCGCAGAATAATTTACAAGTCGCCATACCCTGAAAATGTCCATCACGGAACCGAATCTAGATCCAATGGGATGAATCAGTGATCACATGATTCCTAGGCTCACAAGATATCGCAGCTTTATATGAAAGCGATGGCGTATATATATATAAAAGTCAAATATATATATATACGCATAAGATCACCAATCACGAAGCACCTCCATGGGGATCAAAATGTAAATAAAGTCAAGAAAAGCTATCAACCACCACGAGGAAACTCCAAAGTGGACGAAATGTAAATAAAGTCAGAATATAATGGCCAACCACCACGGAGGAAACTCCAAAGCGGATGTAATGTAAAGAAAGTCAGAAAAGCGATCAACCACCACGGAAGTAAACTCTGTGTGGGACAAAATATATATATATATATATATATATATATATATATATAATATATATAAGCAATAAACGCATTCTGGATGTAAAATCTGTGCTCATCGAATGTAGTTCGACCACGCTCATATATATATATATATATATATATATAAAAGCGAATAAACGCACTGATATCAAAAATCAGGCTCATCGAACAAAGTCCGACACACAGTTGATATATATATATATATATATATATAAAAAGCGAGTAAACGCACTGCATCAAGTTCAGCTCATCGAACAAAGTTCGACACACATTGATATATATATATATATATATATATATATATATATATATATATATATATATATATATATAAAAGTGAGTAAACGCACTGCATCAAGTTCAGGCTCATCGAACAAAGTCCGACATACGGTTGATATATATATATATATATATATATAAAAGCGAGTAAACGCCTCCGCATCAAGTTCAGGCTCAATCGAGGCATAACTCGATAATGTTAGTCAATATATATATATATATATATATATATATATATATATATATATATATATATATATATACAGTGAAAATGAAACCACTTGATCAAGTCCGGCAAAAGCAAGCAACACGACTCTCAACGTGTAGAAGGGTGTGTGCAAAGATGAAGAGAAAGACTCTAAAGTGTGTGAGAAGGCTTACAACTAACTGATAAAGAAGGCTTCTATATCTTTAGAGTGGGTAAACACAAGCTTTTGTGGGTACAAAAGAGGCTATATATCATGCTCACAGGTGTTTAAAAGTGGGAAAATACACTGTATGAGCGAGTGCAGAGCGAATTGTGCAGGGTTTTCCCGTCTTTTTCTCTTGAAAAATGAGCACCCCAAGCCCTATATTTATAGAGGTTGGAGTCGCAGTCTGTACTGCTGCACCTAGTAGTAGGTGTACCGCCCAAGGGTGCCCCGGCATGGGTCCCGGTCCGTAATCGAAAGACGTCGCTACTGCTCGCTTCTGGCCGCTTCATAACTTTCAATCCGGGAGTCCGATGGAAGCGTGCCATAACATTCCGGAAAGCTCTTTTCGAGAGGTACACAATGATATATGATTTGACCTTTTTTTTGATTCTAGAAGATGGGTCCATGACCGAAATGGCATTCCCGGTTTTCCGCCAGTGCATTCAAGTGAGCCGCTTTTATGTAGTTTGCGCCCGAAGTTAAGATATCGGTTCTTGTGGGACTTCCTTTGAAGTAATTTGAGTTGAGATGAGTTGATTTGATGTGAAGTTAAAGTTGAGTTGGCAAAATGACCATTTTGCCCCTCCCGGTTATCTCCGGTTTTCGCAGCCAGAAGCGATCGCTTTTCGTGGTTATCTCTCGAGGTCGCTTCTTGTTGACTTTCTTTGACTATCCTCGTGGTCATCTCGAGGTCGGCTTTTGACCTATTCCCACGGTTGGGGCTCGAGACCGATACCTCGGGGTCATCTCCGAGATTAATCGGCTTTCTCCGTGTGTGTGTCCGGGTTTTGTATCTCGCAGCCTCGGGTTATCTCCGGGTTGATTTGGTTACTCCCAGATCACGATCCGGGGTTTGATGATGAACTTCGGTAGTATCCTCGGTATGGATTTGGATTGTCTTTTCGTGGTTCCTCTTAAAAGACGAATCTGTCCTCCTGCAATGTTAGTAATAATGAGAGAAGAAAATTTCGAGTGTCTATAGATGCCCTCTTTATCATGTTCATGCAATGCAATGGAATGGACATGATAAAGATTAATAGACACTTGAAACATAACAAGATATTTTCAATGATGTAAATCGTGAATGTAGTGAATGTTTATGATGAATGTGACAATGTTTTCGCAAATCGCAGTCAGAATCGCACATCGCATTTCGATTTCACACATCGCACATTTCAGATTTGGCCAAATCGCACTTCGCAACTCGTACATTGCATTTCGCATATCGCATCGCAAATCGCAAATCGCATATCGCAAACCGCATATCGCATATCGCAAATCGCAATGTAATGAATATTATGATAAATGTTAAAATGTATTCGCAAATCGCTTTACCTTTTACCGATCATTCATTGCGCAGATGCTGGTGTTGACTCCAATGGTTTGGCATTTAATCGCCGATGCTTGTTTGATGAAGATAAGTTGAGATGTTTTCCACATCTCTGATGGGGATGACGTTCTGAAATCACCAGACCCTCCCGATGTATTCGCTGGTAGTTGCAATGGTGACTATCCTGCTGATCGCCAAACTTTTCCAGCTCCCACTCGAACGGTGGTATACGGCTTTCATCACCGAATCGTGGTGATGTCGCGTTGTATTGATGGCAATGGTTTAGAATACCGATCTTCGATATCTTTCACCAAGTAATATTCCACGGATTACTTCACTAGACTTCACCGATGTTACGTTAGATTGATGACAACCACCAATGTCTCACCCCTCTTGAGGTGATTTGGAGTTTCCTTTCATTGTTGGGTGCTTGTGCCCCATTTCCTTAAGTGCTTGATTCGCAACCCTACCGAATCGATGACTTGAATGTCGCTAAAATCCTCGGAGGGTGTAATTCATTCTTTCACGCCCAATTTTGAACGTTCTTGTAGAGGTCTCGATTTGTGAGAATTTAACGCCGGTTGACAAATTTGATGATGAGGATTTCATTCAGGCTTTCGACTTTTTGTTATTTTTGAGCTCTCGCTTTTCGAGAGACTTGATCCCGCCTTAAGATCATTCCATTTCTTGGAATTGGACAAATGCCCCAGTCCTTTCGCATGTTGATGCCGAGGGTTCATATGATAAACTCTCTTTGTTGATGAAGTCGCGAGTGAATAATATCTGAATCGCCATTGAGATGCTGATGGACCATGCTGATGGCGCTAACTGGTGCATTTTCCATTTTAGGATGATTGATAAATTCCCCAGTGTTGAGTTGTCGCTGCTTTCGAGATTGCCCCCAATCTTGTTGTAAGGGATCCATTATCCGGTTGTCGCCAATTTTGAAATTGCCCCAGCCTCGCTTGTTGTTTGCTTTGATAGATGAGCTGATAAGACGCGATCTATGAGCTGATAAGACGCCGAGATCGCAAGAGGCTTTTACATCCGTACCATCCGTGAACAGAGTAGTGGATGTGGGCTTTGATGTTGAACACTCTTTTCTGGTAAAGATGTCGCTTTGTTAGAGAGATGATGCTCTAACTCATAGGGATATCGCGTTGTTCTTTGAAGCGGGATGACGCTATATCCATCCCGAGATATCGCATGTAGTTAGCGGTGGATCTGGCTGCTCGTAGAAATTATTGGGTAGAGATCACAAGTGTTACCTCCTTCTTCCGAGAGGAATCCATGTTGGACTTGATAGCCCGTATATACACCGATTTGTAGATGGGCTTGTATTTTCTCTCATGCATTAGCTTAGCCATTTTGTCATGTATTAAGACACATATTGATATATCAAACAACATTATATATATGGCGGGAAATATATGTCGATTCACTTCCCTTTAGTCAGTGCCTTGCTACTTGCTTGATATTCGCTTATTTCTCCGTGACTTTGTGATCCGGATGTATTCGAACTCCTCCTCGATGGATGGACGTTGAGATGTCTCAGATTTTTAGAATGGATCGTCGATCCGTATGTATTCCTACCATCTTTGTGTGTCTTGGGACTTGTTTCAGTATGTGGTTATGGATAGGAGTATGTTTGTTTTTGTTTTTCTCGTGGTGAGACCGACCATATAACATGGTCGCCACGTATTCTCCCGTGTATTGGGGAGATCAGTCGACGTAGTTCACCCTCGGGCGAGTAGAAAAGCGTAATCCCACGCAAGGTCGAGAGCGGGGAGGAAAAGTTTAATCCTAGGTCGAGGATAAACCAGCAGGTGTGAAAGTTTGATCCTGTACGGGTAGCCAAACCGCAAAAGTGTGAGAGGTTCAATTCATGAGACGACTTAAGTGGTATGATCGTAGTGAAGCCAGTCACGGCTTGAAAGGATGTTTCCACGAGGGGCAAAGCGTGGAAAGGAGTCAGATATGTGGTAAGGGGTTAAAGAACCGAAATGACCGGTGATTTGATGATCCAAAACCAATGTTCGCCATGGTAACCTTTCGCTTGATGGTAACCTTAGACATAGTACCGCTTCACTTGTGTCCGATATGATAAGTCATGCGAAAATTCATCGCCGTCCATTTCTCAGAATCAAAGCGCCTCTATCAATACCTCCTTGACAATAAACGGGCCTTCCCAATTTGGAGCGAATTTTTCTTTAGACTGAGCTTGGTTGTCAATGATCTTCTTCAAAACCAAGTCGTGTTGTTTGAACTGCCGTGGTTGGACTTTTCTGTTGTAGGATCTTCTTTATAAGTAGAAGGCCACTCATTTGTGGGCCACATACTTTCCCATGGATTTCATCCATAATCTCTGAGCTTGGTCTTCGTCCAAACATCTGATGAGACATCGTTCTGCATCTCTTTCATAGAGTGCATCTCCGCTCAGGTAGAATTTCATAGCTAGTCGATGAATCTGCCTTTTCTTAGTCGAGCTTGCCTCAGCGGGTGTAGATTTATCTTGTAAGTGCTCATTGATATGCTGATATCAAGGGTGCCGGATGGGAGGTAGCTCATCCGATACTTTTCTTTTCCAATATAATTCCCATAGTCCGGGCCTTTTGTGGAGAAATGCGAGGCCTTCGGCAAGTGTTCCTCATCTGATATGCTGATCAAGGAGGCCAAAGTTGCTAATGCGTCCGCAAAATCATTCTTATTACGAGGAATGTGGAGGAAGGATTTTTCTTCAACTCAAGCCATTTGTAGAACTCCGCCGATGGTAAGGAAGCAATCAGAGAACCCGTTTGAAGAGGTTTTTTTTTTTTTTTTTTTTTTTTTTTTTTTTTTTTTTTTTTTTTTTTTTTTTTTCTTTTTTTTTTTTTTTTCTATTAGATCGTGGAAAAGAGCCACACGGCTCATCGATAGGTAGCTCCGGCATTGATGATGAGGCCGAATGACAATCATCTCAGAAGCAAAGGGCTCCCAAGGCGTGATGAATGAAGTTTTCTCATGATCATCTTCAAGAACTATGATTTGATGGTACCTCATGAGCAATCAAAGAAAGGAGTATATGTCGATCGAAATTTGATTGTCAATGAGTATGTGGATGAACGGCACGCGAAAGCTATCTTTGAGGTAAGCTTTATTCAAATCTCTCGCAATCCACACAAACTCGCACCTCTCTTCCCCGGTTTTTTGACGGACTATGTTGAATAGCCATTCGTGTTAAGTTGACACCATGATGATGTTTATTTGAAATTGTTTCACAATTTCTTCTTTAACTTTTAACTCCCACTCGTGTTTTAATCGCTGAGCTTACGCCTCGAGTGGCTCAATCCCCTTTTGATGGGAAGGCGATGAATGATAATGTCCGTGTATAAACCGACCATGTCTTCGTGAGACCATGCAAACACATCCTGGAATAGGGGTCAATAGAGTAACCATGTCATTCCTTTGGTTTTGAGTGAGGTCCGTACTAATTTGGATTTGTTTGGGGATTTCTAAGGTTCCGAGGTTTAAAAGAGGTGGTTTGATCAAGATTTGGCTTGGGTTTGTCTTTCACCCATTCTTTGATCTCCCGAGGTATCTCATAGTCCTCTTGTATTTCCATCAAGTCTCGAGTCCAACTTTACATCAAAGTTACAAGTCCTTGTGGAGAATAGGCACCTCATCGCAAAGTACAGCACATCTAAATTCGAGTCCCAAACAAAATATATACTTTCACTTAGTATATAACACTATTCAATCACACAAAGTGTTAGCTCAGAATGACAAAAAGTAATCGCTAATACTGCTCGTAAAAAAAGTAAGCGCTTATTGCTATCTACAAGGTAGAGAGAGTTTTTTCCTTTTACCCTCGTCTTCAAAATGTAAGGAGTGCTGCTTCAATTATCGAGGGCAAAGTTTTGGTGAACTGCAGTGATGGAGGGGCTATCATCAACCTCCTTCTCCCGAATGATGACCATTACGTCTGGGCAATCATTGTCTGAGGTGTAAGTGTTTGTTTGGGTTTTTATTTGGTTTGACCGCACCATTGATGGTTGCCTACGTACTCCTATTGAAGAGGAGATCAGGTCTTTGGTAGTTCAGGCTTTGGTTTGAAAAGGTTCAAAGTGGTAAGTGGTGAGAAGAGGGTAAAGATGTTTTTTTCTTTTTTATTTATTTACATGCATGGAAAATAAAAGGCATACTACGAAGAAAGTGATACCGTTCCAACACTTTCTGGAACTCGCACCTTCATCCCCTGGATCTACATCTTCTCGGCTAGTTGAGGCCTCGATAGTCCAGCTTGTCGGGGTTATGTCATTTCGTGGCTCGTGATAGAGGTTACCCTCGATTCTCGAATGTCTTCGCCAGGCCATAACTTGATCACTTCCCGATTCAAGACATTCCTCGTGGACGCTTGATATGGACGATCGCAAAAAAGGATGAACTCGATTCTTTAATGGGTTTGATTCCCGGCAATCTCACCACCTTTTTTTCATCTATTCCTTCGCTTTCTTCATGGGTTTCAAAGGATTCAACCATGAAATCTCCTTCGAATCGTTGTCGCATTTCTTGCAAAGAACTTTCCTTTTTGTTTTTTCTTCCTTGGAAATGATTAGTATTTCCTCCGCATCATCCAAGGTGATAAGATCGAGAACGTGGTTGATATCTTGGAACCATAGGACGCTTGATGTCAAGGGGGAATCTCCTTTGGGATGCCTTTTCTCTCTTCTCGTCACTTCTTGATCGTGATCACCCACCTTGTGCTCTCGTAGAATTGTCGCTTCATAGCCTTCACCTCATTTGAATCGCTTCGTCTCGAATGGACATCTTAAGCTTTTTATTTCCTTTTCGCCTTTTTTTTGGTCATGGAAATTTATATCCAAATTTCCCATTTTCAATGAGATCCTCGATTTTATGTCGCAAAGACCAAAGATTCTTCAACGTATGCCCAAGTGAGTTAGAATGGTAGAGACATATCTTGGTGGAGTCATAACTCTTTATCTTGGGTTTTATAGAGGCATCAACTCAAGAATCCTTCCTTTCGCTTATCGTAAAGTGTAACATTTCTTCTTTGGATTTGCTCGAGGGGGTGAATTTTCTGACTCTTTTTGAGTTTGTTTGATCTTTCATCTTTGAGAATTCGCATTCCCTCGATTGGTTCTTCCGCATCAAGAGATCCTCTAACAATTTTATCATCCCCTTTTTGTATTTTCACCGCTTTGATCTTCTTCATTTAGTCGGCTTATCGTGGAGAGATATGGGCTTATATTATGGTTAACCTCCTTTTTCTCTTGGCTTCGATAGTTGAGTGAAAAATTGCCTTGTTTCCCGATGTTGGCGCACTATCGCCTTTAGCCATCGATTTTTACTTGATTCGATCGCCTCTAATTTTTGCATTATCGCATACCCTCCTCCGAAGTTTTCCCACCCTAGGACATTTGTTATGTGCTTTTGGGGTATTCCTCCATCCTTCGTATGTGTATTTTCACGAATCGGATACATTTCAGTAACTTCTCGACCGATCATGTTTACTTCTTCCGTATCATGTCGCAGAACTGAAAGGTTGGTGTTGACATTTTGTTGGTCGTTTGTTCGACCACAATATCGCCACTTTCGATCGATTTTGAATCTTATGTTTTAAGGACCAACAATCCGTGTATCGTGTCCTCGAGAGACCCCGAGTGGTAAGCACATCTCTGGCTTGGATTGTATCTTTTGCTCCCTGGTTCCAGAGGTGGAGCTAGTTCGGTAATTTTCTTGTGATCCATTAATATCGCCAACACATGTTCAAGGGAATCACCAAGTGGAGTGAATACTCGATTTTCCGTTCTTTCAAATTTTCTTTTCCTGTCTGGGTATTGGTTGAATGCGATCATTGTTGAGATGGCAAATTGTCTTCAGCATTTTCCAAATGGGGGACCGTAGTTTGGCCTCTCCTAGCCCTCTCCTGATAACAAGGGATACATCCTCATTGCCTTTATCGGATACCCCTCGGGATCGCTTCACATACTTGCTAGTTTATATATGTTTGGCGATCGCTTCCAAGGCGCAAAGAAGTCTTTAATCTTTCCCGCCTTGAGCCCATCTCTCTGCCATTTCGCCGTGTTTGATCATTTTCGCAAATGGCTTTCCTATGCTCGCTAGGATCCTCTCATAGTAAGGAGCCTCTTGATATCAATAAATGTCATTACCATCTCGGTTTACATATTGATGGAATGACTTGCATACCGCTAGATGTCTCCACCTTTGGGCATATTCTCGGAAAGATTCAAGATTTTGCTTTTTTCACTTTAGTCACTGATATCGATCCGGTGCCATTTGTGATGTAAAAACTCAGATCGATTTAGAAAGGCGTGGGCCAATTCTTCCCAGTTGTGGAATTTGGCATCACAAGTCGCAGCATACCAGATTTAGCTTCTCCAAAGAGACTCTTTTGAAAAAGTTGCATTCTCGAGGCTTTCATTTTCAGTTATAAGACCCCAGCCGCCAATGTACACTTTTAGGTGCGTATAGGGATCGCTTTTTCCATTGTACTTTTCAAACTCGGGACTTTGAATTTGGTAGGATATCGAGCCCCCGGAATATACAGAGATCCGAATAGGTGACACTCCCATAATTTCCAGTCCTTTTAATCGATCGGATGGTATCCTCCATTTGTTGGACTTTCTTTCTTATATCCCCGCCATCTCGATCATCCCCGAGATTTGTGATTTCTTTATTGGAATGAGGTTTAGGTATATGGGTTTCCATCTTTTTACAATGCCGGTGACCGCCCCCTAGTGTGAAGGACTCGTCGGTTGAGTAGGCATTGTTCGCCCTCACGTATTTTTACTTTGTTCTTTTAGAAAGACAACCAATTCTCGCTATTCGATTCCTTAATCCTTCAAACTCCTCTCGGAAACAGGAGTAGGATCAGTCGGCCCTGGTGTAGCCATGCCTAACGGTGGGATCAAGGCCTTCCTGGACTTTAAACCGGTAATCTGACCGATTGCTTTCCTCGCAAAAAGACTTGCATAGTTTAGTCTTTAGGGAATGTATATAATAACATGCTATGTGACGTGTTCATTTTAGGAATTTTATCCAAAAAAATGGATGTCACCGTGCTTGTAGCATGTTAAATATGTATGTGTACCCATTTCTTCATATTTCTCATTACATGGAGATAGATATGGAATGTAATTACAAGTAATTGTGTTTACAAGTAATTTGAAATGAGAGCATGAAGAGACTTTCTCTCCGCTTTGGGTTTATCGAGGTCGACCTATCTTAGGTTACTCTCATGCTTTTTTTGGCACGAAGGTTCCCAAATCATCGCAATCTACTAAACGGAAGTTAATCCGTCTTTCAACTGAGCGAATTTGGGTGGTGCCTTTCCCGAGCCTCGAGAATTAGTCTTCTCACGAGTCCAAAGAATCAAACACCGACGGATAGCCTCCTCGTAGAGGGACCACACAACATACATTCACATACATCGCGTCTCACCGTATGAAAATGATGACATGTATGGGAAGCACTAATATCATAGCGATATAGTGCGGCACTAATATCACAGCATTATGGTGCGAAGCACTAACATCACAAGTGATTATGGTGCGAAGCACTAAGTGCAATAAGGAAATGCATTCATACACATTCATCAAAAATGTAAATGCAACATCCACACACAAGCGGATATAATGCTTTTGAAAAGATTGTAATAGCGGCTTAAGTCCTCTTACTCGAGTCCCCAGCAGAGTCGCCACCGTCGACGCTTGGATTTTTGGATGTCCTTTCCGCTACTTGTTCTTTGGTGTTCTCATTTTAGGTGAGATTTGTTTGAAAAAACAAGTGAAAAAGGTCTGACATGTATGATGTCGACGATGGGACTGTTAAGAGTCACCAGTTGGTTTTTTAAATGGTTGTACCAACACAACCGAGAAAAGGTTTGCACATTGACCCAGTGATGTGACACTGATATACGGGTCGGTGAAACCGAGATTCGTTTAGGGTCCGGGGACTTGGTTATGCGGAGGGAAGGTGTTAGGCACCCCCCGACATCCGTGTTACTAGGAGTGAGCAAAAAACGGATAAAACTGAATTACCGAACCGAACCGAATTATTTTAACTGAATTATTTTAACCGAATTATTTCGATATTTCGGTTTTTTTTTTTGTAATTTCGGTTATATCCGAATTATTATTCAATATTCGGTTTCGGTTCCGGTTCTCAAAAACAAGTTATTCGGATACCCGAATAACCGAAATTTAATATTCAATATTCGGTTTTGTGTTGTTTGGTTTACTTGTCCATAACAAAGACAAAAATACGCTTAATTAAAAATTGCCCAATTGGTCTTTGAATTTATTACCCTTCTCTAATTTAGTGCCACCGCTCCTTTTCCTTAGCAGATTTTGTCCCTAGGGTTTCCTCCCATTAGTTCTGGTTAGCTCTTCGATGTTAAGGGGACATGTGGCTTGCACTTATGTGTCAAGACATTCATCTCTCTCTATTTGAGGTTTTATGTAATATACCCTTCTTGTATCAGGTTTCGAGAAATTGGGGACCAATTCATGTCTAAAGATATGTGGTCACTCGGAGAGAAAATACCTTGGTTTGAATGTGAGCATGCTAAATTCTTGGGTCTTGAATCCAATTTGAGACGAGAAACCTATCAGGCTTGGGGCAAAAAGGTGAATGATGGGGAAGATAGTGGTGGTAATTGGCAGCATTGAATGGTGATTGTGGTCTTGTTCTAGAGAGAGATGGTGATGGTTCCATGCTTTGTACTTTTACAGAGCCGACCCATTGTGTTTGTATGAGTTCACTAGGGTTAATTTCCAGTTGTTCTCATTTCTGTTACTGATTTGGATTGTTTATGTTGGATGTTAAATCTGTAATACTGTTTATGTTGGATGTTGCTTTATTCTTAATTTTAATTTTGAACACAGGTTCGATTATTATCCGAATTACCGAATTGTACATTCGGTAATTCGGTATTCGGTAATTCGGTTAATTCTAAATTTCGGTTAGTGTTTTGGATAGTGGTTTTATCGATAATTCGGTTTTCGGTTATAACCGAATAGTCATTTCGGTTCGGTTATAACCGAATGATCACCCCTACGTGTTACTACGGTGACCGCCTCTTTTCAATAAACTATTATCCGAGTGTGTGTGTGTGGGTCAATGTGCTATTATATGGAAGTTGTGCAAGGCCTCGTTCGAACCTATATACACAGGGTTTGAATTTATGTAAAAATTCAATTTTTAGCAAGATATGGCAGTGATGTTTTATAAAAGAGGTTTTTTCAAACCCTGATGCTCAATAGGAATTGAGACCTTTTACACTCCCATTTTTATTAAGTGATCGGCTTGATTGATTTTATTTGACGGATGCGAGGCATCCGTACGAAAATAATATACAAAAATAATGCCGACTTCCTCGTGGGTATGGAAACCATCCGAGGAAATTCGGACATATCGCAGAATAATTTACAAGTCGCCATAAATGAAAATGTCCATCACGGAACCGAATCTAGATCCAATGGGATGAATCAGATCACATGATTCCTAGCTCACAAGATACCGCAGCTTTATATGAAAGCGATGGCGGTATATATATATAAAAAGTCAAGTATATATATATACGCATAAGATCACCAACTACTGAAGCACCTCCACGGGGATCAAAATGTAAATAAAGTCATTAAAAGCTATCAACCACCACAGAGGAAACTCCGTGTAGGACGTGTAATGTAAATAAAGTCAGAATATAATCAACCACCACGGAGGAAACTCCAGGCGGGACAGAATGTAAAGAAAGCTGTAAAAGCTATCAACCACCACGAAGTAAACTCCAGGTGGGACAAAATATGTATATATATATATAAGCAATAAACGCACCGGATGTAAAATCCAGGCTCATCGAACAGAGTTCGACCACAGTTCATATATATAAGTATATATATATATATATATAAAAGCGAGTAAACGCATCGGACCGAAGTCTAGGCTCATCGAACAAAGTCCGACACACAGTTGATATATAAGTATATATATATAAAAGCGAGTAAACGCACTGCATCAAGTTCAGCTCATCGAACAAAGTTCGACACATGCAGATATATATATAAGTATATATATATATATATATATATATATATATATATATATATATATATAAAAGCGAGTAAACGCCCTGCATCAAGTTCAGGCTCATCGAACAAAGTCCGACACACGCTTGATATATATAAGTATATATATATATATAAAAGCGAGTAAACGCCTCCGCATCAAGTTCAGCTCAATCGAGGCATAACTCGATAATGTTAGTCAATATATATGTAAATATATATATATATATATATATATATATATATATATATATATACAGTGAATGAAACCACTGGACCAAGTCCGCAAAAGCAAGCAACACGACTCTCAACGTGTAGAAGGGTGTGTGCAGAAGAAAGAGAAAGACTCTAAAGTGTGTGAGAAGGCTTACAACTAACTGATAAAGAAGGCTTCTATATCTTTAGAGTGGGTAAACACAAAGCTTTTGTGGGTACAAAAGAGGCTATATATGAGCTCACGTGTGTTTAAAAGTGGAAAAAATACATCGATGAAATGAAAGTGCAGAGCGAATTATTACGGGGTTTCCGTCTTTTCTCTTGAAAATGAGCACCCCAAGCCCTCTATTTATAGAGGTTGGAGCCATGAGTGTACTGCTGCTGATGCCCCGAAAAATATGGGTCCCGCCGTGTCGGCAGACGTGACGCTACTGCTCGCTTTTGGCCGCTTTCATAACTTTCAATCCGGAGTCCGATGGAAGCGCACCATAACATTCCTAAAGCTCTTTCCGGAGCTACACAAATGACATATGATTTGACCTTTTTGATTCTAGAAGATGGGTCCATGTCCAAATGGCATTCCCTTTCCGTCCCACAAAATTCCTTTTAAGCCGCTTTGCGTAGTTTGCGCCGGAAGTTAAGATATGGTTCTTGCGGGACTTCCTTTGAAGTAATTTGAGTTGAGATGAGTTGATTTGATGTGAGTTGAAGTTGAGTTGGCAAATGACCATTTTGCCCCTCCCGGTTATCTCCGGCTTTCAGCAGCAGAAAGCGATCGCTTCTCGTGGTTATCTCTCGAGGTCATGGCTTCATTGTTGACTTTGACTATCCTCGTGGTCATCTCTCGAGGTCAGGCTTCGACTTATTCCCACGGTTGGATCGAGATCGGATACCTCGGGGTCATCTCCGAGATTAATCTGCCTTTTCCGGTGTGTGGTCCGGTTTTGTATCTGCAGCCTCGGGGTTATCTCCGAGGTTGATTTGGTTACTCCCAGTATCACGATCCGGTTTGATGATGAACTTCGGTAAGATTTGGTATGGATTTGGATTGTCTTTCGTGGTTCCTCTTAAAAGACGAATCATCCCCTCCCCGCAATGTTAATAACATGAGAAGAAAATTTCGAGTGTCTACAGATGATAGCAATGGTAGTTTCTACTGCAACACAATTTATAATATCTTTCTGAATATCACTTGACACCAATTTCAAAATTTTTGGAACATTTTGCAACACAACATTGTTGATACTTTCATTGTGATTAGCAAGAAATTGTAGAAGCTGTAAGAGATTTCCTCTATTACTTGAATCTTCATCTTCATCTTCATCTTCATCTTCATCATGACCACGAAAGGATAACCGTTGATGCAAAAGAAATCTTATGCAATCAAGTGAAGCATTTAACCGAATTCGATATTCAAGTCTCGTTTGTTCAGATTGTTTAATAAAAGCATTCTGAATGTTTTGCTTTGGTTTCATCAAATCTTGACATTTACTCCAAGCTTGGTTATGAGCACTATTAGGCCCTCCAACATGAATATCAAATCTCTCTTTCTTGTTCCATGTTGTGAAGCAGTTAGTATTGAAAGAATCACCACCCACTTGTTTTCCAGTGTCCGACCTAAATAGATAGCAACATAAGCAAAATGTTGCATCAATAGCTATGCTATACTTCAACCAATTTCCATATTCTTTAAACCAAGAAGGATTAAATCTACGTAAGTATCCCCCAATTTGAGTATGTGGGAAGTTATGTTTGAAAGGCTGACAAGGACCCTTTAGCATGAATGCTCTTCTTACTTCATCTTGGATATTAGGATGATACTTTGATATTTTCTTTCGCAACCTGTGGTCTCCGCTTCAAGATTTTCCAAATCTACTTTATCATCATCCTTTTCTCGATTCTTATTAGAACATGATTCTTCAAATGCGTAAGCTTTTCCGAATACAAATTTGTCCATATCAATTGCTTAAAGAATTAAAGATATTATGAACTTAATTACAACAAAAAACAAAGTTGTGCCAAACTGCCAATTTCATGAACTCAACTTTTGTTGAAAAAGGGACAAATGCATCCAATTTAATAATACTAACAAAAGGGGGAAATTACAACAAGAATAAACAAAACTTAGTTCACACCTGAAATCAATTGTGATTGAAGAAAAGAAAGACGGTCTGTTGTGCCAATTTCATTCTGGAAAGAGATTCAAAGAATCCCATGAGATAGAATCAAGTTGCACATATGACATATAATTAATAAAACTACAACAACAAAAAATCATTAAGTCTAATCTCTGTAATCTGTATTATATAGAACTGGATTGAAACTGAATCACAGTGCAATCCCAATAAATAGCGAGATGAATCAGATGATTAGCAATTTAGCATAGATCTTATTCTTTTAAGGATACCCGGAGGACTAGAGGAGAATTGGAGAAGAGAAGCACTTGGTGTCTTGGTGAATGACTGAATGGTGAGTTGTTGAATTGGAGAAGAGAAGCACTTCGCCACTGTTGGTGTCGCACGCCTCCCTTTGCCCTTCTCTCTCCCTGTTTTGGGATGGTGAGTTACTGAGTTGGTGAATGAGATTAAGGGTTAGGCGCCTGGTATCAAATTAAAAAATAAATAAAATTAAGTGGGGTCAAAAATTGAGTGGGGTCAATTGACCCCACATTTTTTACATAGCTTCGCCACTGTGCATATGTATATCTCCTATTATTCATGTCTTTCAAATGTAAGAATTTACATGGAAGAACTTATCTACAAAAAGATAAAAAAAAATAAAATGAATTACCATGGAAGATTCTATTATTTTCTCGATTAAGATTATATGCATAATAATATTGATTAGATGTCAGTTCTACTGTAATAATTTTTGATCCACTTTCATTGCTTTCTGTATTTTGGTCTCCTTCATCTGTCAAATAATGCACTTCCGTTGTTATCTTCTGCTATCATAGTTTCAGTACTGTGCCACTACTTAATCCTAGAGATAATGTAAGAGTGCTGGACTTCCTTTGCTAATTAAAATGAAGTTGTGATGTTTTCTAGGTCATCTACATTTTGTTTAAATCATCAAATTATATATCAAAATTAGCCAAAACTACTTTCATGTCCTGAATAACGTGATTCTGTCTGTTTGCTTTAGTCTGATTGGTTATGAAGGATTGGAAGTTATCAATCCTGAAGGAGGCACTGAAGATGCGGAAGTAGAAGCCCAAAGAGGAAGATGGAAGCAAGAGGTACACTAACTGTTTTTTCCTCCTTTCTTTATGTCTTTCTCCTTTTCACATGATTTTGGTAAGCTTAGTCTTTTGAGTGAGACTGTGATATGATGAAGAGAACATCTGTGACGCCCCCAAAATAGGTATACATCTCCTATTCTGAGTCGCCAAATACATGGTACAGAATACAAATACAATCTTAATTATACAACAAGAGAGCTGTGAGTTTTAATACAAATACCGCCTTCTGACAATATCCACTCTCGTAATAAGTCCTCATTACATTTATTGTCACACTATTTAATGTATAGTGAGGGACTACTAGCTAATACTATCGTCCGGGACCATCACTCCGCTCCCAGACTCGTCCCAACCACGCTCTCATTTTCCGAAGAGAACAAAGAAAGAAAGGGTGAGCTCAACTAGCCCAAGAAGAAATATTATGACTAAGATAATGCGAATAAATTATCATTAGCCTTCAAATGATGTTAAACCGATAAAATATAACAAACATCAAGTTTAATGCAATGAATAAGCAACCCATTAAGAGTCAAGTAGGAATAAAATCTACTATCTTCTATGATTTAAAAGGTTTTTCATCACTTTTATCATTGGGACTCAACAATAATAAATAATCCACATCACCGAATCACCCTCGCACTACTACGCCAAGGATATTCTTTTAGTATCACGACCACAATTATCCACGCACTACGGGCCAAGAATATTTGTGGTATTCATTAATGGTCACGATCATGCCAACAACTCGTCCCATCAATGCACTACGGCCAACGATGATGACTTTTTCACATCATTTGTAACATTACTACCATGATTACAATCGAATAATCCCTAATCATAATCATACCAAGTCCATCTATGCACTACAGCCATGTATGACTTTCAACAAAATATAAACATGAGGATGATGACAATGATATAAGAATTCAATAAAACAAGTTCAAGAATTATTTTATCCAAGAATCAATAAGTCTAAATCGTCAACATGATACTTCTTTGTGGAGTAAAATTCAAGAATGCTCGAAAGAATATTTCCATGAAAAGATCTTCGGATGAAGCGCAAATATCAAGAATATTCCACTAATTTCATGGAGTATAGAAGTCAAAACTTTAACCAACCGAGTATAATAAAGAATGGAATAACAAAAGAAATCACCAAGCATGCGATAGAATCGCGTATGCAGTTATTCCAACAGAATAATAATTAACGGAACCAGTCCAAATAGAAACGTCATGACATACATGATATTCCAACAGAATAATAAAGATTTTAATCGGTCCGTCCCAGAAACGCATGAATGTGATATTCCAACATAATAATAAAGAATGGAATAATGTAAGAATTTCATCAAGTATAGGGTAGCCAGCATATACAAAGTTATTCCAATGTAATAATAAATAATGAAATAACAGAAGTTCTCTTCATGAATACAAAAGAAATAATACCCCTTACCGTTAAAGAAACTGGATATAGGAAAAGAAAGTTAACAAACTTCTTTTCTTCTTTCTCTCTATAATTTCTCTCTCTATAGTTTCAGTGAATTCGTAAGAAATAATGAAGGAAGGAGTTTCTATTTATAGGAGAATGGAAAGGGTACTGTTTAAGAAAATTCACGGATGCACAGTTAAAATAAATTCATGGGCCAAAGCTTTCGTCTGATATTTCACGGGGGCCTAACTCATCAAGTAAAACAAAAAATATATATTATAGAGTACAACTTAATTGGCTGAATCAATTATTCGGATGCAACTTGCTAAGGATGCTATCTGCATATAATAATATATATAAGCATCTAAGTTGAAATTTGTGTGCCTCTGCAAAAGCTATATAGATAATGATAGATAATGATGCTTATTAATTAGATTATGCCACCTATAATAAACAAAAGCCACCATTCCCCACATGTGACATATATATCATCCCACACTTTACACCACCACCTTTTATTCTTCACACACACACACACACACACACACACACATATTCACACTAGATAATAATTCCCCCACCAAAACCCACTACCACACACACACACTCCTACACACACGAAAACACACACACACAAGTCATATATATATATATATATATATATATATACACTTTATAACTTCTTTCTGATAATTTTGAAAAATGAGTGAGTGGGAAACTAAATAATGAGTAACAAAATACCTCAAAAATTATCTCAATATTTTTTAACAACATTTATCATCATTATTATAATTCACAATATTAATCGACCGTGTCGCTCCCGTGAAAGAGGGGGCTTTTCAATAAGGATTTCTCCCATCATCGCAAGCAATTAGGTGACCAAACCTCTCCTCGACGTAACTTCTAGACATCGTTAATATTGCAAATAATAATATTAATAACTTTGTCGTCTCAATTATTGATTTAATAATATATAAAATATTGACAATAATTGAATCAAATAACGTGAGATACTATCGCAAAGAATTATCGTATCAATAATTGAACAAAACCGAGTGACTTCTCACGTAAGCATCAATAATCAATACCGCAAAGTATGCTACTACGCAACCACACGACATCGTACTTTTAACACCGGGTGTTTCAACAGTTAACGGTAAAACTTCCGCCGTTATTTTCATAAAGTATTTTTGTCGTTTTCTCAATCCGACAATAATTCCGTTGTGGGGTCCACCAATGATTGTGCCGTTGTACGAATATTCCCTGTTAAAACGAATATTCCCCGACCAATCGAATATTATATAACAACTTCCGTACTTTGCAAAATTTATAAATATTACCCACAACTATAACATTATATCAAATTTACTCCATAATATTCAAAAATAATATTTATAGAAAATTCATATTTATTTATAAAAGTTGGGGTCTTACAACATCTGACTCATGTTTGTGTGATATTTCTTTTCTGTTGGAATGCGGTCCCAATGTGTTTCACAGAGACATTGTTATAGCTAATATATACTCCATATTAGAGTGTAATTCTCTCTATCCATTTGACCATACATTTCCTTCTCCATACACACATGATCTAGTTAATTCTACATTTTAATAGAATGAAGCAACTCTGATGGTCCTCTTTCCCTCCTTTAAAACAACAGATGTTCCTTTTTGTATGCTGTGGGAGTAAAGACAGTACGTCCTAGCGATCAAACTCTAAAACTGTATATTAATCATTTGTTGTTTCGTATATTACATATTTACATCTATATATAATGCCGCCTTAGTTCACCTGCTTAGTGACTGACTTTCTGTCACAAAAGTGACATCCCAAATATGCCCTCCAAGTTTTGTGAATTTCTACTTTTGTCCTCCAACATAAAAAAAACCTTTAAAATTTGAAAAACTCTCTCTATTTCCCCTCTAAGTAAAGTTCTTCCTATTTTATTCTTTGACATAAAATATAAGTTTTCAAAATTAATAATCTAATATAAATTACACACGCAACGCGTGTACCCCATGGGCTAGTATATATTAATATGATCACATTCTCATCATCATTGTTATTTACTTATTTATACTTTATGAACTCTCTTTTCTTGCAGGATCGGGATAGTTACTGGAAGATGATGCATAAGTATATAGGTTCTGACATCACATCACTGGTGACCCTCCCAGTTCTCATTTTTGAGCCTATGTCAATGCTTCAGAAAATGGCCGAGGTTTGTATCTGCTGTGCCTCAATTATATTAAATGATGTCCTGTGTGTGACTTTATACTAAGATATGGGATTTCTACCACAGCTGATGGAATACTCCCATCTGTTAGATCTGGCAGATGAATGTGAGGATCCACACATGCGATTGGTGTACGCTTGTAAGGGCTCTTTTACATTACGATCTCTGTGTGTGTGTCTGTGTGGATTTTCTAGCTATCGGACTAATAATTCTTTATTGCAGCGTGCTGGTTTATATCTGTATATTATGCCATGCAGCGAATGTGGAAACCATTTAATCCAATTCTTGGTGAACCATATGAAATGACTAATCATGGTGGCATTAGATTTATTGCAGAACAGGTGAGGTTTTGAAGAACCAAATTTTCCGGATATATATATATATATATATATATATATATATATATATTAACCTTCTTTTGGATGGTATGTTTTTTGAATGGTTTTGGTTCGACTCTGATGGTCCATCTGGAAAATAAAAGGACCAGGAGGTTAGGCAGGGCAAAAGGGGAGGTTTATATAGAATTCTCTTGAACTCATAGGGGGGAAATGGGAAGCTACAGGAAGATAGGAGGATGGTATTCCCTTTAGGACTACCTTTTTGGGTCCCATCTAGAAGTGGGGACGAAATGTGGGAAAAGGGAGACCTATCATAATATTTTTACCCAAATAACACCATTTCCTTTATGTCCAATGGTATGATGTTGAGTCTTTCAACACCTTTTCCCTGTCTAATTTTCTGGCTTATGGACCAAACACTAGGAGGGAGCCTGCCATTTCTCTTACTTAGAAAACCTTCTGATCATGATGGTTGTGATGTAGGTTTGACTAAGAAACAAAAACTCGATACTTCTTGTTGGTGACTATAGCCTTATTTTTTGAAATCTCTATGAAAATGTGAACTCATAAGACTTCTGTGTGGAAAGCTCACGTTTTCCTAATTTTACATATTTCCTACCAAATGGCGCCCAAAGGAGTAGCAATGATATTCATATACCTGATTTTACTGGTATTCCAGTAACAAACATAATATTGTACTCTCTTCTTCTTGCTTATTTTCTCTTTGTGTTTTGTGATACTGGCATGGTATTGATTTGTGCAATTGCTGACAATTAACTTTGATCTCAGGTCAGTCATCACCCTCCAATGGGTGCTGCACACTCAGAAAGTGAACATTTCATTTATGATATAACGTCAAAGGTGAAGACCAAATTTTTGGGGAACTCACTTGATGTCTACCCTGTTGGAAGGTAGAAGTTCTGTTGGTTTCTCAATATTTTTTGACATGGGTTCTACTGAGGTTTTGAAACAAAGTTTAGGACCCTAAAGTTAAATAGAAACTGAACATGTGCTTAAAAAGCATCTGATGTAGATGTTTCTGAAAGCTTTAGTCACACCTTTCATATTCCATCTCAGCAATGGTGAGACACTAAAAAAATTTAAAAAACTATGCATTATGCACTTATCCTTTAAGAGAATAAATACTTTGGGTAAAAGTACATGCTGAAATAGTGTTGATACATAGGATATGTGTGAAATATGCATCTGCTAATCAATTATAATTTTCTGTGCAGAACAAGGCTGACCCTCAAGAAGACTGGTGTAGAGCTAGAATTGGTGCCCCCTCCCTCAAAGGTTAACAACCTAATATTTGGACGTACATGGGTGGATTCACCAGGGGAGATGGTTTTAACTAACTTGACCACAAAGGACAAAGTTGTGCTGTATTTTCAACCTTGCGGTTGGTTTGTGTACGAGTCTATAATCACCACCTATCTGTTTTGTAATTTTGGTGCTTCAAATAAATTACATTGTCTATATTTTAAATGGCCGTCTGCGGAATATCATTGATGATGCAAGGGTTTCTAGTCTACCAATTAAAAATATTCCTTTTCTACTTTCTTTTTTTTATGTTTGATGTGTTCGCACTTTGCACTATCCAACTGTGCTCACTTTGATAGCTGGTGAAGAAAAAAAAATCCTTTTTTCCTTCTTATTTTCCTCTGTCTTGCATGTTGTTTACATAAACTACCCATTTGTTAAATTTCTACAGCTGCTCATTAGAGGCAGTAAGTTTGTGTTTCTTGTAAAAAAATAAAAATGCTCTTGGCGATACATCTCCTATGGACTTTTCTGCAATACTGATTGCCTATTTAAATAATCAACAGAAAGCTCATGCATGATTTGTTGTTGAGTCTTGTGACGTATGAAGAGTGAGGTTCCTTTTGTGTTTGAGTTTCATGGATGTCAAAATCACTGTTGGAGGGAGTTTTAGCTAGCGTCTGACAGTTGCATGGGCAGGGAAGTGGGAATTTCACTACCTTCTCTGTCCTCCATTTTTCAGCTGTTAAATACCTGTATTTCATCTTGTTCTTCTTATATATATAAGTCATTAAGTTGGAGCTAATGTGTATGTTTGGTTACACAGCGTTTGTTGCTTTTGGAAGTCCAAAGCTCTTGAAAATCTTGTTCATTCGTCTTGTAGTAGTGCACTGCGTTTGGATTGCAAACGCTATCGCTGCAAACGTTGGTTGCCGAACAAACCCAATATCATATGTGATTTTATGGACAATGTTAATTGGACATCATGAAGTTCTTTATATCTGTGGTTTGGATAAAAGTCTTTTGACATATGAAATGGCCTGATTGTGAATTTGCAAAATTTGGGGCCTGGGAGATTAGAAGGAATCCCTTTGACTTCTTTTCTGCCAGTTTTTTTCTATTTAAGTTCATATATCTCCTTGTTCTCAATGCTTATTTATGCATTTGTGCCTGGTTGCAGCACTGGTCGATATGAAGTAGATGGATACGTATATAATGCTGCTGAAGAACCGAAAATATTGATGACTGGGAAATGGAGTGATTCAATGAGCTATCAACTATGTGACTTGGAAGGGGAACCCCTTCCAGGCACCGATCTAAACGAGGTTAGCTTCAGTAACTGTCTTGTTAGTGCCACCTGTCTTTTGTGCCTGCAATTTTTTTCTTGCCCCGGTGACTAAGCATAGCAAATTTTGCCGGTAATGTTGTAATGAAGTATCAACTAATAAACGTTTCTGATATACTTCATAGTTCATACAGTTGGTCTGAAATCTAAGTTGCATATTAGTGCTTCTTAAATTGAAGATTGTTAGTTATGTCTGACTGGTCAGAATTATTGGGGATTGTAACATTCTTTTATTCAAAAAATTGCTATGTACAATACATAATATTTCCTAGGTTGCAGTCTGGGTGGAATTTTAGGTTGCAGTCTGGTGTCAAAATCCACTTTATAGATGGGGTATACGGAGTAGAGGTCTTACATGCTGATGCAATTATGAATAAAGACAGTTGTTGGAATTTCCAAACAGTAAAGATGTACTTTCTTTAATAAAAATAAAATATATTAGATCTAGAATTCATATTGTTAGAAAACAAAGATCATGTGCTTTTGGTTCAAGTAAAAAAATCCAGAATCTGGTGCTCTTTAGATTTAGAAAGGAAAGGCCAACAACAATATTATACCAAATCCTCCCATGCAACAGTTGAAGCAATATCTCAAATTCAACGATGGAGAGCAGAAGTGATGGGTATCGATGATTTAGTTACCTTGTTTATTTATTTATTATGGACTTGTTTTAATTAGTTGTGGTATTTTTGTGTTTAGTTATTTTTTTGGTCTCCAAGTTCAATTTAGGGTTGTTTTGTTTAATACCAATATAATTTTCCACACTGGGGATATTGAGATTAATATTGGCTTTTCTTATATCGTGAAGATATTTAGTTAATAGACGCTGAGTTGAAAATCTAAACCCTGGAATATAAGCGCACAACTTAAATCCTAGTTCTACTTCTACGGTTCTACCTATTTATCAACTAATAACAAATTCGTTCTACAAAGGTTGTACTACATCATTTGTGGTATCAGAGCCGTACCTTGGGAATCGCTTAGAAGTCACAGTTCATCACTGGAAGTCCTGCCGAAACCATCAAGCACGCAGCCACCACCATCGCTTCTATCATCATTAGACAATTTGTTCATCCCCAGAATTACCCAGCCCATCCATTGACCCAAGATCATCGATCCAAACAACGACGACCAAACAACTTCAAAGAACGTCAATCAGTACTCCGGTCTGTAATCATACCACACCAAACCGCGATTGGAAAGGAAAAGAAAAGAAGCGAGAAAGAAATACCATAAAAGGGGAAAACGAACGAGAAGAGGAGTGCAAGAATACATACCGTGTGCACCATTGCGATTCCGTGTCCTAGCACTACCGTCGCCGAACTCTCTTTCCATTTTTAGGAGGTGTAGGTGTAACAGGTAAAGGAGGAACAAGTATGGGCTCGACAACATTAGTAGAGGAAGAAGTAGGAGATGGGGTAGACGGATTAGAAGGTCCATGATATGGAGTAAGATCGGCCACATTAATTATAGGACCAATACCCATATTACTAGGAAAATCTAACTCATAACTCATAAGCATTAACACTAATCTTCTTTTTAACATAAAATGGTCCTATCCGCTTAGCATGCACCTTCTTGCGTGTGCCGTGAGGTAATCTCTCGGTGTTAGAGCATCACCTGATCATTCTCATTGAACTCTTGGTACCTGTGATGACCATCTGCAACAGACTTATAATTTTCATTGCTCAAATTAACTTTTTGTCTTATCTCTGCATGCAAATCATGAATGTGTTTTGCAAAAGTAACTAGCTCTATATGCAGAAGGAAGAGGAACCAAGTCGATAGGTTTTCTAGGCTGATTATCAGTGTAAATCTGAAAAAGGACTCGCCTCAATAGATTGATTAACTGAACTATTATAGGCAAAACTTAACCATAGGTAAATATCCCAACGTATCATGTGATCTCCTATAAGGTATCTCACTAAATCACCTAGACTCCTATTAACTACTTAAATTTGACCATCAGTCTGTTGGTGATAAGCAGTGGAAAACTTAAGTGTGGTATTTAGTTTCTTCTATAGGGTTTTCCAAAAATAACTCATGAATTTGACATCCCTATCAGAAACTATAAACAAAGGCAAACCACGTAGTCGCACAACCTCACTTAAGAAATCGATGCAATGTGTGAAGCATCCTCAGTTAAGAAATCGATGCAATGTGTGAAGCATCATCGATTTTGCTTCATAGAAATGTGTCATCTTAGAAAAACGGCCCACTGCAACAAAAACGGAATTATGACCTCTAGGGGTCCGCAGTAACCCCAAGACAAAATTCATGCTAATATTCTCCCAAGGAGCATGGGTACCGGTAAATGCATATACAACCCTGTACCCTTGGTAGTTTGACATGTGTGACACTCGAAAAACACAGGGTTATATATGCCTTTGTGGTTACAAGGACTTGCAGTGATTTTCTCCATAACAGTGAGGCTACCACATGCTTGGTGTGATAGCTTTCAAGTTAAAAGTTCTGAAGATCGTCTTAGTTTACAGTCAGATACCAAGTACAGTAGATGATCCTTTCAAAAGATTTTGGTAAGGTTATTTACATATGATTTTATTTTTATTTTTAAAATCATTTTTAGTTTAGGGTACTAATTCATAAAAAACATTTTTGTTTCTCTATAATGTCATTCAACCTTTACTCTATGCATATACATCATTTTGTCAAGTTTAATATGATTGTGATTGTGTATGTAATCATTGTAATGCCACTAGCAAATAAGATGCATAAAATTAGTTGGTTATATCCTATAGCCGTCATTTCTTTTGTTCAAACAGCTGATTATAGAAACTTCAGTTCAGTTTGAATTATTTAGTGGAAATTATCTTGTTGGTATCGCTCTGTAGGTTTGGAAACGTGCTGATGCGCCACAAAACGACAAATTTCAGTATACATATTTTGCACATAAATTAAACAGCTTTGACACTGCACCGAAGAAGTTATTGGCCTCAGATTCTCGCTTGCGTCCAGATAGATACGCACTTGAGAAGGGTGACATCCAAATCTGGTTCAGAAAAAAGCAGGTCTCTCTCTCTTTCTCTCTCTGTGTATCCATCTACCTATCTCTCTCTTGTGTGTGTATAGAGTAACCTACAAGTAGAAATCAACCAGAGATATGTTTCCTTTTTCCCTAGTATTTTTTGTTGGGGTAGATTTTTGTTTTTAATTTTTAAGTGTGTTGGGGAAGGGTACATCCATGAAAATAAATTGTAGTTATACTTTGTGACCATAAAAATAAATTTAAAAAAGAAGTTGCACTCACACTTTCAATGCTTGTACCTTCCCCCACCCCCAAGTCTGGAGGAGAGGCAGAGAGCTGAAAAGCGAGCCCGAGAAGCCAAGGATCATCAGTTTACTCCTAAATGGTTTGAAAAGTCGAGTGAAGTTTCTCTCACACCTTGGGGTAATATAGAAGTGTATCGCTACAATGGCAAATATTTTGAACATCGGGCTGCCATTGATAATTCAGACAACATCGAAGAGGTAGATGTCAGACCAACAGAGTTCAACCCCTGGCATTTTGAAAATTTGGGTGCAGAATGAGGTACCTGTTCTGCGCTTAGTTCTTGCTTAATGTTCAATTTTATTCATCTTATACACTCCTTTTTTTTAATTGTATTTTTGTTAGCATTAGCATCAACAAACCATTCAATGCTGGATTTTACTTGCTGATCATATTTGTGGTTGGATTGTAGTATAGGATTTAAGCTTCTGATCACCAGAAATGGTCGAGGTTTGTAATATTTTTTGTACTATGTGTAGACAGTCGGTTGGAAGTTTGGGACACCATTCTAGTGCTAGTGCTTTGTTAAACAGTTAAAATGTCAAAATCTTGTATTTAACTATCATCTGCTGGAACAAATACCCTCTCAAAATAAATAGGAAACTTGAGGTCGTGGGAATGATTTTTTAGTAGTCCTATAAACGAAACCGAGGTAGAGTCTTTGGAGATTGCTAGTTTGAGGCTCTTTGGGGATCAGTAAACCTCATGAATCCCCTAATGCAGGGTATAATCCATGAGTAAATAAAACCTCATCAAATCTTATATTAAAATAATTACTAAATTTTTTATTGGGAAGGATAACATCCAAATATTTCAAATGCAACTTTTAATATTTAAAAATAATTAATAGAAAATGAAAAACTTTTATCTTCCCAGAGTATTTTTCTTGGTAGCTAGATCCATAATATCTAATTAAAAACGAGCAAATAGCATCTTAATCTTCCGTCCCAAACAACATCGGCTGGTTAAAACATGATTTTGGAAATTGATATGGCGGAAGACGGAATACAACTGCGATGGACCATAGTAGAAGTAGAACTATCAATGAAACATTCAAACTGAACATTAAAAAGATAAGCAATAAAACATAGAATTCAGGTCAAAAAATCATCGGGATCTAAACATTTAAAAAATACTAATAAGCATAAACTCCAGATCGAAAAATCACACAGATAAACAGGTCCCATCCGCGCAAACAAATAAACCGATAACTCCATCGGCAAGAGCCAGAGCCAGAGCCAAAGCCAAAAACCCCAAACATCCTCCACTTCAGAGAAACGACTTGGGTAAATAATTAGGCACAATTATAATTAGACACTCCTTTATGTAAATGAGTAGCAGGAGTAGTGGTGGTGGGTTCATACTTCATACAAACAATAAACAATATCCGAATGCAAAGAACCATTAAAAATCATGGTCTCATAGTGTTAAAGTATGCTTCGTTGGCTTTGGCCTGATTGAGGTATAATCGTCCAAAATCATGTTTTAACTGGTCCACTAGAATAACTAGAGGACGCATGGTCCAATCTTTAAATCACAGTTGTTTGGGACAGATGGTTAGAATGCTATTTGTTAATTTTTTATTCATATAAATAGATGTTATGAATCATTGCATATATATATATATAATAGTGTTTTTATTATGAGAATTGATATTTTCACAAAAAAATAATATTTTTACATAATCTCTCCTCGTATTTAATAGTAAGTAAATGCTTACATAAGTAATAGAAATTCATGTGTGAAAATATCAATTTTTTTTTATTATATATCCAAATATATTTTAGATAATGACATAATATTTTACCATTGTATGTTGCAACGAATATAACTTCTGATACTAGTATTTCATTATTGTTACTGTTGTTAGTTGCTTCTTCCATTTTATAATAATTGTGGTATAAATTAAGAAAATTATTTAATATTATAATTTAATAATTAAATTTTGTACGAAATTTGATCACCACCCTCTATGAAAATTAAAAAACTACTAATACAAAAAAAAAAATTTTTATTAAGATAATAGACAAGTTAAGGGTGATATAAAAAAATAACTAATTTATTTTTAGTTATAAACGATAAATAAATTAAAATACATTTTTAAAAAAAAATTAATTAATAGTATAAAATAGAGGTACTAAATAATTTATGATCACTAATATTATTTATTTATTTATTATTTGATAGTGATGGTGAAATTGATATGATATATTTTGTGGTGTCATGATTATGGCCCATAAGGTTTGTTGATGACCAATTAAACAAATATCTAAAAAGAGAAGAGACAAAAACCAACCTAAGAAATAAGAATAGCAGCAGCAGCAGCAG
Source organism: Panax quinquefolius (assembly GCA_020205615.1). NCBI lineage: Eukaryota > Viridiplantae > Streptophyta > Magnoliopsida > Apiales > Araliaceae > Panax > Panax quinquefolius. The sequence goes on from CM035167.1 coordinate 143,841,816, forward strand.
CAGCTAGTCAACCTACGAATATGTAATAGACAAAGAAAGACAAACCCACTTGATAAAGAGCGGTGTATCTTTCGGCAGAGATTGAAAATTAAAGATTCCCACTCAACTCAAATCTCTATTTTACATTTTACCTTCTTAATTCCTTCTCACTTTTTGACCTTTCTCTCTCCTCCTAGCACTAGTAGTAGTAGGGAGTATTATTATTATTATTATTATTATTTATCTCTGAAATAAATTTGACCAACTTACTAGGTTTTCTTTTAATATATACAGTAGTATGTATTTGACTAAATTTAAGACAATATTGGATAATGAACAAATTACCATGAGTTATTAAGTTAAAGCATGATGTGTAGTAATCCTTCCGTCCTAAATTAATTGTTTAGTTTTAACTTTTTAAAGTTAAATTGACCATTTTTAAAATTAATCTTTTTATTATTTTTGCTAAAATATAGGTGAAGAGATTATAACCAAAAGAAAGTATATACAATTTATTATTAACCCCAATTTTTATAATTTTAGAAATATATTTATATATGCTTAATTATTAATTCTAAAAATAATCAATTTGACTTAAAAAGGTTAAAATTGAGCAATTAATTTGGGACGGAGGAAGTAGTATCTTTTTTGGGATCACTAAAATTTGTTTTTATTTCTTTTCAATCACATAATCATGTAGTATATACGGTGAAATTGAGTAAAGCTTTTTAAGACGGATTCATGTTCATTTTATTCGTCTTTTATTTATTTATTTATTTATTTTTAAAAAAAAATACAGAACGGGATCAATTTATTATACTTATTTGATGTGTTCTTTGTCGAAGAAGAGTTTATACTTTTTACAAGATTCACAAATAAATGTAAATGTATTTTACAACTTTCAATGACTTTTTGTTTTTGTTTTTGTTTTTGTTTTGAAGTCATTCAAGAATATGATGCGTGAGGTATTATTAGTATTTGCATATGACAATTTCCCCAACTTACAACCAAAATATTTAATGAACATAAACATTATTATCTCCCCAAAATTAAATAAAACGTTGTGACTCATAATCACGTGCATGCCTGACACGTAAATCTACCTAAAATTTCGCATGACACCTCTTTGCACATCCATGCCACGTGTCCCGCCAATATAGGCCTTCATTGCAACATATACCTTTGATGATTACATTTTATAATGGACGAGGAAAAAAGAAAAAGAAGATTTTAAAGTTCTATCTTGTTATTGTGTTATTGAACAAAAAACTAACAATAAATTAGATTAAGAAATTTATAACTTTTTTTGTTTAAAAATAAATAAATTTAACGAAAAATTAAATAATATAAGTAATTTTTATTATCCTTATTATGTCCTTCAATTACAAACACAATCAAATTACTATAATAATTAAATACGAATTAATATTTTTTTCACCTTTCCAAACTAAATAACAACATAAATATTTATAATTTTTCTATTTTTTGTCCTAATTTAAGATTGAAAAATATTATATATTGTGAATGTTTATATTTGAATATTTAATTATCAATTATGTAAATAAATACTTATAATTTTTATCAATCTTATATATTAATAAATTTCATAATTTAAAATTTAGAGTAAAATACACTGACACCCCCTGTAGATAATTATAATAACACTCACCACCCTTCTAGTTTTTTAAATAACAACAAAGACTCTCTACAGTCTATAATATGTAACATTCACCACCCCTAGTGTGGTTGGTTAATTAACTAATATTTAAAATTATTTTTAATATAATGTCTAATACACCTTCAAGTTATAATGTTTAATTTCTCCACTAAATATAAATTTGTATATCATAATTTTTACTTTACTTGATCTAATTAATTAAATTATGAAATTGTGCAATAAATAACATAAAAGTCAAAAAATAATAAATATTCATTTTATCGGAAAATAAAGTCATACAATTTTACTAATTAAATTTCTCAAATATTAAAATTTACGTGATATATATTCAAATATTTTTTTAATTAAAAGTATAATAATAATACCCATAAAATTACAAATTAACGCAATAATAAAATAATAATTATTTTTTTCAAATATTAAAATTTACGTAAAACAAACTTATTATTACAATTTAAACGATTCTTATTACTTATATAAAAAAAGTATTAAAATTATATTAATTATTTTTCTCATATATTAAACTAAACATAAATCACACTTAAACATAATATTTACAATAAAAATGACAAATGGTGTTACTCAAAAAAAAATATATATATATATAAAAAGAATTTTTTTACAAGATAGAGGTAGTAATAAATATAATTATATTTTTTTTATTTAACATTGCATAAAAACAACGTCAATCAGATACTAAAAAAATGTAATTAAAATCATAAACATCCCAATTTTTTTATATATACTCAATAAAATTTAACATATAAAAATTATAATATGAAACTAAAATTCAAATAATATTTTTTGTTGTTAAGCACCCAAAAACTAAACTATCAATAACTAATTAGAATAGCTTCATTAATAATTTAATTTAATTTTTTTAATATTTGTATCACTTATCCAAAAATATGTGTTAATTAAACTAAATTAGTTTTTTATATGTTACCAACAATTTAAATGAGATAGTTTTAATTATAAATAAAACTATAATTAAAATGTAAGACACCAAACTTTTATAAATAAAGATGAATTTTTCTATAAATATTATTTTTGAATATTATGGAATAAATTTGATATATTGTTATAGTTGTGGATAATATTTATAAATTTTGTAAAAGTATGCAAGTTGTTATAAAATATTCGTTTGGTTAAATTGAATATTCTTTTGTTAGGAATATTCGTATAAATGGCTCAATCATTGGTGGACCCCATAATGTAATTATTATTTGATTGAGAAAACGACAAAAAAATATTTATAAAAATAACTACGGAGGTGTTACCGCTAAAACTGTTGAACTACCCGGTGGTAAAAGTAATGCGAATACGCCGTAGTCAGACAAGAAGACACTAAGATTGATTATTGATGCTTACGTGAGAAGTCACTCAAATATGCTCAATTATTGCTACATAATTCTTTGCGTCATATCTTTTATATTATTGATTCAATTATTGTCACAAGATCATCTCAGATAATATGTTATAAGATTAAATCAATAATTGAGACGACAAGTTATAAATGATTAATAATTGTTGAAAGATTAAATATTTGTTGATGAAAAAAAAAATGATTTGTGGTAAGTTTGATTATTTTATGGGGGCTCGTATGTCATCATCTAAGAGTCTCTTCACAATAAGTAATTACCCTTGTGAATAGTATTTACCTTCGTCATAGTAATTACCTTCGCATCGATAGTAATTACCCTTGTGAATAGTATTTACCTTCATCGATAGTATTTACCTTCGTTAATAGTAATTACCTTTACCGACGTCAACCACTTGTCGTTTCACATTACAAAAGGCCGAACCACTTGTTGCTTCACATTACAAAGCGCCAAACCAAATAAATCAAGCTTACTTGCCTTTTCACACTCTAAGTCAGTGCTAAGCTAGAAATCTTCTATAAATAGAGGCTGGGGCTTCATTATTTTTCACGAATTCATTCAAGCTATAGAGAGAGAAAGTATAGAGAATAAGAAAGAAGAGAAGAAGAGTATTTTGTTACTACACCGTCAGCGAAGATTCAATCTCCTACCAAAAGTAAGGGGTGTTATTCTTTCTTATTCATGAAGAGAACTGTTGTTATTCCATTTCTTATTATTCTGGCTGGAATAACTCAGATACGCCATTTTACCCTATACTTGGTGACATTCTTCTATTATTCATTGGAATATCCCGTCATGTGTGTTTTACACCAACTCGGTTCCGCTTTTATTATTCTCGCATTGGAACATCCTGCTCGTGTGTTTTACACCGACTCGATTCCGCTTTATTATTCTCGCTGGAACATCCTGTCATGTGTGTTTTACACCCGGACTGGTTCCGCTCTTTATTATTCTGCTGAATATCCTATTCGTGTGTTTTACACCGGATCCGTTCCATCTTTATTATTCTCATTGGAACATCCCGCTTGCATTGAATTTCACCCGACACGTTCCGTTATTTATTATTCATTGGAATAATGCATCATGCTGATCTATCGCATGCGTGGTGATTTCTTTTGTTATTCCATTCTTTATTATACCTAGTTGGTTAAAACTTTGACTTCTATACTCCATGAAATTAGTGGAATATCCTCGATATTTGCGTTTCATCCAAAGATCTTTTTATGAAAATATTCTTCCGATCATTCTTGAATTTTACTCTACAAAACAAGATCATATTGATAATTTGACGTTAATAATTCTGGATAAAATAATTCTTGAACTTGTTTTATGAATCCTTATATCATTGTCATCATCCTCATGTTTATATTTTTTAAAGTCATCTCGTGGCACTGTAGTGCGTAGATGGACTTGGTATGATTATTACCGAGACTATTCTTGTGTAATCATGACCGTAATGTTACAAATGATGTGGTAAAAATCCTCGATTAGTAGTAGTGCATTGATGGACGATTGTTGGCATGATCACGACCATTAATGAATACACAAATATTCTTGGCCCGTAGATGTCATGAATAATTGTGGTCGTGATACTAAAGAATATCCTCGGCCAGTAGTGCGAAGGGTGATTCGATGATGTGGAATATTTATTAAAGTTTTAGTCTCAAATTTATAACGATGATGAAAACCTTTTAAAACCTAAAAGATAGTAGACTTTTATTTTCTACTTGACTCTTTTAATGGATCAGATATTCACCGCAGCTTAAACCGGTTGTTTATTGTATTTTATCGGTTTAACATTGTTGAAGACTATTGATAATTTATTCTCGCATTATCTTAGTCATAATATTTCTTCTTCGGGCTAGTTGAAATCACCTTTCTTTCACCGCTTTCTCTCTGAAATGAGAATATAAATTTGAGACGCAGCCTGGGAAACGAGTGATGGTCCCGAAGATAACATTAGTAGTCCTCACTATTCGTGAAATAGTGTGATAATAATTGTAATGAGGACTCCTTTTTGAGTTTGTATAATATCTAGTAGATTTATATTTGTATTTAAACTCACGCTTTATGTCGATATTGTACCTATGCTTATGTTAATAAGTTGTATTTAAATTACAGTACCATGTAAGTGGCGACCCAAGATGGGTGATGTATACCTAATTTTGGGGGCGCGTCGGTTGGTATCGAGCTTAGGGATATGATCCCCGGCTAAGATGTGAGAATAGTACTAGCGAGGGAGAGACGGGGAATACCTTCGCTAGTATGACCTACCCTAAGTTTATGTCTTTATTTTATTGGTTGGTTAGAAGATAGGGATAATTTGTTACACGACAATTAACCTTTTGTTTTGTGGCGATGTCTCGAAAATGACATCCGAGAATGTTGAGAATAGCAATGGAGCGCATGACGATCGTTGATTCACCACATATCAATAATCGTGATAATGTGCATCGTGAAGGCGATAATCCTCACGCAAAAACAACAACACCGACCAAATGATGAATGATCAAATGTTCGAGAGGCTTTATACGATTTATCTGACAAAGAAAGAGCGACTCTCGCCCAAAACGTAGGTGGAAACACGGAAAACTCTCAAGGCGGTCACCGCTAAACAATTCAAGGAGCTGGGACCACCGGAGTTTAAGGGAGAGCCAAAACCACTTACAAGCGGCATGGATAAAGCAGATTACCAAGATATTTGATGTCTTGGGATGCTCCGAGGAGCAAAAGGTTCCTTTCACGCCTTTATGTTACTTGAGGCGGATTCTTGGTGGGAATCCAGAAAAAGCGTACTCAACTTCTTTGTCTCAAGATATCTTGGGAGAAGTTCCAAGAGTCGTTTCAACGACAAATACTTTCCCGAAAGTATTCGCCACACGAAGGAGGTGGAATTTATCAAGTTGGAACAAAACAATATGACCAGTGTCGCAATACGAGGCAAAATTTGCGAGTTATCACTATTTCGCGCCTCACTTGGTGGATAATGAAGAAGAGAATGGCGCGAATGTTTTAAGAGGTTTGAAGCGGGAGATACGTCAACATCTTATTTCTCATAAACCGTGTTTGTATTCGGGATGTTGTAAATAGGGCTCGATTAGTGGAACGCGATAATGAGTCAACACAACTAAAAGAGAGCGGTAACGCAAAATTATAATACCGGTGAGAGTAGTCATCAAGCGGTGACAACAAGCGTGGAGGGAATCAATGTGGCCGGATATGGTAACCACTTGGGGTAATCAAGGCCAAAACAATAAGAATGGACATTTCAAGAAATCGGAGATTCAACAATGGTGGAAAGACGTCAAACACCAAAGACCCATTGTTAAGGAAGGAGAAAGACCACCTATCATATGCTTCAAATGCGGAGAGAGGACACATCATCAAAATCGCCAATGCATTCAAAGCATGTTATAATTGTGGAAGAGAAGGTCACTTAGCTCGATTTTGCATTCAAGACAAATTCAATTAGATTGAGGCACCAAAGGCCATCCCGAAAATTTCAAACCCAGAAGTCTGAGGGATAAAGGTTTGTCATGACCTCCCAAAGAGCAAGGAACCGAATGAGGTCATCACGGGTAAGCTTATCATAAACTCTAATGAAGTCTATACTTTATTTGATACTGGGATTCTACCCATTCTTTTATTTCTCCTACTTGCGCTCATCGATTAAATTTGACTCGAGAAATTAGACTTTGACTTATCTGTGGAAACTCCGTTGGGAGAAACCTTCATTACATCCACTCGCTTATAAGTCTTGTTTGGTTCAAATCGGTACTTCTCACATTACCGTCGATCTTATTTCATTAAAAATACTTGATTTGACGTGATTCTGTGGATTGATTGGTTAACTACTTATCATGCAAAAATTGATTGTTTTCGTAAGGTTGTTAGCTTTCATATTCCTAATCAACCTATTATCACGAATTCAAATGACCAAACCATTAAAATCAATCACTACCATCTCAAGCCATAAAGCTATTCGTTTATTGAAAAACGGATGTCGAAGCTTTCTTAGCTCATGTCACGATTTAAATAAAAATACGCCGCTTTTAAACGATATTCCTATTGTTAATAAATTTCTGAAGAACTTCCCCGCCTACCCCAGGCGTGAAATTGAATTTTGTATCGACCTTGAACTTGTAGACAAAACCTATTTCAAAGCCCCATATCGAATAGGCTCTATCAACTTCGAGTTAAAGACCCAATCTGCAGGAATTGTTAGACATCGGCTTTATTCGTCTCTAGTACTTCTCATCGGGGTGCTCCTGCTCTATTCGTGAAGAAGAAAAAGATGGGAGTATGCGACTTTGTATTGATTATCGGGAGTTGAATCATGTCACCATCAAAATAGGTATCCATTGCCACGCATTTGATGACTTCGTTTGACCAAATTGCAAGAGCCAAATTCTTTTCAAAGATCGATCTTCGTTCCGGATATCACCAATTGAAGATTAGAGAATCACGACATTCCAAAGACTTTATTTAACTTCAGATGACGAGCATTATGAATTCTAGTCATATCCTTTGGATTGACTAATGCTCCCGCCGCCTTCATGGATATGATGAACCGAGTATTCAAGGAATATTTAGATCACTTTGTGGTCGCTTTTATTGATGACATCCTTATTTATTCCAAAAGCCGTGAAGATCATGAAGCAACACTTGAGGTCGACACTCCAAAAGCTTCGTGAATATAAGCTTTATGCCAAGTTGAAGAAATGTGAGTTCGGCATGAAGAAGTAGCATTCCTTGGGCACGTGGTATCAAGTCATGGAATATCTGACCAACCCAAAGATTGATCAAGCTATTCAAAGCTGGGAACAACCTAAATCGATGATCGAAGTACGTAGCTTTCTCGGTTTAATTTGGTTATTATCGGAGATTCGTGGAAGGATTTTCTCGAATCGCTACTCCATCGACTCAAATTGACTTTGAAAGATACAAAGTTCTATTGGAGCGAAGAATGTGAGAAGAGTTTTCAAGAACTCAAGAGAGACTTATTTCAAAGACCTGCTCTCGATAATACCATCCGCCTCGGAGGATTTGTCATCTACAAAGGATGCTTCGCAAAAGGGTTGGGATGTGTTCTTATGCAACATGGAAAAGTTATAGCCTATGCCTCGCGACAACTCAAAGAATATGAGAGGAATTATCCTACTCATGATCTGTAGTTAAGCAATATTGTCTTCTTGACTTAAAATTTGGAGGCATTACTTGTATGGGGAGAAAGTGGAGATCTTTACGGATCATAAAAGCCTCAAATATTTCTTCACTCAAAAGGAACTCAACACGCGACAACGACGTTGGCTTGAACTGATGAAAGATTATGATCATACCATCCAATACCATCCTCGAAAAGCGAACGTGGTAGGCTGACGCATTGAGTAGAAAATCATATGCAAGCACGAAAAGCGATATTGTCAACGCAAAGGCCCATTTTGTGTGACTTGCAAAGGATGGAGATAGAGTTAAAGACTCTGGGGACGCATGTGATGATAAGCGAGTATACGAGTAGAACCGACTTTAATCGATAAAGTTAAAGTTGCTTTCGCTACGCACTGGAGCCGATGCGTATGAGGAAAAAAAAGTGCAAGAAGGTGCTATCTTGGAAGCAAGAATCGATGAAGAAGGAATACTTCGAGTCGACTCCGCACTTTGTGTTCCTAACGACCACGATTTAAAGTATAATATCATGATGGAGCGCATGACACACCATTTGCAATCCATCTCGGAGTACCAAAATGTATCATGATATTAAATCATACATTTTGGTGGAGCAATATGAAGAGAGATGGCGGTTGCTTATCTCAAGGTGTCTAACTTGTCAACGAGTTAAAGCGGAGCATCAAGTACCAAAAGGTCCATCAGAACCACTTGAAATTCCGAATGGAAGTGGGAGCACATTACCATGGATTTCACACTGGGGTTCCTAAGGTTTCTCAAGGCATTGATGCGATTTGGGTCATTGTTGATAGATTGACCAAGTCCGCTCATTTCTTACCGATCTGAGAAACTTATACACTTTAACGCCTTGCTCAGTATGTGCATATAAACGAGATTGTAAGATCGCATGGTATCGCCGGTATCCATAGTTTCGATCGAGACCCAAGATTCACTTCACGATTTTGGGTAAGTTTGCAAAAAGCTATGGGCACAGACTTACGATATAGCTTCGGCGTATCATCCTCGCATCGGACCTGACGAATGGAGAGGACTATTCAAACTCTCAAGATCTATTAAGACTATGTGTCCTTGATTTCAAGGAGTTGGGACAAGTTCTTACCATTGGTGGAGTTTTCCTACAACAACAAGCTTATCAAGCAGTATATTGGCATGGCTCCATTCGAGCGTTGTATGGAAGAAAGTGTCGCTTCCAAAGATCTTTGGATGAGGTGGGGTGAAGCAACGTTGTTGGGACCGGAGTTGATACGTATGACTACGGAAAAGATTCAAACGATCCGACAACGATATAAAAACCTCACAAAATCGACAAAAGAGTTATCTTGATCTTCATCGAAAGGACGTGGAATTCGATATAGGAGATCATGTGTTGTTAAGAGTTTCGCTTCTATGGAAAGGAGTTACAAGATTTGGAAAGAGAGAAAACTTAATCCTCGATTCATCTGGTCCATTTTAATCCTCGATCGAGTAGGAATCATGGCCTATAGACTCGCTTTCTACCGCCAAATATGTCTCGTGTTCATAACGCTTTTCACATATTTATGTTACGTAAATATGTGAAAGACCAACCATATTATTGAGTTAGAACCTAGACGAAATAGCGGAAGATTTGGCGTATGAAGAGGTTCTGTTCAAATTTTGGATAAGAAGGAACATATTCATGGCGCCCCAAAAATTAGGTATACATCACCCATCTTGGGTCGACACTTACATAGTGCACGTAATTTAAATACAACTTATTAACATAACTCGCTTTATGTACAATACGACATAAATCGTGAGTTTAAATACAAATATCGCTCTACTAGATATTATACAAACTCAAACAAAAAGTCCTCATTACGATTATTATCACACTATTTTACGAGAATAGTGAGGACTACTAATGTTATCTTCAGACCATCACTTCGTTTCCCCGACTCGTCCCGGTTATATTATCATTTCACGAAGAGAAAAAGGTGAAAGAAAGGGTGAGCTCAACTAGCCCAAAGAAGAAATATTATGACTAAGATAATGCGTAATAAATTATCAATAGTCTTCAATAATGTTAAATCGATAAAATACAATAGATAAACCAGTTTAATCTGCGGCGGAATATCGAATCCATTAAAAAAGTCAAGTAGAAAATAAAGTCTACTATCTTTTTGGTTTTAAAAGGTTTTCATCAATTTGTTATAAATTTGAGACTCGACTTTAATAAATATTCCACATCATCGAATCACCTCGCACTTTCTGCCAAGGATATTTTTTAGTATCCGACCACAATTATTCATGCACTACGTGCGAAGAATATTTGTGTATTCATTAATGGTCATGATCATGCCAACAACGCCCATCAATGCACTACTGACCATCGAGGATTTTTACCACATCATTTGTAACATTACGGTCACGATTACAATCGAATAGTCTTCAAGTCATAATCATACCAAGTCCATCTATCGCCACAGAATACGAGTATGACTTTAAAAAAATATAAACACGTGAGGATGATGACAATGATATAAGAATTCAATAAAACAAGTTCAAGAATTATTTTATCCAGAATTATTAACGTCCAAATTAGTAAAATTCAAGAATGATCGGGAAGAATATTTCCATGAAAAGATCTTGGATGAAACCACAAATATCGAGGATATTCCACTAATTTCATGGAGTATAGAAGTCAAAGTTTTAACCAACCGGGTATAATAAAAATGGAATAACAAAAGAAATCACCACGCACGCGATAGACGCATGCATGAAGTTATTCCAATGTAATAATAAATAACGGAACCAGTCGTATTACAAAGTGATGATGTTCAACAATCAATAATAAAGATGGAACCGGATCCGTGTAAAACCAATATTCCATAATAAAGATTAACCGAGTCCTGTAAATAACACACGCGATAGGATGTTCAATGTAATAATAAAGATTTAACTGTTAGGTGTAAAACACACGACAGATGTTCCAATGTAATAATAAAGATTTTAACCAGTCCGGGTGTAAAACACACGCATGTGATGTTCCAAAAAAATAATAATAAAAGACGGAACCAGTGATGTTCCATAAAACACAGACGGATGTTCCAAGCATGAATAATAAATAATGTCAAGAATGTCACCAAGTATTAAAACCACAGATACAGTTATTCCAATGTAATAATAAGCAATGAAATAACAACAGTTCTCTTCACGCTAATAAGAAAGAATAACACCCTTTACGGGTATAACAAAATAATACCCTTTACATTTGGTAGAGATTGAATACTGCAATGGTGTAGAAGAACAAAATACTCTTCTTCTTTCTCTTTCTCTCTATACTTTCTCTCTATACTCAATGAATTCGTGAAAATAATGAAAGCCCTGCCTCATTTATGAAAGATTTAAAGCTTAAGACCGCGCCAAAAAAGTTTTGCAAGTGGCTTGACGACCTGTTCGGCTTCGTAATGTGAAACGACAAGTGGTTCGGACACCGTAATGTGAAACGACAAGTGGTTCGACGTCCCGTAAAAGTAATTACTATTAACGGCTGTAAATACTATACTATCGACTGGGTAAATACTATTCACAAGGGTAATTACTATCGACTATTGTGAAGGAAATTCTTCTGGTAAATACTATTCTAATTACTATTGGCCAGAAGGTAATTACTATCGAAGTATTGCAATCGGTAACATATCTATTATTTAATCTAAACATATTACTCTGATGATGATCTTTGTGACAATAATTGAATCATATAAGATATCATCGGAAATTCTGTAAATAATTGACTGGTATTATCGTTTAATAAATTTCACAATTTAATCGTATATATTTATTAAAATTCATCTTTATTTATAAAAGTTTATTTTATAACATGAAAATTAAATATATTCTACGCCTAGCGCTATACCTCAAGTCAAAGTTTTGTGGAGGAACCAATGATTGAGGAAACGACTTTGGGAGTTAGAATCAAATGAAATCAAGGTATCCTTACTCTCTTCATACCATGTAATGATCGTATTCTAATTTCGAGTGCTAAATTTCATGTTAAGGGAGGTTGTAAGACCTCAAATTTTTATAAATAAAGATAATTTTTCTATAAATATTATTTTGAATATTATGGAATAAATTTGATATATTGTTATAAATTGTAGGTATATTTATAAATTTTGCAAAAAGTATGCAAGTTGTTATAAAATATTCGTTTGCTCAGAATATTCTTTTTAGGGAATATTCGTGATAATGGCTCAATCATCAGGTGGACCCCATAATGTAATTCATTGCCTGATCGAGAAAACGATAAAAATATTTTATAAAAATAACTACGGAGTAGTGTTACCGCGAAAAATGCTTGAACTACCCGTGGTAAAAGTACAAGAATACGCAGAATCAGATAAGAAGACACTCAGATTGATTATCGATGCTTATGTGAGAAGTCACTCACTATACGCTTTCAATTATCACACAAGAATCACGATCATATCTCTTATATTATCGATTCAATTATTGTCACAAGATCATCCGTATAATATGTTATAAGATTAAATCAATAATCGAGACGTAGTTATAAATGATTAATAATTGTTGAAAGATTAAATATGTGTTGATGAAAAAAATGATTTGTGGTAAGTTTGATTATTTTACGGGGGCCTATATGTCATCATCTAAGAGTCTCTTCACAATAGTAATTACCCTCATGAATAGATTTACCTTCGTCAATAAGAATTACCTTCGCCAATAGTAATTACCCTCAGGAATAGATTTACCTTCGCCAATAGTATTTACCTTCGTTAATAGTAATTACCTTTACCGCACGTCGAACCACTCATCGCTTCACATTACAAAGCGCCGAACCACTTGTCGCTTCACATTACAAAGGCCGAACCACTTGTCGCTTCACATTACAAAAGCGCCAAACAAATCGTCATCACACTCGCTTTTCACACTAAGAAAAGTAAGCTAAAAATCTTCTATAAATAGAGGCCTAGGGCTTCATTATTTTCACTTAATTCATTCAAGCTATAGAGAGAAAGTATAGAGAGAATAAGAAAGAAAGAAGAAGAGTATTTTGTTACTACACCGCCAAAAGATTCAATCTCCTACCAAAAGTAAGGGTGTTATTCTTCTTATTCATGAAGAGAAATCGTTGTTATTCCATCGCTTATTATTCTGCTGAATAACTCAGATACACCTGCCACCCTATACTTGGTGACATTCTTCTATTATTCTCGCTGGAACATCCTGTCATGTTGTTTTACACCTTACTCGGTTCCGCTTTTTATTATTCTCATTGGAACATCCCGTCAAGTGTTTTACACCTGACTTGGTTCCGCTTTTTATTATTCTCGCTGAAATATCTATCTGTGTTTTACACCGGATCCGTTCCATCTTTATTATTATTCTGTTGGAACATCACGCTTGGGTGTGAATTTCACCCCGACTCGTTCCGTTATTTATTATTCTGCTGAATAACTCATTCTGTGCGGCTTCATCGCATTTACGGTGATTTCTTTTGTTATTCCATTCTTTATTATACCTAGTTGGTTAAAACTTTGACTTCTATACTCCATGAAATTAGTGGAATATCCTCGATATTTGCGTTTCATCCAAGATCTTTTCATGAAAATATTCTTCCGATCATTCTTGAATTTTACTCTACAAAACAAGATCATATTGATAATTTGGACGTTAATAATTCCTGGATAAAATAATTCTTGAACTTGTTTTATCAATCCTTATATCATTGTCATCATCCTCATGTGTTTATATTTTTTAAAGTCATCTACGTGGCTTCAGAAGGTATGTAGATGGACTTGGTATGATTATGACTTGAGACTATTCTTGTAATCACGACCGTAATATTACAAATGATGTGGTAAAAATCCTCGATGGTAGTAGTGCATCGATGGACAATTGTTGGCGTGATCACGAATTATTAATGAATACACAAATATTCTCGGCCCGTGAAGGCATGAATAATTGTGGTCGTGATACTAAAGAATATCCTCGTCAGTAGTGCGGGGTGATTCGATGATGTGGAATATTTATTAAAGTTCGAGTCTCACTTATAATAAAGATGATGAAAACCTTTAAAACCTAAAAGATAAGAGATTTTATTTTCTACTTGACTCTTTTAATGGATCGCGATATTCCGCCGCAGCTTAAACCCATTGTTTATTGTATTTTATCGCTTTAACATTGTTGAAGACTATTGATAATTTATTCTCGCATTATCTTAGTCATAATATTTCTTCTTTGGCTAGTTGAGCTCACCTTTTCTTTCACCGTTTTCTTCGTGAAATGAGAATATAAATTTGACGACAGTCGGAAACGAGTGATGGTCCTCAAGATAAGATTAGTAGTCCTCACTATTCGTGAAAATAAATAACGATAATAATTGTAATGAGGACTCTTTTTTGAGTTTGATAATATCTAAGAGACGATATTCAGATTTAAACTCACAGCTTATGTCGTATTATGCATACGACGCTTATGTTAATAAGTTGTATTTAAATTACATACTACGTAAGTGGCGACCCAAGATGGGTGATGATACCTAATTTTGAAAAGGCGTCACATAAAATGTATTAGATTAAAAAAAGATAATTAAACACACATACATATATATATATAATATTTAATAATTAAAATTTAATAAAATACAAGAGTTAATATGTAATTTTATCTATTTAATCTTGCAGAAATACTAATTGTTATTTAAAAAATTAGAAAAAAAATAAATATTATTATGATTATATAGAGGGGGTGCTAGTGTATTTTACTCTTAAAATTTTGGATTCTAAAACTCATACATACTCGTTGGACGGTCGGAGTGAAGAGGATGTAACGGTAGTACGGTACCAACAAATTCCCACTCATTGACCGGCTATACCCGGTTACATTTTTGACGAAAACAAACAGGTTATGCGTCTGACCACTTATCACTCTTCATTTTAAGCTTTTAGTATTAAGGTTGCACATGAACATCTCTCACTTCCAACTCTCTCTCTCTCTCTCTCTTAACTTCTCTATCAACTTTCTCTTTCTCCTAGGGTTCTTGGAGGTATGCCCTTTATTCCTGTAACCACATTCACATAAATTCTTCAAGCTCTTATACTTACTGATTTTAGCCGAGTTCCTTGATTATGCATATTATTGTGGAAAATTATACCTCTAGCAGACCTTCCTTTTATTTGATTATGTTGAATATGCTAATTTGTTGAACCCTAATAAAAAGTTCCAGTCTTGATTTAGTACTAGCAGCTTTTGTAGTCTTCTTCTGTTGTATTTGTAATATTTTAGTGGTTTAGGGGTCTGTTCTGTATTTAGCTCTTCTTTATTTGGTGGATTAGGGCTTGAATTTGTTCTCTAAGCATAAAATTGGCAGAAGCAGAGGCTAGTTAACATTAAATTTCAAATTTGTTTCCCCATCAGGTAAATATTTACCAATGGATCCTCCATTTTTTGGGTTTTCTGGTTCTGCCAAAGGAATCCAATGGGGGAGCCAATCTGAATCTGTTTTCCCTGATAAAAAACTAGTTAGAGGAAATAGATTTGAAAATGTTGTTCCAGATCAAGAACAAGTCAATGGAACTCAATTTGAAAATACCTTTCTAGATCAAAGCTTTAGTGGAATTCAGTTTATTCCAAATCAACCTTCCATCAGTAACAAGGTCCCTAGTTCGACGGAGAGTGCCGAGGAAGAATTTCTGGAAGACTGTGATTTATCGGATGCGGTATTGACATATATAAGTAAGATGCTTATGGAAGAAGACATGGAGGATCAGAGTTGTCTGCTTCAAGAGTCTTTGGATCTTCAAGCTGCAGAGAAGCCATTCTATGATGTCCTCGGCAAAAGGTATCCACCCTCCCCTCAACGCGATCACCCAGCTTTTCTAGATCAATATAGGGTTAACCCTCACTATCATGTCTCTATGAATCAGCACAATTCGATAGCTAGTAGTGGTCAGGTAGTTGGTCCCTGTTGGATTAACTACCCTGTGGATTATAATAGCTCTCAAGTGCAAAATCTCTTGGCTTACAGGGCTTCCTACTCGTCTAATAATTCATCAAGCAGTGTAAACAATTTTAGAGATGGGTTTTTGGACTCTCCTATAAGTCCTCTGCAGGTGCGTGATTTATATAATGAGAGCCAATCGATTTGGCAGTTTCAGAAGGGGGTTGAAGAAGCGAATAAATTCCTTCCAAGTAGCAACGGCTTGTTAGTTAATTCTAATTCTAATGCAGTTGTACCTCGATATCCCGAGATAGATACTAGTGTACTCGCAATCAAGGTGGAGAGGAAATATGAGGGTGAATACTTGCCAACTGGGCCAAGGGGGAGGAAGAATCCCCATACGGATGGGGAGGATGTAGACATAGAAGAAGAGAGGATTAGCAAGATTGCAGCAGTTTTCCAGGAATCTGTCATGCGTTCGGAGGAGTTCGATACGGTCTTGCTTTGCAGTATGGGAGAAGGTGAGGTTGCTTTGGCATCTCTTCGTGAAACCTTGAAGAATGCAACAAGCAAGAAATTGCAGCAAAGTGGGAACTCAAAAGGATTTAATGCAGGAAAGGGACGTGGTAAGAAACAGAACAAGAAAAAGGAAGTGATAGATTTGAGAACCCTCCTGATTAATTGTGCACAGGCTGTTGCAGCTGATGATCACAGGAATGCAAAAGAACTTCTGACACAGATCAGGCAGCATTCTTCTCCTTTTGGTGATGGTAATCAGAGACTGGCTTATTACTTTGCTGATGGCCTTGAGGCACGCTTGGCTGGAACTGGTTCTAAGCTTTACAAGGCTCTTGTCAGTAAGAGAGCATCTGCTGCTGATTATTTGAAAGCTTACCATCTATATCTTGCATGCTGTCCGTTCAGGAAAATTTCAAATTTTGCTGCAAACAAAACAATTATGACAAAAGCTGAGAATGCCATGAAAATCCACATCATTGATTTTGGCATCCTCTATGGTTTTCAATGGCCCACCTTAATTCAACGTATCTCACAAAGGGAGAGTGGGCGTCCAATGCTTCGGATTACTGGGATAGAATTTCCACAACCCGGCTTCAGGCCGGCCGAACGAATTGAAGAGACAGGACGTCGGTTGTCGGATTATGCTCGAACTTTTAAGGTGCCATTTGAGTATAATGCCATAGCAAAGAGATGGGAAACTGTCAGACTTGAGGAACTTAAGATTGACAGGGATGAGTTTCTAGTTGTCAACTGTTTGTATCGATCTAAAAACTTGCTTGATGAGACAGTGGTGGTGGATAGTTCCAGAAATATTGTACTCAATCTGATAAGGCAAATTAATCCTGATATTTTCATCCATGGGATTGTAAATGGGGCCTTTAGTGCCCCATTTTTTGTCACACGGTTCCGTGAAGCCCTATTCCACTTCTCAGCACTGTTTGATATGCTTGAAACTAATGTACCTCGTGAGCATACTGAAAGGATGCTGATAGAGAGAGAGATCTTTGGGAGGGAAGCTCTGAATGTTATAGCTTGTGAGGGCTGGGAGAGAATTGAGAGGCCAGAGACATATAAGCAGTGGCAAGTTCGTAATATGAGGGCAGGTTTTGTGCAACTCCCTTTTGACAGGGAAATCATCGTGAAAAAGGCAACAAAGAAGGTGGTAACAGGCTACCACAAGGATTTCATTATTGATGAAGACGGCCAGTGGCTGTTGCAGGGATGGAAAGGGCGAATTATTTATGCCCTTTCTTGTTGGAAACCAGCGTAGGGAACTTGAGAGCATGTAATATATATATATATATATATATATATATACACACTCCATCTGCTTCAGGCCTGTTACACTTGCTGCAGTGTTTGAAAACTCGGATGAATGATGTCTCCACTTTTCAATTTTGTTGCTTGCTTATGGATCAGACTGAGGTAAAACATTTTGTATTCTATTCCTCATATTTTTTTCCTGTACTTCAGCTAAGCATCTTAGTTACGGATGTATGTTAGATGAAGCATTGTGATTTCATTTCTTGATGATTAGAAGTCTAACTTGTAAAGAAGATGCTGTAACATGATCCATTTTATTAATAACAAAAGATGTTTTCGGAGTTCTCTCTCTCTCTCTGTATCTGGATGATTGCCAAGTTGAGGAAAATGATATGTAATGGACAAACAAGTTCATTCACTCAGAAAACTCATTAATGATTCCAACTTTCTGAATAGATATGATATGTAATTGTCCTAAGCATTCTCCCTCCTCTGAATAGATGGCCAAAACTGTACCACTTTTGCCAGATATATTACTGAAATTTACAACTCTACTTTGATTGATTAGGATTTAGGGCAGAGTATTAAAATGAAATCTAAAAATGCATTTAGTGTATAATTTAGTTTGCCTTCACCCCGGAAGATATTTACAGGTTGAATGGTTGGTTCTCTTTTGGCGCAAATATTTTAAAAGCCTTAAACTGTCAACTTCCAAGGAAGGATCCTATCCTCTTTAAGCTTGTGATATGTTTAACAATTTGAGAATCAAAACCTTTAATAACTCAGATTAAAGAAATGCACAACTTTTGTGTTACCCACCTTGACTTTGTCGCAGCTTTTAGGTGCATTAGACTAGGATTTATTTGGTAGGTAAGGTATTAGTTATGCCTATAAGAGACTTGGTTATGTAATTATCAAGAAAATAAATTAAATCTTTATCCCCAATCTATCTATCTCTCTCTCCCTCTTCCTCCTGAAATTCCTTTCAATGTCTACCCAAAACTATAATTCGATGACATTTTGTTGGGGACCATTAGACCTACAGCTAGACCTGACAAAATATAGTTATGGGTTGGTTTTGATTTTTAAAATATGGTTAACCAACCATTTAAGAACTAAAATCATATTAACTATTTTTAATATGGATAATGTGGGTTAGAACCATATGGTTATGGTTAAAAACCATATTAACCATTTTAATATGGTTATAGTTCCATGAAACCATTTCTTCAGTTTGTATCTATACTTAATCGAGTTGGTGGGGTGACCATTGAAGTTAACTAAGTAACAAATACTAGTTTAATTTGTTACAAACTGCTGTGCAAGACGAATTGGAATTAATGATTCTGCTCTTGCTTTTTATCTCTGGTGCATGCAGATCGGAAGTAGTTGTTCATATTCATTGAAATGATTCGGAAAATCGATATATATATATATATATATATATATATATATATATACTTTTGGGGGTGGGGTGGGGTAAGGGGTGGGAGTGGGGGTGGGGGTGGGGGGTGGGGGGGTGGGGTGGGAGTAAGGGGTGTATACATAATCACATAATATTATTTTTTAGGTGGGGGTTGGGGGTGGGGTGGGGGTGGGGGGAGTGGTGGTAAGGGGTGTATACATAATCATATAATATTATTTTTTGGGGGTGGGAGTAGGGGTGGGGTGGGGTGGGGTGGGGTGGGGTGGGGGTGGGGTGGGGATGGTGGTAAGGGGTGTATACATAATCACATAATATTATTTTTTGGGGGTGAGAGTAGGGGTTGGGGATGGGGGTGGGAGTAGGGGTGGGAGTAGGGGTAGGGGTAGGGGTGGGGTGGGGTTGGGGGTAAACGGTGTATACATAATCACATAATATTATTTTTTGGGTGGGGTGGGGTGGGGGTGGGGTTGGGGTGGGGTGGAGGGGTGGGGGTAAAGAGTGTATACATAATCACATAATATTATTTTTTTGGGTGGGGGTGGGGGTGAGGGTGGGGTTGGGGGGTGGGTGGGTGGTTGAACTTCTTGATTATGTAAATATGGATGGAAAGAACTTTTGATTTTGATTTAGAATAAAATATGGGTCGAAAAATGGTTAATCGGGTTGGAACTATATTTATTTTAAAAAATATGGTTCTAAACTTTAACCAACTCAAATAAATAAAAACAGTTAACCAACTCATTTGGTTCCAGTTAATATAGATTGACCAGACAGTTAACCAACTATATTACCAGGTTTACCAACAGCTAATTGAAAGAAAATGTCAAGTTGTCCGTTGGTTCTTTAACTCCTCATTTCTCACTAATCACAATCAAGCAAGAGAGGCAGTTGGTGTATAATAATATTGGATTGGATATTGGAAATCAACATTGTATCAGGCAGGTAATTATAAACAATTTAAAGGGATTTTAGTCTGCAAATTTTGTCGCCCTAATGTATCAAGTGAAATTTATATATTTTGGAATCAAAACGGTATGTGGAATTGGGTTCACTTCCATAAATTTGACTTGGGTCAAAAAATGGGAGGAGGATAACGTTTTCCCGTATTAATACCAAGCCCCTCATGGCTCAGTAATAAATAAATTAATCTATTCTTGTCAAATGCAAGAATGTTAAAAAAAACAATGACACATGAAGAATCATGCATGCCCCACCTATATTAGAGTCAAAATTCAGGAATTATCCACAAATAACGTACCCTTTGTATAGATAGATAAATTATTGAAACAGATACTGAAACATCCACAACCCACTGTCCAACATGGGACTGGGTGAGGGTGATTTTTATTGGGACTGCGGTAATGGGTACAACATAGTCCGAAAGTCACTTTGATTTGATTAATATATATATATATATATATATATATATATATATATATATATATATATGCACGAAGTATTCACTTTTTGCTTTTCTTTAAACCTTTTTCTATTTGGGTAATTTAGGCCAAAAAGGCTCATTCATACAACAAAGTTAGGAGATTCCATAATACAATTTATTCCATAGTGGATGCCCCCTCTGCAAATTTCTATATGTTAATAACAAAGGACTACCTGCACTCTACTTTGCAATTAGGAAGGTCTGAACTGAACACACCCAACTTCATGGCACACATGAGATGAGGGGCAGTACCGCTGGGCTACACACCCGTTGTACCGACTTTCAAAATATATAAGTTTTACCAAGATATAAAAATAGGAAACAAAAAGGAAGGTTGATACAGATATATGACACGACTTGTATTTGGCAAAAGCAGAGATAAAAGGATGTAGTAGAATATAAAATGAAAATACTTGTCATCAGCTGCATCACATCCATTTCTCCTAACACTAATCTCTCCAATAAAATACTTGCACGGCAAACTAATACAATTGGAGGTTTAAAGTCATTGCTACATACCTTTCCTATTAATGAATCCCTGTCAATTGAGTTGAAGTCAAAGTCGACACCGCACCACGATTGGTCAGATCCTACCCCCAACTCTGCTCTGCTCTGCATTTCTAGATAAAGTAGCTGCAAATCCAATCATTAAACAGGAAGAAAACTAATTATAAACAATACAAGAGACAACAATCACAACAGCTCAGTAGTCTCATGCTGAGGTATACGAGGAGATTATTTTCAGGTGTCATTTACCAATTGACACCTAGTAAGTACTACATTTGCCACCAAGAATGATTCAACAACCAACAAAAAACAAAGTCCTCAAGTTGAAAGAAAAACTATATTACCTGTATTTGTGTCATAATATTACGGGGGTGGACCCCAATAATAATGATAAGTACAAGATTAAAGTTGAATTTTATTTTGTACTCTCAAATATTTTAATTTGCACAAAATTTATACTTCGAGTCGAGTCATTCTTTGGTGGACTGAGGGAGTAACAATTTAGAGCGAACTGAGGGTAGCGTCGCTAGAATTAGCCACTAACTTTGTTGATGCCTAATATCTATATAACGGTTCATATATTTCTTTAAAAAATAATAATAATAATCTCCCTGTGGCCAAACTCTATCCGAAATGACAGCCATGTTCAGCACTGCAAGTATTCAATTGTCAAGCAGAATGAAGTTTCTTAGTTGATGACTAAAATATAAAAGATAAAGCACTCGAGCGGTTGAATATAGTTTGTGTAAAATAATTGTCATGCTGACTTATGGAAAAATAAAATATCAGGCTTGGTAGTTGAAAACTTAAAATATGTGAAAATATCAAAATTACATGTGAAAATATCATTTCCCGTTTGTTTAAGAGAGCTATGACCGAACAGGTATTGATGTTAACAATATATTACTGAGTCACGTAACGTAAATAAGATCCACAAATTTCAAATGGAATATGTATAGCAAAGTTTAATTGGGGGGGCGGTCCGGTGCATCTTAATGACCGGTACCGTCCGGTGCATGTGTTAATTTTTTTTTTTTTGATTTTTACCACAATTATGAGAAAAATAAAAAATAATAGAGCAAGTTTGAACAAAAAACTGTAAAAGGAAGTACATTTTTTATTGAAAAAACACTGTAACAGTGTTTTTTCAATAAAAAATGTACTTCCTTTTACAGTTTTTTGTTCAAACTTGCTCTATTATTTTTTATTTTTTTTTCTCATAATTGTGGTAAAAATCCAAAAAAAAATTAAAAAAAATAAAAAAATTTAATACATGCACCGGACGTTAGTCCGGTACATTTGTACCGGACGCCCCCCCAACCCAGCAAAGTTAGTGTAATGACGCCCACCACTAGAATTGCAATCAGATTGAAAAAATGAACCTGGGCAAAGACACTAAATGTTGTATATTATTGTAAAGGACCCTAGTAGTAAACCCATGAGGTCCACTTGATGATATCTATCTATGTGTTCTTGTTAATGACAAAAATTGCTGGCATCTCAGTTTCTTTTTCCTTTTTTTTCCTTCCATTCAATCATTATCAAAGTCTTGGTCTGAACTTCATTAGTGTTTAGGAAGTCTGTGCTATCAGGAGACAATATTATAACCTAAGATCGAGATTTACAAATCTCTATCTAAATATTATATGTAGGTGAGAACTAGGAATGAAGCTATCATTAGGAATTTAGTATACAATTATATATCAACAAGCAATTATAAGCACAAAGAGTAAGGTGCAACAATCCCCAGGTCCCAGCCAGATACCAATAATCACTTTTATTGAAACAATAAAACTATTTTGATTTAATAGACATTTTCTTGAACCAATTATAGATTTCCAATTCCATATTGTCTCAGTGTTTAACTGATCCCATTTATTTAAAGTTCAAACATTCTTACTCTATGGCTAATTCTAATTAATGCTGTTTCAGCCATCCACAAATCTCCAGTTTGAAGAGGACTTAGCCACAGATTCTCTTGAATATTTCCTAGAATAAGTTGGCATGCAACTAACTACCCTCTGGAATTTGTAGTGCCATGAAAGATGAAGTCTCAATGGATACACCTAGCAGTTGAGTTCAATTGTTTTAAGGAAAATGTTTTCCGAGAAATGACTTTTTTGTTTTCTGGAAAAATACTTATTTGAAAATAGCAAGTAATTTTCTGGAAAACTAAATTTCGATTCGTGAAACGATTTGCATAGGCCACTTTTTCAGTGTCAAACCAAACACCACGAAATGCAGAAAACATTTTCCGGAAATTCTTTTCCTTGAAAAAATGGAGAGTCTGGTGACAATTGAAAATAAACCCAATAGCTATGAGGAGAAAGTGAACTCATCGATCTCCAAGTTATGACAATAAATTTCTATTAGATTATATATCCTAGAATGCATAACTATATACAACATTATTCAGCAAGCCCCTCAACATAATATCAAGATTGGCACTAGGACCTAAAAGACTTCATCTTCATATATTCAACGTTGTTGTTACCAACAAAATTTGCTATATATCATCTCCAGTGAAAGAAAGCTGAAAAAGGAAAGAACCAGAACGGATTCAAGTCTCTATAAACCATATGCCTAACATCCAGGCAAAGAAACAATACTAAAAGGAGACGTTAAAAATTTACAATTCTGTAAGGAAAGAAGTACCTATAATAAAGGTACCACCCAGAGTTTATATTCTCATTCTTCTGGTGGAAGTGAGCTTGCCTCGTTGAACCATCTTGGGGGATCAAATCCAGACCCTCCTGAGAAATATAAAGCATTTTTCAGGAACAAATTTGCAGAAGCCGAGAACAGTCGCTCAAAATTTTAAAAGCAACATATATCCACTCTCCTGTTCATCTTTTTTCTTTTCCTTTTCTTTTTAAAGGTAATTCTTAGCTGAATCTTAGGTCAATGATATAGTAGCAACAAAACAGCCCTATGAAGGAGCTTAGGCCTATATCTTGCTACAATAACAAATGTTTACTTTTCCATAGTTCTTGTCACTAGATTAAAACATGTGATGCATAGACTTTTTGGGGGAACAGAATCTCCCCTTGCTAAGTTAGATAAGATCAGTTTCTGATAGCATCCTATTGATGCAAGAGTTCAAAGAAATAAAGTAGTCCAAAATGTATCATCAAATGAGAGAAGTAGCAATGGGAAAGGGTATTTATTAAGCATATATTGGTATTGGGAAATGGACATACTTATGGATGATCAATTGGCATCTTCAAGGGCCTTTAACTATTTGATAAGGTTCTTATGGATCATGTTACATGCACATTGAGAGGTAGGGTTACAGATATTATTTCTCCAATTTCTATGGATATTTTCCGAGTCAAGGATGCTAACCAACCAAGTAAGTTGCCTCACGCTGACCAAGAATACAACATTATCTTATCCTTAACTTCTTATGGCATCTAATCATTGCCTCATTGGCATGAAGTCATAGTACAATGATATCAACTTGACTTATTCCAGAAATATCCTATAATGGCAGGTTTGTATAGACAGACAGAGGAGATGGAAGAAACGTACTTCGGATTTTTGTGTCTAATGTGGCCATTAAACTAAAAATAGGGGACATTTATTTTTGGGTCTGACGATAGTTTGAAGAATTAAAACACAAGAATCTTCAGAAACCAGCAAGAATATGAGAAGAGTCTACAATATGAGGTCTGCTCTTGGCCTAAGAATGCTAGAAAACATACGCATTAATTCTACATATGAACTGAGGAATATCGGATATACTGCTATGCTAATGCTGGCAGTAAGCTGAGCTGTATGGGGGACCCAGGCTTATCTCTCAAGTTTTAGGTTCTCTTCTGTAATTACAGTACTATTTGTTTATATAGTATTGGAGTTTTGTTTGTCATATCCTTTGATGGTTTCATTTGTACAGTTGTTAAAATAATAAGTAAAATTTCTGACTATAACCAAAGAGAGAGAAAAATGACATACATTCCAAATGAAAGAGGGTTAAAAAAGCCAGAAACATAAATGCAACAAGCATCAAATTAAGCTAACAAGGAAGCAGTAGTATACCAAGGGGATTGCAACGGCAGAGACGCCAAGCAGTCAAGATAGTCCCCTTAACAACTCCATATTTCTTGTAAGCAATCATTGAATACTAGCTACATGTTGGAAGATAACGACAACTATTTGGCATCAATGGCGAGATTTCCCCTGTTTAAAAACCCATTTCTCAATCCAAAAGCTCAACATAATTCTTCATAACCATTTGTCAATGATTAAAAAAGAAGATTAAAAGCATAAACACAAGTTTTTGTAATGAGAAGCAAAGCTCAATACACATGGTTAGGGGAAGAAAAAACTCACTTTTGTAGAACGTGAGCATAGATAATGCAGTTCTAACTCCCAAACTGTTAACCTCATCATCTAATTGGAAAGTACAAACCCCATGAATTCCATATAAAGCAAGTTAGATATAAAACTATCTCACACACAGATATATATATATATATATATATATATATATATATATATAGAGAGAGAGAGAGAGAGAGAGAGAGAGAAAATAAGGGTTACCTTGTACAGAGTTTTGGTCCGAATCGTTATTCAATTCATTAACAATTGGGTAAAATCTAGGGCGCTGGAAATATAAGACGCAATTTTAAGGAAATTAATCGAGTTTGTGTGCGTAACAAAATGAAGAGCCGGAGGAATTACCTTCCGATTGATGGAAATCTTCGAGTAAATGAAATTAGGGTTCGGGAAAGAGAAGGATTTATGGTGGTGTAAGTTATTACAGGTGTTAATAGAAGAAATTAGCGCCATTTCTGATCCGAGGCTCCTGAATTTGGAGGTAAAAGGAATATAACCGTTTCTTTAGTAGGTAGTTGATCAGCTGGGAGTTCTCTACTTTCTCTTTTGTCCTATAAGAAATGAGAGCTCATTTGATATTTGATATTTTTCGGAATTATTATTAGGCATAACAAAATTTAATTAAAGTGTAATTAGATGTACTTTTAATTGACAATTTTTTTGTTATAAATTAATAATTAAAAATGTTAGCAAAACATAATAATTAAAAAAAGGTTATACTTTGAGGAGTAATACTTTTTACTTTCATTTTTTAAAAATATAATTTTTAGGAAATTATATTGTATTAGAGATACATTTCAATTTAGTAAAAAATAATAATATTTTTATGAGTAAATTTGATAGTTTCACAACGGTTGATAATTCTAAATCATATCACCATGGTATGGTTAAGGTTCATGACAGATTTCAATAAATCACCATTTCATTTAGATAAAACATGAATAAAAAAAATGAAAAAGTAGAAATGTATTTTGAATTTTTAGGATCACTATACATTTGAACTATATTGGTGCAATTTTTCTTCCTCACCCTTAAGATAAGTATTCAATATAACCAATCCAATCCAATCCCCAAGTGATGATCTCAACTAATTAGTGTCCATAAGCAGTTAAACTCTATCTAAAATAATACTGAGTTATCAAAATAAAATAAAATAATAAAAATTATTATTATTATTATTATTATTATTATTATTATTATTATTATTATTATTATTATTATTATTATTATCTATACGACTATACTTGATGCTTTTCAACTCCTATAAATACCATACACTTGACAATATTCCCATACATGTAAATATATATAGAGAGAGGGAGGGAGAGAGTTAGCTAGTAGCAAGTGTAGCCATGAAAAAGAATCTAGTTCTTCTTCTTCTTCTTCTATTTGTTTTGTCCATGGCCTTGTTCATTCCTCAAGGTGAAGCCCTTTCGTTCTGGCCATGGCCCAGGCCTATTTCGCATCCATGGCCTAAGCCCAAACCCATTAAACCAATTGTCAGTGCAGACTGCATTAAGGCCAAGTTGGAAGTTACTACTTGCGTTAAAGAAAAGTTGGTATCGCCTTGGTTCCCTGAGCCACTTGTGGACGACTGTTGTGATCCTATTGCTGATCTCAATAAGAATTGCCCGGCCCAAATTGCCAAATTTGACGAACGGTTTATTCCTCCCTTCATCAAAGATGCTTGTTCTGCTCCTGGCCCATCTTCGCCTGGCCCATCTGCGCCTGGCCCAAGTGCATGAGATTTATATTCATAGTATTAGGGTTCCTCATATTTTATTAGTAGTAGTGATTAGATATTATTTAGATGTAGGTTTTGGATAAGTAGTTTAGCATGGAAATTAAATGAGTGGAAATAGGCTTTCCATTTTGACAATTTAATGTTTTTAGTGCAATTAATAAATTAAGGTATGTTCTTTTGTTTAAACGTTGTCATTAGTTTTATTTTAATTATTTTGTAATGAACTGAATGAATGGCGCAAGTTCACCATAATAATTTTATTACTACTCCCTCGTCACATGATAAAAGTCTTTATTACTATTTTAGGTAGTTCCATGTTAAATGTCCATTTTTCTTTAATAACTAAATTTTTACACATTTTTTTCTATTATACCCGTAACATTAAATATATACGTTTCTTATTCTAATTCTTTCTCTATATTTAATAAGTATAATTAGTTATGTGCTAAAAATATTTTAAATTGAAAAGTTAGAAAGTCACTCTCTTACCTACATTGAAAATAATTAATGACATTATTATGGGTAATTTTGTCATTTCATTCCTCTTCTTAATATGCGTGAAAATACTTTGGCCCAAAAAAAGTGTATATACACAAATGTATAATATTGGATGAAATGAAATGAAGTTATATTGCTTCAAATGCCTAAAAAGTTTACCAAAAAGAAATAAAATAACACAAATGCCTAAAAGTTTTGTTGTAATTAGAAATATAAAAAGGAAAAACAACATACACAACCACTTATTTATGAGTTTCAAAATATTCATATTGTCAATGAGTAGTTCATAATAACATGTAGTTTTGAAGAAAGCCCAATAGCTCAAAAGATCTAATTTGTATAAAGGTAGACAAGCTATTATTAATCAGCATGTAATTTTTTAGTGGGTGCCATGCTCCCAAATATATAAACATAGGCATTTGACTTCAAAAACGAGTAGTAATTTGGGAAAACAAAGCCTTGAAATCCTTCGTTGGTGTTCCAGTTCCCTCGGGCTTTGAGGCCAGATCAAATGCCTTGAATTTGGCCTCCTCCAACTGTAATGCCTGTTCAAGTGCAAATAAATATGCTATCAGACATAGTAACACTACCTAAAGACATAATATAATGCACAGCTTATTTGACAAGCAGAAGAATGTAAATAATTACATAAGCATTATATATACCTGAATGCAAACTTCTGCAACATCAGCCCTGGGAATAAGTTTTGTCTCTGTCTGAAGAAACTCATCATCCTTTCCAACAATCAATTCCCGGACACCGCCTTCTTTGTCTTGCAATCCTCCTGCCCTGAATCATTGCGAGAGATGCGAGTCAATTGTCTACTTGCAGAATTTGATTAAAGGCAAGTACAAGCAGGGAATGACACAGGTTTCCAGAAATATTCATCAAGAGGATAACCACATTTCTTGATATTCAACCATGCAACATTACTTTACATGCACATGATTTAGAAGAAGAAATACAAGGTACAAAAGCCAAAAGAAATGAACTTTTTCTACAAAAAGTATAGGTGATCACTAACTGCGGATGTAAGTTATTGTTTTACTGGAAGGTCAGTCATGACAATTGACAGATAAAAGATATAGGGCATAACGTTTTAAAGAGTTCCGAGGAAGAGAGAAAACAGTTATTATAACTTTATTCAATTTTTTTAACTAGCTAAATTTTTAATAGACTATCAAAATAAAACTGAGAAGGCCATGTAATGGAATGAAAACAGAAATGTAGAAAAGGATTCCGTCATTGTGTTGGGGGAAGAGATGCTAATAAAAGTGAATAATGAAGAATATTTTTATTAGCAGTGTCCAAGAAAAAGCAAGAGAAAACAAGTAAAGAGATGCAGCTGTTTCTCAAGCTGATGGAATGGAAGGCCAAAAGGGATGTTTACAAGCCTTGAACAATTCATAAATGTGAGAAGACCTGGTCTATAGGGTTCACTATAGTAATTTTTTCTCTAAGCCTGGACCTTCAACGCCTTGTAATGAGGACAATAGGCCCTTTCAACCTTGCGAGGCAAATTTTCAATGTAATACGCACACTGGCGGCCATTGCAACCTCATCTCCTTTCTCCCGAATTGACTTGATGTTTAGTTAATAACTTGCAATGAGAAAGAAAGAGGAAAAAGAAAGAGCATCACCAATAAAGGGATTATGTTGAATTTTCATCTAGGCATCTGTATTTAAAGAATAACCAGTTCTTATCATGAAAATACAAGGAATAAGATGGGCATACCTTACAATCGTGTAGGGAACTCCAGAGTCAGCTAAATATTGTTCAGCCTTTCTCTTCCATATCTGTAGTACGACAAGTAGATAAATTAAACTTCTTCACAGTGATTCTTGCAATCAGAACATATTTAGCAAGAGGACAACAATATAGTCTGCTTCAAATCAATTGCAATTGACTTTACTGCACCCTCCTAAAGTTCTGAATTCATAGAAACTCATTTAGCATACCTTATATGGACAAGAAAAACTCATAAATTAACAAGGCAGATAATTCTAAATAAAAGGTTGGGAGAAAAATTTAAAATTACAAAAACAGTCCTCTAATTCTGTGGTTTAACAAATAAGAAAGATGAATCACAAATTGCACAATAAGAGAACCAACTCTCTTTATCACAAAACAAAAATAGAAGAACATATTCACGAGACCATGAATTCTCATTCTTGTACATATACCAAACAAGATGAAGAAAAGAAGTTCAAAGAGAATGAACATTGCAAACCAATATATTCCCATTCCCCAAGCTGTTCAGTGGGTGGTCAATATTTTTTCCTCCCATTGATCCAACTAGCACAATGTGTTTTACCCCAGCAGCTTTAGCTGTACATGTATATCACATAATTAAGAAAAAAGACAACAGTAATAATTCAATTAATAAATCAAAGTAACAAATCCTCAGTTCCTCACCAGCATCTATTTGATTTTTCTGCCCAATCCAGTCAACCTAACAAATTATTTATCAAAATCATAGGAATAAAAAAGTTAAAAGAGTGACTAACAATAAATAACATCAGAAAACAGAAAAGTTTTTTCTTTATGAGAAAAGAAAAATTCTAAAGAGTTTACAGTTAGATGGTAGTATGGTAGATACCTGTTCAGGATATGCTCCATCTTCAAAATAGAATTCAGGCCTTCCACCTTTACTTGGATCAAAACCGGGCTTCATCTTTGGCACAGCACTCGTAAGAATTATAAGGTAATCAACACCTTGGATTGCAGGGACAATGCTGCCAGCATCCCTTATATCCCCAACAAAAACATCATCAGCTCCACCAATTTTCTCTTTGCTCTCCTCTGTTCTGACTAAACCTTTACCACTATATTGGCCAGACTTCTCCTTCAACTTCTTATAAACAATTTGGCCTGAATAAATCAAGATTCAAGCAGCACCAGACCATGTTAAGAAAATCACTAAGATCTTAAGAAATAACAACATAAACCCCAAGTGTAGGAAAAATCATCCAGTGAGATGGCCAAGATTACACTTCCAAATGTGGAAGTCTTTAGAGTCGCATCTTTTAGGGTCATTCCCCATATTTGTCATAATAATTATGGAACACCCCAGTCCCCAGTCCCACATAAGAACATGTGAATTAACTTGATATGTATGTAAGATCCCAACCAACTACTAAAAGTACAGTCAGTCAAGACCTTTTGGATGGGCCTTAGAGGCCAACATGTCCCATGAGGATATCACCGGGACAAAATTAATTTGAATTGGGCTCAGGTACAAATTGACTAAATTTCATGTATTTGTGAGGATTTCTTGAGCCTCTATGAGGCAGGTAATCTCCCATAAATATTTTAAAAAATAGTTAAAAAGATAACAAAAGCAAAACACTCTAATTCACATTCGGAAGGAAATTTTGTTTATATTTTCATATCATGTTCACTTAATAAGAAACACAGCCACTTTTTATTTCAAGTAACAAAAAAGGGTTAATAGGACTCCAATAATACAAAACAAGAAATAGATGAGAGTTTGATCTTTTTGTGCTATACATTAGTTATTTAATATCCAAGTGAGGCAAACCACCGTCACGAATTACTTGTGCTTTCATAATAATTAGCAACAGTCCAGCCTTAGTACAAGACTCTTACTTGTTATCTTTTTTTCCTCTTTCAACAATTCCTGTGTGCAGATGTTCAATAACCTACTTGAATTTGATAAGTAAGCAGGGAGACTCTGACAAGAAAATTTCCCTATATATAGTAGGCAGTGCCTCTAAAAATAAATTTGCTTCCAAAATGGCAATGAATTACAAACCCATATACTAGTCAAGAGGGTGTATTCTATATCCACCTGCATATTAAGACCTAACATTTGGTACTTAAGTGTTCACCGCTATCATGAGGTAAATTTAGAGGAGGAGAAAGCTTGAAAAGGAGGTCAACGTGAATTAGTGATAGACATGTTTAACCTATATAATTAGAGCATTTGATATTTCATTGTAGTTAGATCCCCACGTTAACAGTTCTAAATAGAAAATGCAAAAAAATAGGCCATTTGACATCTCAAAATCAATACGAAACAATTACAATTGTTGTAAACTAGCTAAGCTAAAAGGTAATCATATTTGTTGCTTTGAAAACTTAAATAAATTCATATCAATTTTAAAATTTAAATTTATTAATCCTATAGGTCTGAATAATTTCTTTTTACGAATTTAATATTTCGTAAAACCAACCTTCAATTTTGATTGTTCATCCCATATATGGAGGAAGATTACCTGCTAATTAAAGACATATAAAGAGAGATGAAGATTATTTACCAGTTCTACCACCAGCTCCGGTAACAAGGACCGTGGGTGAGGTGAAATCCGCCATAGCTCTACCACTGCAACCTTTGCTGTTCTGGTGGTTACAAGTAGAAGAGACGAGCAACTTCTAGAAATGCAATTGATGGAAAGAACGACTCGACGATGCCCCATTCCCAAGTGGTGGGGAGATGAAAGGAACACGTGCTACAAAAGCCAACCCAGTATTTAAACATTTTGACTTATATTAAATTAATTTCTATTATTTTAAAATTATATAAATTTATCCTGACTTATTATGTTAGTTTGAAATAGACATGCTTTTTTTGAACTAAAATTAAATAAAATTTTATTGTTTTTATCTTTATAATTATTTTAAAAGAGAATTGTATTTTAATTTCATATCGTTGAATCTAGCTTCAATTTTAGTTATTTCATTTACTTTGTTGTGGAACGTTATTTTTTTTATTATGGAATTTACTTGTTTTTTTATATGTAAGATTTGTATTCTTACCCATTTAATATTGTTATTGAGATTAATTATGTAATAATTTATTGTAATTGTATTAATATTTTTCGTAACGAGGGTATTTAATTTTTTTTTTTTTGAAGGATTATAACTTTTTTATAGTCTAATGTATTAGTATAATCGGCGAGATCAGGAAATGACCAGATTGAATATGATCAAAATTAGATATTAAAGAAGTATTTAACAGTCTTTAGCGACAGTAATAGACGTATAATATTAATGTGCCGCACATGAACTAGGACAGGAATAAAACGCATATTCATTTCTATTTATTTGGTTTTAGTATAGCTTCACGTCTTTCAAAGGCAATTGATTAAAAATCCAGAAATTAGGCAACTATTTACACATATTGCAGCTAAGCGGCTAAACGAACCGAGTCCTTTTGTTGATTTCGGTTCAAAAATTTATCGAACCAGTCTCTTAATATAATAGTAGTAATTATATGTGCCGCACATGAACTTGGACAGGAATAAAACGCATATTCATTTCTATTTATTTGGTTTTAGTATAGCTTCAAAAACTTTTAATCTTTCAAAGGCAATTGATTCAATAAATCCAGAAATTAGGCAACTTGCAGCAATAGAATCCGGCTTATATAGGATGTATGTATAACAAGCTTATGCCATTCAACATAAGAGTCTTTCATTCTAAAGGAAACCTTATTATGGAGCTCCTAATAAACAATTTATAAACACCAAATAGTCAAAATTAATATATTTATTAATTCAAGTTGTCGCTATTGTGGATGTGTCAATCTTCCATCATTTACTAAATCTTAATCAACATTTTGGTACAGTAATGTGTAATTATAATGCCATTTTCATCATCTTAAAATGATTTCAAACTGATCATGATTGCCAACGATAGAAAGAAGGGGAAGACAAAATACTTAGAATATATTAATTGATGATAAACAACAAAACATTTACATCATTTGATTAACATATGCTTAATTAATTCCTCTCTCTTACAACATAAATCTAAGCTGTCACAGATGTTTCCACTGCAACCTTGTCATAGTTACCAGCTTCAGATGATATCTTGCCAGCAACCCAAAGCTCTGGTAGTGCCTCCCTAATGTTGTGGATACTCTCTAATGCATAATCTGCTCCTTTGACCCTTTGAGAATTTCCAACCTGTAAACATCATTCAAGAATTGTACATATTAAATCTTGATATGCATAAGAAAGAAAGAAAGAAAAATAAATCGACAACTCAAATAGGCCTCTCAAGTGAGTAATAATATAGCAATGGTACCAGTCTAAGCATATCATTATCTATGCACAGAATCACTAGGGAGGACTTACCAGCACCGTATCAAGGCTGACACGCTTTCCAGCCTGTACGTTCCTAACACTATCTTCAAAAAACAGCTGAAATAGGAATTCAACAATGGAAAGAGCATTAGAATAGCACTTCATTTACAGAATACGAGTTTCAACTCCCAAGTATCAGTGTCTTACTGTTCTCTGGGGGTTAATGTTGCCTATCTTGACAGCCTTCTCAATGGCATGTTCAGATGGCTTGCAGACGATTGGTGTCTTTGGTAATAGTGAAGCTGAAGCATTAGGCTGAGAAAAATGCCCGATAATGTCAAAAATTTCAGTGCTGCAAGTCGTGGTATTGGAAGATAATCTTGAACCAGTGAACTTAATGTCATCCTCATCATCAGAGACAGTGCTATTGTAAGTAGGATTCAGAGTCTCAAAGCAAATGATCCCCTCAAAACAATCTTCCAACCCCAGTCTGCTAAGTGCTTTGGCCGCATGGACCTTGTCGGCATTTGTGAAGATCTAATGTGCAAATTAAAAAGTAAAAAAAATATATCAGCAAGTAAAATAACAGGCTTTAACAGCTCCACACCTACCCCACAGTACAACTACACTATTTACAATTCAATGATTCTGTAACTTGTGTTAAGATGCTTACAACTTTGCGGATAGGCAAGCTTAGCAAAAGACTTCTTAGAACAGGGTCAGGTTTTAGATTCTCATAAGGTAACCTTCCATGAACAAAGCTGCAAAATTGAAAAAAAAAAATCAAAAAAATCATACATCTATATTACAAACAAACAAGCAGAAAGAATATGTATGACATATCAATAACTAAAGGTATAATGTCAGATGTACTTCCTCACCTGTGATACTTATCGTAATCAAAGTCATAGCCGATAGCCTGCATAAGTAAAATCTCATAAATGTTATATTACAGATAAAACACTATATATAGATTAAACGGTTAGACAACATGAATTGAGAAAAGGTCGACTTAAAAGACATACCCTAAGGCCTGCCATTGTTGTACCATAATTCTTGTATAGTAAATTACCCAGCTCAGAGATTATGCTCCTATCTATACCAAGCTTTTCAACCATATAATCTGGAGGAGTTTATCAGAAACTAAAATTAGATATTAAAGAAGTATTTAACAACTTAAAGCAGGCATAAGGAGTTGAAAAATAGACCAATACCTTCAATATTAATGCGAACTGCAGTTGCCAAACCAGAACTAAGGGGATAAAGAGTATCATCTAGATCTGAAAGTTCAAAGTTCAAACTCATAATTATTACTCACCTTTTCCATAAATAATGCAATCTTCAAGCCATTGTTTTCAAATTAAATACTTACCAAAAAGAAGACAATCATATTTCGGCAATTCAACCTGCCTGTACCGGTTCTCAAACTCCATCC
Organism: Panax quinquefolius; assembly: GCA_020205615.1. Lineage (NCBI taxonomy): Eukaryota > Viridiplantae > Streptophyta > Magnoliopsida > Apiales > Araliaceae > Panax > Panax quinquefolius. The sequence goes on from CM035167.1 coordinate 143,877,188, forward strand.
TGATTCTTGAATATAGATTGAAGATATGTAAGCAAATACGGACCAAGATAATCTAAAATTACCCAAATTAATATGAAATTCAATATAATTCTCAACCTACAACTTCTCATGGATTCAAATAAAATTGATGACTATAATTTCACAGAATTCTAACTCAAAAAGTAACTGGCACAGTAAAAAAGGTCTTTTAGCTCGACAGTTTTTATAACCATCCCCAACTACTTAAAAATTGGGGATTGTTGAATTCCTGAACAGGACAATTCAAAGCCACTCGTACAAACTAAGCCATCAAATGTAATCATTTAAAATTACAAACCTTACGGATACAAGGATCAAAAAGAAAAGAATAGAAAAGAAAAAGAACAAAAAATACCCTCAAGGATGCCAGTAAAATTCTAAAAAGTATACAAGGTGAGTTATTCAGAAAGGAATTAAATAATATTAAAACTAAAAACTAGAACAATAATATTTAGGTTCGTCATAATTAAATTCCTAAGTACCCCAGAAAACTATAAGCATAAAATTAGGTAAAGAAACAGAAAAGAAACGAACTTCACCAATGGGACATGAAAAAATCAAAAATTCATATTTGGTTTTTTTTAAAATAGAGAAAAACTTCAAGACCACGAACTTTCAACGACCCCAGAAAAATGGGTAAAATGCCAAATGAAAACGAATAATAGGAAAGAAAAAAACAACTTTCCTCAAAATTTTCACATAATGAAGAAACTGATGGGTTCAGAAAAACCCACAATCATATATATATATATATATATATATAAGAAAATGAAACGCCATTGGTATATATGAAAGCAAAATTTTGAGAACCGAACTCACCAGAGAAATGACGGTATGCAGGAGAGAGAAAGTATTGAGATGAAGAAATGACGGAATGTATAGATAGAGAGAGAAATAATAGGGGGGGGGGGGGCAGAGATAGAAAAATTGCTTAGATTAAAACGAAATAAGCAGGAGGAGGAGGGGGAGGAAGACGAAGCAGAGATTGGGTTTAAATAGCCAAACCGTTGCGTCTATTGAATTACTTTTGTTTTTATTTTTTTGTCCTTGTCTTAATTTTCTCAACTCTTTACTCGAGGAAATTTCCATTTACCCCTCCCTCAATCACACGGTCTATACTTGTTAAAAGTATGAGGTCGGAAAAAAATAGTGGACTATATAGGCTATAGCCCCTTCTTAGTTCTTAGTTCTTAGTTGTATACTAGTATCATAATTATATGGTCTGAAAAAAAATAACATGAGGATCACTAGTATTTAATTTTTTTATATGTTTTTTTTCACTTAGTGTGACATGCTTTTTTTTCCTCAGCGATTTAGATTCATTTCAATTCAAGTTATTTATTTTTTATAGTTATCTGCTAATTTTATGATCAATTAAGTTAATTCAATTATAGAATTCTGTATAAAGCAGTTTTTTGGCCAATTTAAGATTGTGAATATTTTGGACCTGTTTTGATGTGAAAAATTTGAGCATATCGTTTATCATTAACAAAATTATTTCAATTTAGGGCTCTCTTGGATTGTTATATATAACAAGGAGTGTACCTATGCAAAGTAAGGATAAGTTTACGAAATAGTTACTAAAAGTATATGTATTTATTTATCAACAACAATTCAATATATAATTTAACTATCGAACTTCATCCATCATGTTTCATAAAGTCAATAATTATTAATTAATTTAAAACAAAATTATATATATATATATATATATATATATATATATAAGGAGTAGTACATGACCCCCAAATAATTTTAATTTGTTTTATTTTGTCGGAATTTGAGCCTAAATTAATATAGGTGTTATTAATTAATTTTAATGTTTTAATATATTAATTTGTTCTACTCCATGAGTAGAATAAATTAAGTATTTGGAAGCTCAAATCCATGGAGTAATGAATGAGATATTAACTCCCAAAGATCATAATAAAAGATAATAAATATCCATGTGAGAAAACCAAGTCCCACACAGGTTAGGAATTAAATATTTTATATGTTTATATACAAGTAAAGTGCTCTTGGGTCACTTTTGTAGAAGGGAGAGGACCTAGCCAAGGCTAGGTTCGAACCCACACGCGCGCACGTGTCCGCCCGGCCTGGCACGAGGGTCGTGTATATATCTTTTTATTTAAAATTTATTTAAATTCTATTTATTTAAATTCTATTTATTTAATTCTATTATCAAAAGCTGTATTAGTTTTGAACGTCATTTATTATATTATTAAAAAGCGTATCGTTTTGAGAAGCGGTATAATCAAAACTGTGTCGTTTTGAGGAATCGGTATACGTATATTTGAATAAGCGGCCCAAAACTACGTCGTTTTGGTCGCGCCTTTTTCACTAAAGTAAAACTACGTAGTTTTGGTTCAGTGAATATTAAAACTACATCGTTTTACATGTCCGAATGGACGCATCTATACTGCATATGATCAAAACTATGTCGTTTTGACCAATGGATGTCATATATGCCTTTTCAGTGGCATCCTATGCCTTTTCAAAGGGCTAGACACCCTTCCAAATGGTCACCAACTCTCTTATAAATAGATAGGAGGGGGCAGCCTTCATACTCACTCATTTTCTCAAGCATCTTAGTATTCATTATTATTTAAGTTCTTTTTCATCATTTTCATAGTTCTAAAAGAGAGAGTTAGAAGATTCAGTTTGGTTCGTTGTGTAGATATCTTTTATAGTCTTCTTAAGATATATAATGAAGTCATCAGTATCCCTATAGACAAGTCACGGTCAACTCTGAAAGACTATACGTAGAGGCGTAATTGTCTTGGGGCATAAGACAAAGTACTAACCTTGACAAATCAATTACTGCAAGATAAGTTCATTTAAATATATATATAATTTCCTTTTGAGGTTACTAACAGTTTTATTGGAGTTCAAATGTTAAATGATATACATATCTTAAATGTTAAATACAAATAACGATTATATGTTTTTTAGATGTTAAATGATATACATATCTTAAATGTTTATAATAACTGCTAATATAGCAATAAGTTTTGGGAGAAGCGGCGATTTTAAATTGAACTTATGACGTCGTATTTTAACGTATTTAACATAATTGAACTTATGACCAAACTTAAATTTATTTATTTTTATCGTTAACTTAGTAAAATAACTTTGTACGAATGAAATTAACTCCTAATTAATTAAGAATCGACTCAAATTGCCCCTTATTAAATATAAGTATAGATAAATTATTGGTAAATGTGAAGTTAAGACTTTATTTTAAAAGAAGTGATATTTGCATATATTTTTCATTTACATGACTATAATGTTTATAAAAAGCAAATAAAAAAAAATTGGATCACAAATAATATTACGAGGATCCTGCTCCAAGTGAACTTTGTTTTACTCAATCATCTAGTGGTATTCTTAGTGTTATAGTATAAGGAGTAATAATTTACACATACATTTATTCTTTGTTTTCTGTATCTCATATTGATATTATTGAATTTCTTAATAAAATAAATTAATAAATACTCCCTCCCTCCATTACCATATCTGGAAACTTGTGGGAATATTAAATGTGGACGGTGGATGCTAGCTTAAAACTCAAGGTATTTTATATATATATATACATGCGGATCATGTGGTGGCAAGGTTTGACCAACATGGACACGTTTTCTTTACACTACTAGTACTATATTTTGGTTATGAAACGTGGAGATATTTTTCATAAATGATATGACCATGTAAGTTTCGGTGTGTGACGTAAAACTTTTGACGTGGAAAATTTGGGAATAGTTAACGTGAAGTCAATTGACTAATATAATATTAACGTGTAGGCGAGATGTGATATCTCTTTGTGTGTCAATATTATATTAATTAATATATTTATTAGAAAGTTAATTTCATAATAGTCAGATCCGAAAAACTTATACGCTGGTGGGATGGGAAAACAAAATTTTAAGGTTAACTCGGACTTCTTAGTTATAAGTTAAGCACTAAACTCGTCATCAAGGATGATGGACTGGCTATACACTTTCAGTTTTTGGTTTTATTTAACTACTTTACATCTTTCTTTAAAGACAAAGCTTCTTTCATTATTAACAGAGGAAAACCATCCAAATTTACAATAACAACAAAGTTTCTTTTTCAACGAGAGCTAGACTAGTGTATAAGTGTGGAGTAGTTCATGGTATTTATTATTTTTATTTTATTTATTTATTTGGAGACTAGGAGGAACCCTTCCATCCAAGTCCAACCACAATATTACAAAGATTCATACCTTACAATAAATCTAGATATTTATAGTTTTCCAGTTTTACAAACAAAATAATTACAACTCCATTGAATTTGAGAGTACCCATCAAATCAAGAATCATTACTTTTAATGACGGTTGAATCCTTGAGAAAAGTTTTGCTATAGATTTTTTTTAGAAGAAATATTGAACATTTTGAGGCATGAGATTAAAATCTAATTTTTATGTCTAATTTTCATGTATAATTATGGTATCCGCAAATAGGAGTATTATATATCACAAGTTACATACGTGTATTATGATTTGATGGGTTAATTCTATATATGGAGTATTAACTTTCGGATGCGTGCTTAGCTATTATACTTGACTACAAGCATTATTTATTTAAGTGATAATGACCAACCCTAGTCCCTAGCTAGTGTGATGGAACTCAATTTCAAGGATATATAATTGGATCCATCCCTAGGACGTTTCCAAATCAGGGGGAGAAAAGTACAACCTTAATAAAGTCAAGTCGGAGTAGATGGAAAATTCCCCAAAAAGTTAAAAAGAAAGACCCTTAATATAATTAGTCTCCATTTCCATGAGACCAGATTCTCTGTCTTCAATTCTCATGTCTTTCTTGTGTTCTCTCACTTATATTTTGACACATGTTCTTTTATTTAATTTTAAAATTAATTAGTGTTAAATAAAAGATTAGATGTCAAAATGTTAGTGGTGAGACACAAGGAGACAGGAGAATTGGGAACAGATGATCTGCTCTCCATTTCCATCTACATACAATTTACCTCGTTTCGTCCAAAACACTGAAATATATTAAAATTATTACTCTTTCTATTCTTTAATATAGGTCGTTTTAGACATGTGCACATGAATTAAAGAAATGATTGAAAAACATTAACTATGTCATCAATTGTCTATAATACCCTTCACCTCACTTATCTCATAAATATGGATCAAAAAATTAGGTGGAGTAATAAGGGGCATTTTGGAAAAAATAGTAATCAATTCTCTTAGATAACTACAAACGACAAATAATTAGGAATATAAAAAAAAGTCTAAAACGACCTACATATAGGAATGGAGGGAGTACAAAAGATGAAAAAATTACAAAAGAAATAAACTCAAAGAATAATTCTTTCAAATAAAATAACGCTAGTGAACATTAAATAAAATTTTGAAATATAATCGTATCCGAAAATAATAATAAAATACTCCTCTCAATCAAATGGAGAAAATAAAAAATCTGGACATTTTGGAATAATATTACAAGTATGTCTGCTACAAATCAAAAATTAAACTACGTACTCTTATTTCCGGACAGGGGTACTTAATTAATTATAAGTATTATATAGGAAAGATCGTTACGTATCTGTAAAGAACATTGCAGCGGTGATGCATACATAGGCTGGTTTTTCTTGAAAGGACCATTTCTATTTTACTACTCCATTAATTAAACTCTTCTAATTCAAATCTTCTTCTACTTCCTCAATTATTTCATCCAACCTGGCTGCCTGACCATGACTCCTTAATTGGTTCTACTAGTTTTAATGTTTGTTTAATTAAGTGTAATAATATAGTTTCATTTATTTATATATATTATTGTAGCAAGTAACAACACAGATAATTGTGCCAGCTACTTGCAAACTTGCAGTGCTATATGCAGTGGTTGAAGTTTTATCGCTTTAATACGCCCTACCTCGACTCTCATTGTCAAAAAAAATTATTTATTTTGAGCTTGAGAATATTTTAAATTAATTTTTAAAAAGTCAGTAATAATGATCAAATATTTTGAAACAAAGCCAATATTTTTAATGGTAAATTTTGAATATCAAGTCGCTTTCTATTCTATTTTTTCTTCTATCGATCTTTCTTCGAAAATGAAATTCTAATTTTAATACGCACAAAATATAAAAAAAAATTGGAACTCTCAATTTAGGATGCGTACGAGTAATCTAATTTGAAAAAGTGGTTAATTTATATATTTTTAATTTTTTTATATTGTTGATAAATTATTGTTACTATTGAAGGCCAATAATGCATGGTGGGAAGTGAGGTGATACATATCCTGTCAAATTCCTTAATTTAGCTTAGAGATATTCCTATGGTATTGGAGGTATATGACCAATAATGCACTCCGATCGATCACAGCATATAAAATAAATATTGAAGCTTTAAGTCTTTGTATAACCCACATTCAAGTAATATATATGCCTTTGAGCCTACGTTTCTAGCTTATCAACTTCATATCATCATATGCCTAGCTAGCTAATAGATGTTATTCATTAAGCTTCAAACATCTAAATAAAATAGATATTTAAAACCCTAAATCTAAAACCTTAACCACTAGGCTCTAAACCTCCCAAAAGGGTATCATTTACTTCTTTTCATATTTTTTTGGGCAAGGAGGTTTTTTAAAAAAAGAGTAAAAAAACACTTGAAAAAAAATCTGAGTCAGAAAAGACACTTGATTCTCCCACACATAATTAGATTGAAGTTCTTTTCTACCTTCTCTCTTTTGGTATGGAGTGGGAAGTATTATTGCTTTATATTTTGTTGTTATTAATTACTCCATGTTTATAGCCAATGTACAGCCTGTACTTTACTAAGAATATTAATTACTAATATATATATATATATATATATTAATTACTAATATATAATTACTAAGATTTTCTAAAATAGAAAACTCCACAATCTTAAACTAAACTAATTCCTCATAGTATATTATTGCAACTACCCACTTTAGAAAGTAATTTAGCTTAAACAAGTACATGCATGCATGTTGATGGCAATAGAAACATGAATTTGTGCAATTTTCTTTGAGTTTTCATTTCCTTAGGATCGATTTCATCAATCAAATTAAGGTTAGCTGTCCATTTAATTTCCATCCCATCCAATCATATATAAGAAAATTATTTAGATATTACATATGCAAGTGATAATTTAATTAATAAAAGAATCAGGGTTGATACAACTACTCAACCCACCAATGATTGGTGATGGATTTTGTTTCTATTATTCGGAGAGTGGATTGTCTTGTTTGCTTTACAACTTGGAAGCCATTTATAGGGTATGGTGTTTATAGGTGCCTTTCAAAATCAAAAAGAAACAAATGGTTGGCTTAACATGGTTCCAAGTAGCCCACCTTATAACCTCCCCAATCAATCAAGCAAGCAGTGATCAGGAATGTGGATATCAATCAACTATCAATCAAATTTCAAATGTGGTGCAGGTGTTCTCAAATGGAAGCACCCAATCAATGAATCTAGTTTTCGAACATCTCAAGGTGTGATGATCAGGACTCTTAAATTGTAAAGTAACAGTATTTGCCAAGTAATCCTCCTGTTTCAAAATTACAGATCATACATTTTAATTTTTCTAGAATTAATTCGTAAAATTTTAAAATTTATAATTAATAGAGTTATTTAATTTTAGTACAAACAAATCTAACAATTATAAACTAATTATAAAATACTATTAATTATTATTTAATTTTATATCGCTAATTTTAGAACGGGTCGGAGATTGTATATTTTCTTAGATACAATACTAATCCTTTTGTTCCATGTAGGCGAGGAAATCGTAACTCGTTTGATTAGAGTTTCGAATTGACTGAGGAAAAAATAAATTCACAAAGAGTACGAGAAATGATTGAGGGTTTGCAGAGATGAGAAGAACAGATGGACGATCACAACACGTCGCATCTTGTGTGTCTTAGAATGTCAGAGAATTCAAAGTCAATTTTATTGAAATGAAGGGTGTACTTCTTGATAATAGATCATGTGTCTGAGTTATGTGCCTGACATATAGACCTCAAATGAAATTTTAGAAATATCACCATCATGTCCTTCTAGTCATGAAACCAAGTCACTCAACCGTTTTTTAATATGAGTCGACTCCATAAGTCTTAATTTTGTCATGGGACTCATGGAGACCTTTCTAAGTCATCATTCTTTAAGGTATTGTTGCTCAATTCACGTTGGTCCATGTTTTTTTCTTCATTGAAACACTATATATGACCCGAATTCATCGTCTAAATGCTTCGGAGGACCTCTGCACGACCTTAGGGTGACCAAGCCCTAGGGGGCCAAACCCTAAGTGGCCAAACCCTAAGTTTGTGCCTCATTCGATATCTTTCATTTGTCTTGGCATTTCTTTTTCAATATTCATCTTTTTCTCGTGATTTTTGATCTTGTAAGAATCTTCTCGTCATGGAGGATTCAAGAAAAATCATTCCTAAATCCTCATGAGTTTTCTTGTCTCTTTTCTTGGTTTCAAGCTTGTTATTCCGTCGTTGCGCCGCTCAAAGTTTGTCCGGTATGACATTCAAGAATATAAAAAGGTGTGCTCCCCAGGAGGCCAACCTCTAGGGTGACTAAGGGGTCACCCTGATTTTTTTGTTCTTCTTCCGTTCATTTCCTTGATTTTGTCCTTGTTTCTTTTCGGTAGTTCAAATTAAATTCAATCAGGAAAGTTGTAGTCGAAGTTTCACTACTAGAAAAACAAGAATATGTGACGGGACTTTGTGACAATTTTTAAAAACAATCACAAAAGATAATAATTTGTGATGGACTTTTTAAGTAATCACAAAATAATAGTATATATGATAACTCTTAGTGATGACTAATCTCGTCATCAACGTATTATAATTGTGATGACCATGTCAATCACACCAAATTTTTCACGCAAAATAAATTTTTTTTTGAGACGTACTAAGTCATCACTTATAAATATACCCTTTTCGTGATTGCATTTAAGCTATCGCCAATATTTTAATGTAAGAAATAATCAATACAACATTTTATGACGGCCATGACAATCGTTAAAAAAGATAGATTTTTGTGACGATTTTTATTTGCAATTACAAAAAAATGGTATTTTGTGATGGAATTTTCAAGCCATCACAAAATAATAAAATATATGATTACTTTCAGTGATGACTAATTTTATCATCATTATAGAGTATTTGTGACTGCCATTGCAATCACCAAATCTTATGTGGAAGTAATTTTGTTTAGTAAGTTAACTCACATATGTTTCCTTTTATACTTTGTTTTAAAATTATAATCATGATCTGGGTGTAGTGGTAATACTCGATTCACGTTTTTACCTTTGATCCTTAAAGTCTTGTTTTTTTGTGATGACTTTAACAACCACAATAGATTACATGTTAATGTTGTGAGACCCCAGATTTTATCAATAAAGATTTAAATTTTGTCGAAATAATTTTTTTTATATTATGGTGTGAATTTAAGATAATATTATAGTTGTGGGTATTATTTATAAATTTTGTAAAGTATGCAAGTGGTTATATTATATTCGATTGGTCGGGAATATTCGGTTTAGCGAGGAATATTAAATAAATGACTCAATCATTGGTGGACCCTACAATGTAATTATTGTCGGATTGAGAAAATGACAAAAATATTTTATTAAAATAACGGCGGAAGTTTCTACCGTTGATCTTTGTTGAACTACTTTCGGTAGTAAAAATACGATGAATACGTGTGGTTGCATAAGTAGCACCACGGTATTGATTATTGATGCCTATGTGAGAAGTCACTCGGTTTGATTCCATTATTGTCGATTAATAATATGAATTATTATAGCGAATAATGACGTTTTGTTTTATTCGTATTATTAACGTAATAAAAGCGAAACATCTTTTATATAAAATAGAATACTTTATTAAAGTTATTCTATAAATAGAATATATTATATTTTATTATGCATAGTGTTGCATATTATTTTGCATAGTGTTTTGCATAGTATTGCATAGTGTTTGCATAGTAAAATGTTTTTATATAAATAGAATATATTATATTTTATTTAAAAGATTTTTCTTTAAATATGGACCGTCGATTAAAGTAAATCAATGGACCGTTCATGGATTAATAACTATACATTCCATTTTCCTATAAATAGAAGCTCATTCCTTCATTATTTTCTTACGAATTCATTGAAACTCTAGAGAGAAATTATAGAGAGAAGCTATAGAGAAAAATTATAGAAAAGAAGAAGAGTATACGCTTTACTTCACTACTTCTATATTCGGTTCTTTTTTTACGGTAAGGGGTGTTATTATTTCTTCTTGAAGAGAACTTCATTATTTCATTCATTATTATTACATTGGAATAACTTTGTAAAAGTGGCATACCCTATACATAACTTTTGTATCATGCCAGATACCCTATACTTGGTGAAATCCTTATGTTATTCCATTGCTTATTATTACATTGGAATAACTTTGATATCATCTATACTTGGTGACATTCTTTTATTATTACATTGGAACATCCTGTGCATGTGTTTTACACCGGACTGGTTCCGCTCTTTATCATTTTGTTGGAATATCCTATCATGTGTTTTTACAGGATCCGGTTCCATCTTTATTATTACATTGGAACATCCCGCTTGCGTGTGAATTTCACGACTGGTTCCGTTATTATTATTCTGTTGGAATAACTTTGCCTCATGCAATCTGCGCATGCACGGTGATTTCTTTTGTTATTCCATTCTTTATTATACCCAAATGGTTAAATCTTTGACTTCTATACTCCATGAAATTAGTAGAATATCCTTGATATTTGCGTTTCATCCAAAGATCTTTTCACGAAAATATTCTTCTGATCATTCTTGAATTTTACTCTATGAAACAGTATTATGTTGACAATTTGGACGTTAATAATTCATGGATTAAATAATTCTTGAACTTGTTTTATTGAATTATTATGTCATTGTCATCATCCTTGTGACGCCCCCAAAATAGGTATACATCACCCATTCTGAGTTGTCAATACATGGTACAGAAACAACTACTGACTTTATTATTACAACAAGAAAAGCTGTGAGTTTAAATACAAATATTATCTTCTGTACAATATTTATACTCAAATAAATCCTCATCACATTTATTGATACATTATTTTACAAAATGGTGAGGACTACTAAACAACTCTCTCTAGAACCTTCATTCCATACCCCGACTAGTAGTCGCTACATTCTCGCCTCCCGAGAAGAAAAATGGAACAACAAGGAAAAGGGTGAGCTCAACTAGCTCGAGAAAAGAATACTATGACTAAGATAATATACAACAAATTATCGTTAGTCTCCAACAGGAAAAATCGATAGAATACAATAGACAACAAGTTTCGGATCAATATTCGCAAATGAAATAATAATTCATGTAGAAGAGTTACGTAGAGAATGAAATCTACTATAATCTATGAATTTAACAAATCCATCATCAATATTTTATCCTGTAACATCAATCAATATTCATCTCAAATCAAATATTCATCTTTGCACTACTGAGCCAAAGATATTCATCAATCGGTCATGTTCATCTCAACACTGCTCATCTTTGCACTAAAGGCCAAAGATATTCATCGATCGGTCATGTTCATTTAAACACCGCTCATCTCTTTGCACTACAGGCCAAAGATATTCTTGAAAATCATTCATCTTTGCACTACAGCCAAAGATATTCAATAATATCATCATTTAAGACCGAGGATGATGAAAAATATTTTTAAAGAACGAATCCAAAGAAAACAAAATGACAAGGATTAAGGATTAATGATTAGTACTTTGTTTTATCCATGTCCAACAATACCTCAAAAATAATCATAGTGGTGTAAAATTCAAGAATGATCAAAACATGGATACAATCAAAGCTAGTATCCGAATAGATATTTTGGACGAAAAGAAGAAATTTTAATTTTCGATGAATAGTCAGTATACGTGAATAGTCTCAGATATCGTTAATAAAGGCCGTATATCGTGAATAGTAACTCAGACACCAAAAGATAGAAATTCCACAAAAAAACATTTTCACGCTTACATGAATAGTACTCGTGAATAAGAACTCGTGAATAGTAACTCATGAATAGTAACTCGTGAATAGTAACTCATGAATAATAACCCCATACATGAAAAAGTTCCAAATTTGATAAAAACTTCAGATCAACATTTCAAAGATAATGATATTGAAGAAATAATATCATTACTGAAAAAAAATAATATCCCTTACCTCAAAGAATCGATTACTTGGAAGGAAAGGTCGGAGTGATCTTGAATGAAACTTGTCTTGAGCAATGAACTCTCAAAGTATCTAAATACTCACAAAATACGCTCGATAATATAGAGAGAAAGAGAAAAACTTTGTTTACGTGTGTGATTTTCAATTCTAACTTAGCCCTCTATTTATAGGAAAATGTTAGCCCATTGAAGCGAGACTTGACGACTGCTACACCGATGGCTTTACTCTTTACTATTGCCACCCACCACATTTGAAATAAAATTCAGCACATTTCTTCACCAACCACAAGTGGGGCCCACTCAATTCTAGAATTTTCCACCAAAATCAATTATAAACCTAATTTTCGAATCCGACACCTCTTAAAATTCACAACAAATCATTCGTGCATTTTAACGGTTCAAAATTTGTGGACATATACTCAACTTATGTATGTATAACATACCCAAAATTACCACAATCCAACGGTCGGATTAAAAATTATAACCCCATGAATATATCTCAAAACCCCGATTTGATTTTTAATACCTCCAATCAGATAAAATCTCGATAAAACACCTCAACAATAATTTCTTCATTTATAACCACATAAATAAATCCATCATTTATATCCACATAAAATAAATATTTCTTTATCATATGAATCAATAATTAATTATTCACAAATAATATTACGAATCACAATTATGATAACCAGCCGCTCCTGTTTCGAGAAAGAGGGGCTTTCAGATAAGGATTTCTCCTTCTTGGTAGCAATTAGGTGACCAAACCTCTCCTTGTGTAACTTTCTAGACATTGCCAATAATGCTATCTAATAATATTATTCAAATAATATGAATTATTGATCCGATAATGGAGATAATAATGCGATGACAATTATTGAACAACAATAATATAAAATATCAACGCAAACGATTATTGAATCAATAAAATATTGAATAATAACTCACGTGAAAAATTATTGAGTAGTGCCTTCTTACGTAAGGATCAATAATTCAACAATACTTGTGCAATACCGTGTCTTCTCGTGCAACCACGCCAGATTCATCGTATTTTAACCAATAGGGTATTCCAACAGTCTTAATTGTAATAACTACGCCGTTATTTTTAACCAACTTATATTTGTCGTTTTCTTCATCCAATCGCTTTCAGTTATGGGGCCCACACATGGTCGCTACCGTCAGTGCACGAATATTCCCAAAGCAGATGAATATTCCACGACCAAACGAATATTCCCTAACAAAATGAATATTTTATAACCACTTGCTTATTTTGAAATATTTGCGTATTTAACCCTTAACTATCCACATTAATCAAATCAACCCTTACTATTTCAAAATAATAAATAAAGGAAATTCCTTTTTTATTTAAAAAATTTCGGGGTCTTACAACCTCCCTTCTTATGAAATTTCGTCCTCGAAATTGACGTGACGATACTGGTGTTTGAAAAGATGAGGATACCTCGCTTTCATTTCCGCTTTCCAATTCCTGTGTCATTTCCTCTATAAAGCATGATTCCTCCACAAAACTTTAACTTGTGGTATGACCTTTCTTGGCGTAGGACATGCTCCTTCCTATCCAAAATCTTGACAGTACCTCCTCACATACGTTAAGTCTTCTAATTATCTCGTCCGGGTTCTAACTTATATAACGTGGTTCGGTCTTTCACATATTTACGAAGTACGATATGTGAAACACATTATGAACACGAGACATATTCGGAGGTAACGCAAGTCTATAGGCTACATTTCCTACTTCGGTCAAGAATTTGAAATGGACCAATAAATCGTGGATTGAGCTTTCCTCTCTTCCCAAATCTTGTAACTCCCTTTCCATGGAGCAACTCGCAACAATACATGATCCCTACATTAAATTCCACGTCCTTTCGATGAAGATCCGCATAACTCTTTTGTCGATCTTGAGCCGTTTGTATCGTTGTCGAATTATTTGGATCTTTTCGGTGATCATACGTCTTAACTCGGGTCCCAACAATGTTGCTTCACCCACCTCATCCCAACATATTGGAGAACGACATTTTCGTCCATATAATGCTTCAATGGAGCCACACCTATACTTGCTCGATAATCTGTTGTTGTAGGAGAATTCCACCAATGGTAAATACTTATCCCAACCGCCTTGAAGTCTAGGACACGAGTCTTAATAAATCTTCAAGAGTTTGAATAGTCCTCTCGATTGTCCGTCTGTTTGGGGATGGTATCTTAGAACTAAATCGCAAATCCGTGCCCATAGCTTTTTGCAAGCTAACCCAAAATCTTGAAGTGAATCTTGGGTCACGATCCAAACTATGGATACAGAGCATGCCATGCAACCTCACAATCTCATTTACGTACATACTAGCAGAAGACGTTCAAGGGAATAAGTCTCCGTGTCGGTAAGAAGTGAGCGGACTTGGTTAATCTATCAACAATAACCCAAATAGCATTGATGCCTTGAGAAACCGTAGGAAGACCCGTGAACGAAATCCATGGTAATGTGTTCTCACTTCCATTCCTAATCTCAAGTGGTTGCAACGGACCCTTAGGTACTAGATGCTCGCCTTTACACGCGTGGCAAGTTAAACACATCGAGATAAACTTTGCAATCTCTCTCTTCATATTATTCCACCAAAATGTATGTCGAAGATCACGATACATTTTAGTACTTCCAGGATGGATTGCAAATGGTGTATTGTGTGCCTCCATCATAATCTTGTACTTCAAATCAGAGTCGTTAGGAACACAAAGTCTAGAGTGGACTCGAAGTATTCCTTCTTCATCAATTCTCGCTTCCGGAATAGCTCCTTCTTGTACTTTCTTCTTCATACGCATCAGCTCCGGGTCGGTGGCTTGAGCAACCTTAACTTTTTCTATTAAAGTTGGCTCTATGCGTATACTTGACATCATCGCACTCGTTCCCGCATATGATCTTCTACTCAATGCGTCAGCTACCACGTTCGCTTTACCAGGGTGGTATTGAATAGTGTGGTCGTAGTCTTTCAATAGCTCGAGCCAACGTCGCTGCCGCATGTTGAGTTCTTTTTGAGTGAAGAAATATTTAAGGCTTTTATGGTCTGAATATATCTCCACTTTCTCCCCATATAGATAGTGCCTCCATATCTTTAAGCAGCAACGATTGCCGCTAACTCTAGATCATGAGTAGGATAATTCCTCTCATACTCTTTAAGTTGTCATGAGGCATAAAGCTGCATGACTTTCCCACGTTGCATGAGAACACATCCTAACCCTTTGCACAAGCATCGGCATTGAGATAACAAATCCATCCGAACCGGATGGTATTGTTAGAACAGTCTTAAAATAAGTCTCCTCTTAAGCTCTTGGAAACTTTTCTCGCATTCTTCGCTCTAAACGAATTTCGTATCCTTTCGAGTTAAGTTGAGTTAGTTAATGGAGTAGCGATTCGAGAAAACCCTTCCACGAATCTCCGATAATAACCAAATAAGCCCAAAAAGCTACGTCTTGATCAACACCGACTGGTTTGCTCTCTACTTTGTATTGCTTCAATCTTCACGATCAATGAGATACTCCATGTTTTGACACCACATGCCCAAGAAAGGCTACTCTCTCAAGCGAACTCGCATTTCTTCAATTTGGCATATAGTTGGTTTTCACGAAGCCTTTGGAGTACCGAATTTCAAATGGTGCTCATGATCTTCACGACTTTTGGAATATATAAGGATGTCATCAATAAAGACAACAACAAACCCGATCCAAATATTCCTTGAATACTTTGGTTCATCATATCCATGAAAGCCGCGAGGAGCATTAGTTAGTCCGAAAGACATGACTAAGAATTCATAATGCCCATACCGAAGTTCTCAAGGCGGTCTTTGGAATATCCTCGATTCTAATTTTCAAATGATGATATCCGTAACGAAGATCGATTTTTGAAAAGAATTGTGCCCTTGCAAATCGGTCAAACAAGTCATCAATACGAGGTGAGGATACCTATTCTTGATGGTGACATGGTTCAATTCCGATAGTCAATACAAAAGTCGCATACTCCGCTCTTTCTTCTTTACAAATAAAACAGAGCACCCCAAGGAGATGTACTAGGACGAATGAAACCAATGTCCAACAATTCCTGTAGTTGGACCTTTAACTCCTGAAGTTCAATAGGAGCCATTCGATATGGGGTTTTAAAAATGGGCTTTGTACAGGTTCAAGATCAATAAAGAATTCAACTTCACGTTACGGGGTAGGCCAGGAAGTTCTTCTGAAATACGTCGGAAAGTCAATAACAATGAGAATATTATTCAAATTTGGCGTGTCTTTATTCAAATCCATAACATGGGCTAAGAAAGCTTGACATCCGCTTTTTAATAAACGAATAGCTTTATGATTAGATATGATAGTGATTGATTTTAATGGTTTAGTTGCTTGAATTGCATAAACGGGTTGATTAGGAATATGAAAACTAACAACCTTACGAAAACAATCAATTTTGGCATGATGAGTAGTTAACCAATCAATCCCTAAAATCACATCAAAAGCAAGTATCTTTAAAGAGATAAGGTCAACGGTAAGGTGATGGTGCCAACTTGAATCAAACAAGATTTATAAGCAATGGATGTGATGAAAGTTTCTCTAACGGAGTTTCCACGAGATAGGTCAAAGTCTAATTTCTCCTGAGTCAGTTTAAAACGTTGAGCACATGCGGAGAGAGATAAATGAATGGGTAAAGACCGGTATCAAGTAAGGTATAAACTTCACAAGAATTTATAAATAGCTTACCAAGTGATCACCTCGTTTGGGTTCCTCGCATTATGACCGATCCACAACAAACGCTCTTCCGGAATCGTTGTCTTTGACTTTTCTCGGACCGATCTTTTGAGTCACCGTCCCATTGAACTAGGTTTCGCTCTGCGTCTAATCTCGAAGCGATATGTCCTTCCTTTCCACAACTATAGCATACCTTGAATCGTTGTGGGCGGTTTGGATGATATGTCCCTCTTTTCCGCATTTGTAGCATATGACCGGGTGGTCGATCTCCTCCCTTAGAACCGATTCTTTACGCCGTGTTTGCGTCTTTCACATAGTCGTTGTTAAATCTCCTCTTTTAAAATCTCCTCCCACTCGCTTCTTCTACATTTTCATGACCATGATTACCACCAGATGGTTACCATTTACATCCGTCATTTCTTTCTCCGCAGTTATCATTATTCTGCTGATCGCTATCTCTCGTACGATCCTCGGTTATGGTCCTCAGTTGACCGTACTTTCGTTATCTCGCTTTCTAATAATTGAGCCTCATTTACAACATCCGAATAAAGAGAAGTTTATGAGAAATGAGATCTTGGCGTATCTTGGGGTTTCAAACCTCTAAGAAACATCCGCGTCATCGTTCCTCATTCTCCACCAAATGAGGTGCAAACACTCGATAACTCTGCAAACTTTGCCTCGTCTTCGAGACACCGTCATATTGTTTTGTTCCAATCGATGAACTCCACTTCCTTCATATAGCGAACACTTTCGTGAAAGTATTTGTCATTAAATAGTCTCTGAAACATCTCCCAAGACATGCTTTGAGTCGCGGTGGATGGAGTGCGCTTCACGAGACTCCCACCATGAGAGCCTGCCCGCCGCCACGGAACATAAAGTGGCGAATGGAACCTTCTGTTCCTCCGTGCATCCCAAGACATCGAATATCTTGGTAATTTGTTTGACCCATGTTTCCGCCCATGATCGGATCTCGCTTTCCTTAAATTCTGGTGGTCCCAACTCTTTGAATGCTTTCATTGTGACAACCCGTGAATTGCTATCATTTCCTCCTCAGTATTTTGAACACGAGTCTCCTCGTCTCGATTTTGCATGAACTGCAAAAAAACTTCTAAACATCCCTCGTTCATCATCTCGCTCCATGGTGTTGTTCACAGGAGGAACATTGCCACTGTTGCACGTTCTCCTCGTTGGTAAAGACAGCATCTCCACGGTCTCATTTACTCCAATTGTTAATATTCTCGATTGACATTCTCAAATCATGTCATAAAACAAGGGTTAATTAAGGAAATCAATATATCACATAATATCCCTATATCTTGACCAACTAACAAATAAGCTTAGGTAGGACACACTAGCGAAGGATTTACTCGTCTCTCCTCCTAGTTCTATTCCCCGATCTCCGCCAGAGATCATATCCCTAAGCTCGATACCAACCATGACGCCCCCAAAATAGGTATACATCACCCATTCTCGAAAGTTGTCAATACATGGTATGTAAAACAACTACAACTTTATTATTACAACGAAGAAATCGTGAGTTTAAATACAAATATTATCTTCTAGACAATATTTATACTCAAATAAATCCTCATCACATTTATTGATACATTATTTTACAAAATGGTGAGGACTACTAAACAACTCTCTAGAACCTTCATTCCATACCCCGACTAGTACTTTCATTACATTCTCGCCTCCCGAGAAGAAAAATGGAACAACAAGGAAAAGGGTGAGCTCAACTAGCTCGATAGAAAGAATACTATGACTAAGATAATATACAACAAATTATCGTTAGTCTCCAACAGGAAAAATACGATAGAATACAATGAGCCAACAAGTTTCGGATCAATATTACATAGCGGCCGAAATAATAATTCATAGAAGAGTTACGTAGAGAATGAAATCTACTATAATCTATGAATTTAACGATCCATCATCAATATTTTATCCTCAGAACATCAATCAATATTCATCTCAAATCAAATATTCATCTTTGCACTACAGCCAAAGATATTCATCAATCGGTCATGTTCATCTCAACACTGCTCATCTTTGCACTAAAGGCCAAAGATATTCATCGATCGATTATGTTCATTTAAACACTGCTTCATCTTTGCACTACGGGCCAAAGATATTCTTGAAATCATTCATCTTTTGCACTACAGTGCCAAAGATATTCAATAATATCATCATTTAAGACCGAGGATGATGAAAAATATTTTTAAAGAACGAATCCAAAGAAACAAAATGACAAGGATTAAGGATTAATGATTAGTACTTTGTTTTATCCATGTCCAACAATACCTCAAAAATAATCATAGTGGTGTAAAATTCAAGAATGATCAAAACATGGATACAATCAAAGCTAGTATCCGTAATAGATATTTTGACGAAAAGAAGAAATTTTAATTTTCGGTGAATAGTGCTGGTATCGTGAATAGTGTCGATATCGTTAATAGTCGATATCGTGAATAAGAACTCAGACACCAAAAGATAGAAATTCCACAAAAAACATTTTCACGCTTCATGAATAGTACTTTCGTGAATAGTAATTAAATGAATAAGAACTCATGAATAGTAACTCGTGAATAAGTAACTCATGAATAGTAACCCAGATATGAAAAAGTTCCAAATTTGATAAAAACTTCGGATCAACATTTCAAAGATAATGATATTGAAGAAATAATATCATTACGAAAAAAATAATATCCCTTACCTCAAAGAATCGAGATTTCCGGAAGGAAAGGTCAAGTGATCTTTGAATGAAACTTGTCTTTGAACAAAGAACTCTCAAAGTATCTAAATACTCACAAAATACGCTCAATAATATAGAGAGAAGAGAGAAAAACTTTGTTTACGGTGTGATTTTCAATTCTAACTTAGCCCTCTATTTATAGGAAAATGTTAGCCGTACCAAGCAGACTTGACCACTACACGATGGCTTTTACCCGCTACTATTGCCACCCACCACATTTGAAATAAAATTCAGCACATTTCTTCACCAACCACAAGTGGGGCCCACTCAATTCTAGAATTTTCCACCAAAATCAATTATAAACCTAATTTTCGAATCCGACACCTCTTAAAATTCACAACAAATCATTCGTGCATTTTTAACGGTTCAAAATTTGTGGACATATACTCAACTTATGTATGTATAACATACCCAAAAATTACCACAATCCAACGGTCGGATTAAAAATTATAACCCCTTGAATATATCTCAAAACCCACGATTTGATTTTTAATACCTCCAATCCGATAAAATAATTGATAAAACACCTCAACAATAATTTCTTCATTTATAACCACATAAATAAATCCATCATTTATATCCACATAAAATAAATATTTCTTTATCATATGAATCAATAATTAATTATTCACAAATAATATTACGAATCACAATTATGACAACCAGTAGCTCTCCTGAAAGAGGGGGCTTTCAGATAAGGATTTCTCCTTCTTGGCCGCAAATTAGGTGACCAAACCTCTCCTCGATGAGAACTTTCTAGACATTGCCAATAATGCTATCTAATAATATTATTCAAATAATATGAATTATTGATCCGATAATGGAGATAATGTGCGTTGACAATTATTGAACAACAATAATATAAAATATCAACGCAAAGAATTATTCAATCAATAAAATATTGAACAAGAACTCACCGTGAAAATTATTGAGTAGTGCCTTCTTACGTAAGGATCAATAATTCAACAATCTTTGTAATATCTGCGTGTCTTCTTTGTGCAACCAATGCGTAGACATCGTATTTTAACCACCGGGTATTCAACGGTCTTAATTGTAATAACTACTGCCGTTATTTTTAACCAACTTATATTTGTCGTTTTCTTCATCCAATCGCTTTCCGTTATGGGGCCCACACATGGTCATTGCTACTGGTCATTTAATATTCCCCCCGACAAGCGATCTTAATATTCCACGACCAAAACGAATATTCCCAACAAAAATGAATATTTTATAACCACTTTTTTATTTTGAAATATTTGCGTATTTAACCCTTAACTATCCACATTAATCAAATCAACCCTTACTATTTCAAAATAATAAATAAAGGAAATTCCTTTTTATTTAAAAAAATTTCGGGTCTTACAATCCTCATGTTATATTATGTTATCTTTGGCTTTACGTGCGTAGATGAACTTAGTATGATTATGACATGCGGGATCATTCGGTATAATAATGACTTGATATAAATGATGTGACAAAAGTCCTCGATTGGCACTGTAATGCTGCGTTGATGGATAGTTTTTGGTATGATTATGACCGGGGTGATTCGGTATAGTCATGACCATTGATAACTTGATGAAAATCCTTGGCGACTGTGTAGTACGGGGATGATTAGATGTGGTGGTTTATTTATTAAAAATTTGAGTCTCAATGATAAAAATTGATGAAAACCTTTTAAAACCTAAAAGATAGTAGACTTTATTCTCTACTTGACTCTTTTAATGGATTGCTTATTCACTGCAGCTTAAACCGGTTGTCTATTGTATTTTATCGGTTTAACATCATTTGAAGGCTAATGATAATTTATTCGCATTATCTTAGTCATAATATTTCTTCTTGGGCTAGTTGAGCTCACCCTTTCTTTCATTTTATTCTTTGAAATGAGAACATAGTCGGGACGAGTCGGGGAACGGGTAATGGTCCGCAGGATAGCATTAGTAGTCCTCACTATTCATACGTGAAATAGTGTGATAATAGTTGTAATGAGGACCCTTTTGAGTTTGTATAATATCTAGTAGAATAATATTTGTATTCAAACTCACGATTTATGTCGTATTGTATACCACACGCTTATATTAGTAAGTTGTATTTGAATTTATGTACCATGTAATTGGCGACCCAAGATGGGTGGCGTATACCTAATTTTTGGGGTGTCACAACAGGTATCAAAGCTTAGGGATATGATCCTGGCTAAGATGTGAGAATAGTACTAGGAGGGAGAGATCGGAATTCCTTCGCTAGTATGACCTACCTAAGTTTATTTGGTATTTGATTGGTCGGTCAGAGTATAGTGATAATATGTGATATGTTAATTAACCCTTATTTTATGGCAGTATTTGAAAATGGCATCCGAGAATGTTGAGAATAGCAATGGAGCATAGGAGACTGTTGATTCTCCACAGATCAATAATCAGGACAATGTACAACAGGATGGCGATAATCCTCCTGTAAACAACAACACTGATCAATTGACTAACGACGGTACGTTTAAGAGGTTTTTAGAATTCATGCAACATCGGTAAAGCGACTCCTCATCCAAAAACGTGGGGTGGAAACACGGAAAACTCTCTCGCGGCCACCGCTAAACAATTCAAGGAGCTGGGACCACCGGAGTTTAAGGGAGAGGCAAAACCACTTCGGTGGAAGCATGGATAAAGCGATTACCAAGATATTTGATGTCTTGGGATGCTCCGAGGAGCAAAAGGTTCCTTCACGCCTTTTATGTCATGCGGAGAGAGGCGATTCTTGGTGGAAATCGGTAAAACGTACTCGACTTCTTTGTCTCAAGATATCTTGAGAGAAGTTCCAGAGTCGTTTCAACGACAAATACTTTCCCTCGAAAGTATTCGCCACATGAAGGAGGTGGAGTTTATCAAGTTGGAACAAAACAATATGAGTGTATCGCAATACGAGGCAAAGTTTGCGAGTTATCACGATTCGCCCCACTTGGTGGATAATGAAGAAGAGAATGGCACGAATGTTTTAAGAGGTTTGAAGCGGAGATACGTCAACATCTTATTTCTCATAAACTGTGTTTTTATTCGGATGTTGTAAATAGGGCTCGATTAGTGGAGCGCGATAACGAGTCAACGCAACTAAAAGAGAGCGGTAAGCAAAATTATAATACCAAATGGTAGTAGTCATCGGCGGTGACAACAAGCGTGGAGGGAATCAATGGGCGGATATGGTAACCACTTCGGTGGTAATCGGGGCCAAACAATAAGAATGGACATTTCAAGAAAAGGAGATTCAACAATGATGGAAAGACGTCAAAGACCAAAGACTTTTGTTGTTAAGGAAGGAGAAGGACCACCTATTATATGCTTCAAATGCGAGGAGAGGACACATCGGTCCGAATCGCGCCATCGCCATCAAAAGCATGTTATAATTGTGGAAGAGAAGGTCACTTAGCTCGATTTTGTCGCCATCAAGACAAATTCAACTAGGATGGAGGCACCAAAGGTCATCCCCGCACAAACCAAAGCCGATAGTTTAAGAGAGAGTTTTTTTTTCGTGACGAGGAACACGAATAAAATTATCACGGGTAAGTTAATCATAAGCTCTTGCGAAGTCTATACCGTGTTAGATACCAGTTCTACCCACTCTTTTATTTCACCTAGTTGTGTTCAACGTTTAAATTTGATTCCGAAGAAGTTAAACTTTGACTTATTGGTTGAAACTTCGTTAGTAGGAACCTTCGTTACCTCCACAGTTTATTAATCTTGTTGTTTCAAATAAACACTTTCACGCTACCTGTCGATATTATCTCTTTGAAAATACTTGCCTTTGATGTGATTTTAGGAATCAATTGGTTAACTACTCATTATTCTTTTTGTAAGGTTGTTAGCTTTCATATTCCTAACCAACCTGTTATACGAATTCAAAGCAATCAAACCACTAAAGTCAATCATTGTCATATCAAGCCATAAGTAAAGAGCCCCGATCCTTTCGTTGTTGACTTCCTTGTGTAGAATGCACCGAAGCGGACTTTACAGTGGCGACGTCGTGAATGAAGATGACAAGTTTATAGGTATCATTGTGAGATGCTATCTAGGTTAAGGGATAGAAGTCACAATTGGTATCAATGTGACGTACTATCCAAGTCTTGAGACGAGAGTAATGATTTTGAATGATATTTCTATCATTAATAAATTTCTTGGCGTATTCTTGAAGACTTCCTAGCCTACCCTAGAACGTAAAATCAAATTTTGTATTGACCCCAAAGATAAAAACCCATTTCTTAAACCCTCAAATATTTCTTCAACAAAATGAACAGTTTTACGTGGTTTATGATGAAAGTCATAATAAAAGTATTGAACTAATGAAAATCATGGGTATATGAAGTATTAGTAAGTGTTATGATGAGTTATGTGGTTATTATGTGAAAACATGAAAGTTTCTTAGAAATCACAAAGGGTTGAAAAATCAGATTTTGGTGAAAAACGTAACATGAAATTCAATTGACCATATCTCCTATTATATTTTGAATTTTTGAGTGTGGTCAAGTCCTAGAGTTAGATCTATGAGTTACCTAACTAATCCAAGTGGAATTACTGGAAAAGGTGTTGTAGATTTTTGTGTGAATTGATTTTAGCAAAGGAGGCCAAAGCTGTAAATTTCGAAAATGCTACGCCTTGAAACTTTAAGGGACTGTTTCGGCCACTTAAATTATGAGAAAAATTCTGGCCTTTTGGGACATGAAGGTATATGGTATAAAGTACCTCCTGTCCAAAAATGAGCTCATTCTCGACTTAAAATGAGCAAGTTATGACTATTTCAATATTTAGGTTTTTCCGAAAAAAAACGCTATAACCGAGTTCTATTACTCCGATGACCATGAAATTTAAACTAGAAGCTCACGTTAACATGTGTAAGGTCCTGCCAAGATTTGGGAATTTTGGAGTTAAACTTGAGGTAGCAAATTTCTTAAGGAATTAATTCAAATTGATTTTTGAAAAATAGTAAATGAATTTTAAAAATTCCGAGAAAATATATTTTCATTATGGGACTATATTATGCTAAATCCCAGAAAAGAAATATTTTTGGGACTAATTTGGTATTTTTCATGAAAATAGTTTAATTCTGAACATATGAGTTAAATATGTTATGTGAAGTATGAAAGTTGAAAATAGGATTTTATGGCTAGAGAATCCTATATAGAATATATATGCATATTTTTTGATGAGGATTTGATAATTGGTGATGATATTTTATGAGTATGGCATTTTGAATGATTAAATGCATTATATGGTAAAAGCGTAAACAATTGAGATAAATTGTTTATAAATTTAAGAAGTGATTAAAATATTATTATAATATTAATGTTATTAGATTATGAGATTATTAAGTGATTGATAACATGGGGATATTCTTGAATCCTCGGATAAATTATATTATAAATGTTTAATATTTATCCTTTATCTCATTCGATTGATTCTTTATATCATTATCCTCGTGCTTATATTATGTTGAAAGTTATCTCGTGGCACAGTAGTGCATAGATGGACTTGGTATGATTATGACCAGGATTGTTTGGTATAATCATAACCGTAATTGAATACACAATTATCTTTGTAGTAGTGCATGGATAATTTGTGGTCGTGATATCTTAATGAATACACAATTATCTTTGGTAGTAGTGTGGATAATTTGTGGTCGTGATACTTAATGAATACACAATTATCTTTGGTAGTAGTGCATGGATAATTTGTGGTCGTGATACTAATGAATACACAATTATCTTTGGTAGTAGTGCATGGATAATTTGTGGTCGGATACTTAATGAATACATAATTATCTTTGGTAGTAGTGCATGGATAATTTGTGGTCGTGATACTAATGAATACACGATTATCTTTGGTAGTAGTGCATGGATAATTAAGTGGTCGTGATACTAATGAATACACAATTATCTCGTGGTAGTAGTGCATGGATAATTTGTGATCGTGATACTAATGAATACACAATTATCTTTGGTAGTAGTGCATGGATAATTCGTGGTCGTGATACTAATGAATATCCTTGGCACGTAGTGCGGGGGATGATTCGATGATATGGATTAATTATTGAAATTTGAGTCTCGACAATGAAATATTAATTCATGGATGTGGTAAAAGTCATCTTTGGTAGTAGTGCATTGATAGACTTGGTATGATTATGACCACGGATTATTCGGTATAATCATGATAGTAGAATTGAAAACACGAATATCCTTAACCAAAGAAAGCGTATGGATAATTCATGGTTGTGATACTATTATTAATTGAGTCTCAAAGATTATTGGTTTTACGCTTATATATCTTTGGCTTGTAGTGCAAAGATGAATTGTTAATAAATATCTTTGGCTCAGTAGTGCAAAGATGAATTGTTAATGAATATCTTTGGCGGATTCACGAAGATGAATTTAATATTTTTAACAATAAAGGTATTCAAGGTATCCTCACCTCTTTATCATACCAGTATCGTACCCTAATTTCGAGGGCTTAAATTCCATAAGGAGGGAGATAGTGAGACCCCAGATTTTATCAATAAAGATTTAAATTTTGTCGAAATAATTTTTTTATATTATGGTGTGAATTTAAGATAATATTATAGTTGTGGGTATTATTTATAAATTTTGTAAAGTATGCAAGTGGTTATATTATATTCGATTGGTGGGGAATATTCGGTTTAGCGGGAATATTCGTGACAACTCAATCATTGGTGGATCCCACAATGTAATTATTATCGGATTGAGAAAACGACAAAAATATTTTATTAAAATAACGGCGAAAGTTTCTACCGTTGATCTTTGTTGAACTACTCGGTAGTAAAAAATACGATGTCGTGTGGTTGCATAAGAAGACACCGGTATTGATTATTGATGCCTATGTGAGAAGTCACTCGGTTTGATTCCATTATTGTCGATTAATAATATGAATTATTATAAAGAATAATGACGCTTTTATTTTATTAAATATTATTAACGTAATAAAATGAAACATCTTTTATATAAAATAGAATACTTTATTAAAGTTATTCTATAAATAGAATATATTATATTTTATTATGCATAGTGTTGCATAGTATTTTGCATATAGTGTTTTGCATAGTATTGCATAGTGTTTGCATAGTAAAATGTTTTTATATAAATAGAATATATTATATTTTATTTAAAAGATTTTTCTTTAAATATGGACCGTCGATTAAAGTAAATCAATCTGGACCGCTTCATGGATTAGCTTCTTATGCATTCCATTTTCCTATAAATAAAGCTCATTCCTTCATTATTTTCTTACTTAATTCATTGAAACTCTAGAGAGAGAAATTATAGAGAAGCTATAGAGAGAAAATTATAGAAAGAAGAAGAGTATTCTCGCTACTTCACTACTTCTATATTCAGGTTCTTTTTTACTAGTAGTGGTGTTATTCTTTCTTCTTGAAGAGAACTTCATTATTCCATTCATTATTATTCTCGCTTGGAATAACTTTTGTAAAAGTGGCATACCCTATATACATAACCTCGTATACGCCAGCATACTCTATATACTTGGTGAAATCCTTATGTTATTCCATTGCTTATTATTCATTGGAATAACTCGTATCACTCTATACTTGGTGACATTCTTCTATTATTACATTGGAACATCCTCGTACATGTTTTTACACCTGACTGGTTCCGCTTTTTATTATTCTCGCTGGAACATCCATGCATGTATTTTACACCGACTGGTTCCGCTCTTTATCATTTTGTTGGAATATCCTATCTCGTGTGTTTTACACCGGATCCAGTTCCATCTTTATTATTCTCATTGGAACATCCCGCTTGTGTGAATTTCACCCGATCCGTTTAGTTATTATTATTCTCATTGGAATAACTTTTGTCTGTCAAATCTGCATGCATGGTGATTTCTTTTGTTATTCCATTCTTTATTATACCCAAATAAGTTAAATCTTTGACTTCTATACTCCATGAAATTAGTAGAATATCCTTGATATTTGCGTTTTTCATCCAAAGATATCTTTCACGGAAATATTCTTCTCGATCATTCTTGAATTTTACTCTATGAAACAAAGATTATGTTGACAATTTGGACGTTAATAATTCATGGATTAAATAATTCTTGAACTTGTTTTATTGAATTATTATGTCATTGTCATCATCCTCATGTTATATTATGTTATCTTTTGCTTACGTGCGTAGATGAACTTAGTATGATTATGACCGTGGATCATTCGGTATAATCACGACTTGATATAAATGATGTGATAAAAGTCCTCGATTGGCACATAATGCGATGATGGATAGTTTTTGGTATGATTATAACCGGGGGTGATTCTGGTATAAATCATGACCATTGATAACTTGATGAAAATCCTCGGCCGCAGTAGCGGGGATGATTAGATGTGGTGGTTTTTATTTATTGTTGAGTCTCAAATGATAAAAATGATGAAAACCTTTAAAACCTAAAAGATAGTAGACTTTATTCTCTACTGACTCTTTTAATGGATTGCTTATTCCATTGCAGCTTAAACCGGGTTGTCTATTGTATTTTATCGGTTTAACATTGTTGAAGGCTAATGATAATTTATTCTCGCATTATCTTAGTCATAATATTTCTTCTTGGGCTAGTTGAGCTCACCTTTCTTTCACCGCTCTCTTCGAGAAATGAGAACATAAATTTTACGACAGTCGGGGACGCAAGTAATGGTCCGAGGATAGCATTAGTAGTCCTCACTATTCTCGTGAAATAGTGTGATAATAGTTGTAATGAGGACCCTTTTGAGTTTGTATAATATCTAGTAAACAATATTTGTATTCAAACTCACGCTTTATGTCGATTATATACCTGACGCTTATATTAGTAAGTTGTATTTGAATTTATGTACCATGTAATTGGCGACCCAAGATGGGTGACGTATACCTAATTTTCGGGGCGTCACAAATGTGATTGTATTAATCATCACAAAAGTACTAAGTGTTTGCGTAATTGCCAAAACCATCACCTAAAACCTTTCATGATGGGCGTATACAAAACAACCATTGTGATACTTAAAGCTATCACGTAAATTTTTCGTGATGATTTTTCTATTTTTTGTGATGGATTTTGGCTATCACAAATGAACATTTTTTTAATAGTGTTTGTCACAAAGTGGGACCACCTAGGGGTGGCCGAACCCTAGGAGTGGCCAAACCCTAGGGGGGCAAATTCCTATGTGTTCCCCCCTTTTATTCATTTATTTCTGAATTTTTTATTTTTCATTCAATACTTTAGTACACATATAAACCTTAATTTATATTGGGACCCATATCCATAAAAAGATCTTATTTGTCAAAAGTTTTTAGTCTTAAAAAATTATTATTTATTCTGATAGTATATATAATAAGACAATAAAATATCTTCAAATTTATCATTATAATTTTATTAACATGTCATCACCTATTACTCTGAAGAATCAATAAATTTGAAAGTAACTATGAAACTCAACTCACTTCAAGTGGTAAGATAGCAGTACAATTTATATTTTCTCTAAAACACAATTCATTTTAAGTTCCATACACTTTAAATGAATTTTATCGGGAGGAAAAAAGTGAACAAAAACAGGCTTCACCGGTCTCTAGTGGGGATGGACTTGGGAGATAAAATTCAAGGTAAGAACGGGTTAAAGTTCAACACAAATAAGAGTAAATAAATTATTATTATTTTTTTTTTTTACTTATTATATACATAATGATTATGATTTTTTTTAAATTTCAAATTAACGTACTATTAATATAAAAATAGCTACATACATTATTCAAACAAATAATTATCAAAAACTCAAAATTGAGTATTAATAATGTATTATTTTTGTTGTTAATTTAAATTTAATATTTAGTGGCTATTTTCAATCTTCAAATTTATGTAGTTTTTAGAGTTCAAAAACGAGTAGAATCTAAAACCCTAAACTTGGTGTTTAAGGAATTCTATATGAAATAAAATTATTGTAATTTTTAATTTTAAAAGGTAACCAAATTTTAGTAACTAATATATAAGTGAGGAATTTATTTTAACATTAATTAACTTTAAGATCTCCCATCTAAAACAAATTTGGTAAAAAAAGTTTAAGCATTGATATATTTTGTAATATATACTACACTTTTTAGTACTATTAGTTATTAATTTTAATACTATTTTTAATATATTTTTTAGTATATAGTTATTTAAAATAAAATCTTTGTAAAATAATAAGTTAGTATAATGACTTTTAGTTTTAAAAGTAAATAACATTATGGTAACTAAAGAATAGTTACAAAAAGAGATATAAAATGATGTGTATGGTAAACAAGCGATCTGTATGGGCTATAATGTTATGTATGTTGATTTATCACTTAGCAACTTAATGATAAAATGGTACACGAGAGAATATTAACTTTTATTTAACTTAAATTTATAAAATTTTATTATTATATTGATTTTTAGTGTAGGTATAATCTTTTTAGTATTGAATATATATATATATATATATATATATATATATATATATATATATATATATATATGATGATTCATAACACGTATTTGTGTATTAAAAATTAACAAATAGCATCTTTAGCGTGCTTGGATTAAAAAAAAGGCCAAAATTGGACGAATATGCCCCAATTGGCCCAAGTCATTTCCTCAGGTCAAAAAGCTGTTTTCTCCGGCGACGGTTCCTAAAATAATAGAGTAGGAGAAGGCAAAGCTAAAGCAGTTGCAATCAGAGGAGTTTTTGAGAAAAATCATGTATCTCGACTGTTGGGGTCCTAATTGATACCCTCTTAACTCTTATTTCTAGCTTTAATTAGCTAATCAACAACTAATTTGTAAATTATTACTAAGGGTGTAAACGAACTGAGTCGATCCGAGTAATGAGTTGCTTAAATTTAATTCACAAAATTTATCGAGTATAAAATAAGGTTTGATTGAGGCTCATTTACTACCGAAATGAAAGACGATTCTTAATCGACTCGAAACAGGTTTGAACTTTTTCAACGAATATGATCCGAGTATAATTAGAAAATTACAATTTGAGAAGGTTCGAGTAATTTATCGAACTTTAAAACATGCTCATATTTGACTCATTTATATTTCGAGCTGAGCTCGAATCGAACTTTTAATCGAACAAGTACGAATCGAGCCCGAACTATTTGCTCATTTTACGGTCTTAATTATTAGGGTCCTTTACACTAATATACAACATTTAGAAAGTAATTACAAAAATAAAACATACACAACATAATTACAAAAATAAAACATAAGCAATACATCGCGCCTAAAATCACGTGTCATTATCCAGTCAGTTATCCAATTTCATATTTGAAATTAACCGTCCCTAAAATCATGCAACTTTGAAATCGGAACAACAGATCAACGACGGAGAAGACAAAATACTGAAGTCGAGCCTCCGTCGTCATGACTAAACTCGTAGAATCGGAGAAGACGGTTTTGGTTGTCGCGACGCATCTCTAAGATCGAAAATAGCATACAAAATCAACAACGCCTTGAATCGATCAAGAATCAGACATCAGTAGTGATTGTTGAATACAAGATCAACATCAACTTCGATCAAAAAATACTTTGAGGTATGTGAGTTTAAAATTTATAATCATATAGTTACCTATTATTACTACTTAATTACTATATTGGTTACATTTCTTAAGTTTTTTGCACTTAAAATGGTCACACCTGTAAGAATAATGAATGTTTTGATTGCAATATGAATGTTTTGATTGCAATCGCATGTAAAATGCACTTGTTCTTTCGCTAACATTATATTGGTTCTTTCGCCTAACTATGTCTATGTTCTTTGCTTTAATCTTTGGATTGGTTAATGCATAATGGTACTAACTAATGTTGCATTGGTTCTTCACTAATAATGATTTGGTTACTGTGTCCATTACATTGGTTACTGATTAATAATGAATTGGATATTGTGTACCATTGCTTTGGTTACTGACTAATAATGACTTTGTTATTGTGTAACATTATAATGGTTACTGATTATTACTTGGTTACTGACTAATGCTGACTTGGTTACTGCTTAACATTACATTGGTTACTGTCTGACTATGTCTATGTTACTGTTTAATGCTGGATTGGTTAATGCATAATGGTACTAACTAATGTTGCATTGGTTACTGACTAATAATGATTTGGTTACTGTGTACCATTACATTGATTATTGACTAGTAATGAATTGGCTACTGTGTACCATTGCATTGGTTACTGACTAATAATGACTTTGTTAATGTGTAACATTATAATTGTTACTAATGAAGACTTGGTTACTGACTAATGCTGACTTAATTACTGCTTAACATAACATTGGTTATCGCCTCGACTATATACATATTCTTGACTAATCTTGATTTGGTTATCGTGTACCAACGCATTATTCTTGACTAATAATGACTTTATTCTTCGTGTAACATTATAATGGTTAATGATGAAGACTTGGTTCTTGATCGACCAATGATGACTTGTTATCGCTTTAACATTATATTGGTTCTGCTAACATAGGTTATTGACTAATAATTAATTGGCGACTGTGTACCATTGCATTGGTTACTGACTAATAATGACTTTGTTACTGTGTAACATTATAATGGTTACTAATGAAGACTTGGTTATTGACTAATACTGACTTAATTACTGCTTAACATTACATTGGTTACTGTCTGACTATGTATATGTTACTGACTAATAATGATTTGTTTACTGTGTTCCATTGCATTGGTTACTGACTAATAATTACTTTGTTACTGTGTAACATTATAATGGTTACTGATGAAGACTTGGTTCTTGACTAATCTTTGACTTAGTTCTTGCTTAACATTATATTGGTTACCAAATAACATTGATTTTGTTACTTACCATTACTTATTCTCATTGACAGACAATGAAGATGATTCCAAATTGTACTTTATTTCAATCTACGATACGTGGGTGATAAGAACTAATACACCAAATTTGAAGTTACTTGGCATATTAGTTCCATCAACAATTTCGTTCAAAGAAATGCTAACCAAAATATGCGCAGCATTACTACTTTTACACAAACGCAACAACATTGTCAATCAAATTTCATTAGAGGCGACATTCCACCGATCAAGATATCGATGAAGCAACCTTACAATTCTTTCTCGGAAATGAGTAGAAAATCGATGAACAAGGTAAATTCCCACCGATTGTGGATATTGAACCTGTAATGGGGACGCACAACGATCTTGCATAACTTGACAAATGTAGAAGAATCTACAATTCACGATGTAATGCCAATCAGATCAACACAAGGGAATTCAACACTAGTTCCACTAGCAAGCCAATCATGCCAATTTGGAATGCAATATGTCGACACCAGAAATGGAAATTATCAACAACAACGAGACAAACAACATGACAAATCATACGCAGAAGAACGATATGATGATGTAATATCGGATCCGAATGAACGTGAAGTAAAATTACATCAAACCTACACAGACAAAAAAATCCTCTCACAAGCTATGTGGCTGCATTCAATCAGAAAAAACAGACAACACAAAGTCCAACGAACAAGTTATAGAGACTTTGTGCTAGTGTGTGTATGCGATGAAAATTACAAATGAAAGATGAGAGCATCAAGTTTCAGAAAAACCAGTATGTTCAAGGATAGAGAATTCAATGATATCCACACTTGTTCAGTCAATGTATTGTTGGGAGACCACAGACAGGCAAATAGTTAGTTGGTCAGTGAATGCATAATGCAAAAAATAACAAATTTGAAGAAAATATACACACCAACCGATATTGTGGAAGACATGATGTCAGAATATAATGTGTCTATCTCTTACCAAAAAGCATGGAGATCGAAGGAGAAAGCGTTGGAAAAGGTGAGAGGAAATCCACACGACTACTCACTCATCCCATCATGGTTACACATGCTGAAGAAAACAAATACAGGTAATACCTTAAAAACATTTATTGGTTTTATAGCATTATACAGTAACCAATATGATGTTCCATAGTAACCAAGATATCATTACACGATATATTGTTTACCAATATAAATTGTTTACTGATTAATATTGTATTGGTTACCTTCATACGCAATATCTTTGAATTCTCAGTATAATGCATTGGTTACCAAACATGTGGTTACCAAGCATTAGTCAGTAATATTATTCAGTAACCAAAATAGCATTAGTCAGTAACCAATTAAGCATTATACAGTAAACAATAAACTATTACACAGTAACCAATACACCTTTAGACAATATGCATGTTTAGTTATTATTAGTATTAGACCATTTGTATGCGGTTATTATACATGTTTGGTTACCTTAATACGCATGTTTAGTTACTAAATGTAATATACAATTTGTATACCATTAACCACATGAACGATTCTGGAATTACTAGTGATTTGGATACGATATACTACTTGTAATTCTAATGATAGTCTTGATGTTTTATATCGTGTTCCAATCCACGTTGCCCTTGAGTTGGAAACCAAACCATAATCACATAATGAATCAAAACATAACTACTAGGTAACCAAAACATAATCTAATAGTAACGTAATATAAAATAATAGTAACCATAACATTTATTTAATATTAACCATATGTTACTACAATAATACAAACTTATTTGTTTCATAAAAACTATAGCATTGTTAACAACAAAAAACAAACCTTTTCTCATTGTTTATTCCAATTTTGAACCATTCTTCAAACAATGCCTCTTCAAATTTTGAGGGCATCTCCATGCATGATTTGGGAATGCACTTAAACGTCTGAGTGTTTGACCAAAGACAGACCACACATAGAGATAATGAACCAAATTGATCCGAACGTCAGCTGCTATGTATATGGAGACCGTAAAATGGCACTCTTTGCAGGTTCACGTATAGGTCTACCACCGGCTTTGTGGACACTCTTCTCCAACTCATCACACTTAGCTATGTCCTGTGTGGTGAGAACCATAAAATCAAGAGCATACCGCTGTCACTTTCACTTTTCTTCCCCTTTTCGCTTAACATAAAAAAGGTAATATATACGATTAAGAAACTTTGAATAAAATAAACTAGTAACCAACCGATCGCATAAATGTACCAACAAACTAAAATGAACATGTTATATTAGTAATCAATAACATAAACTAGTAACCAAATCATAATATAATAAGTAGCTAAAACACAATATAATGGTAACCAAAACACAATATCATAGTAACCAATTCACTATATAATGGTAACCAAAACATAAATAACATTTAAATAAATGATGGCCCATAATTATAACACTAACCTTATCAGCATCATACACAACAATCTCTTTCCCAGTACATTGGCTTAATATGTCAAAAGACGGCATGTCATTATTATTATTAATCGATCTGTAAAAATAAAGAACCATTTAATAATTAAAACAAAAGACATATATCACATAACAAAACAAACAAATATGTCTAACCTCGACATCTTCTTCATCATCATTATTTTTTTTTCATGGGTTCTTCAACCATAACAAAGACGCTCAACTTCATTAGCAATCTCAATTACATTCACATCATTCTTCTCCACGAATATTGACACATCATCACCAACTTCATTAACCAATTCAATTTCATTCCCACCCATTCTTCTCAACTTCATCCAACACATCATCACCATCATTATTCTTATTCGCTTTTGAACCATAATCAACATCCTCATCAACATGGACCTCCTCCACCATGACATCAGCATTCTCATCAGCAACGTCATCAGCAACATCATCATCAGCTTCATCACCTTCACCACCTTCACCGCCTTCATAACCTTCATCACCTTCATCTTCATCATCATCATCATCATCATCATCATCATCAGCATTGTCAGAATCGTCATCATCAGAATCACCATCAAGCTTTTTGTCCCCCACGTCTTTGATAGCACGTAACTCATCTCTAATAATGGACCTAAGGTCCCTGCATAACTGGACATGTAAAAGCTGCATTTCATCTTTAATATCAGTTCGCAACTTTCCAAATTCTTTCTTCAATTCAGAAACTTCTTTCTTCAATTCAGACACTTTCTTCTCCAACGGCTTAGACCGTACATCAATTGCCTCTTTCACAACAGATACATCAACACCAATGTTGTCGGCCTTCACTTTTTTGTCTACTTTCTTGTCACCATCCTTCCCATTAAAAAA
Organism: Panax quinquefolius; assembly: GCA_020205615.1. Lineage (NCBI taxonomy): Eukaryota > Viridiplantae > Streptophyta > Magnoliopsida > Apiales > Araliaceae > Panax > Panax quinquefolius. The sequence continues at coordinate 143,913,138 of CM035167.1, forward strand.
GTGAAAACCGCCAAATCAAGTCGATCCTTCTCCTCGGCCGTGGGAATCAAACTGTTTATCCTCAGCTGAAAAATAATAAGTATACTTTAGTATATCATCTAACAAACAATGTACAATTACATTGAAATAAACAGTAAATAAGGAATCATAAAACATAATCAGTAACCAAATACATATATACAGGTAACCAAATGTATAATAAGTAGTAACCAACTAAATGTATAAATGTAACCAAATATGTATATTCGAGTAACCAACAACAATGTCATTAGTAACCTGAATGTAATCTAATCAGTAACCGTATTTGAATATTCAAGTAACCAAAAACATTGTTATTATTAACATGCATATAAAATAATCAATAACCAAACGTGTATATAAAGGTAACTAACTACTTTGTTGATAGTAAACTTCACATAATATTTTTATTTATCAAGTATATAACTAAAGGTAAAACAACATACATGTCCGGAACAAAAAACTAATTCATTCAACTTGTCATTAGAAAGCGGCTTCATTAACTCCTTCCATCTGAATAAACGGACATCCGACGGATGCTCGTCATTGCATATACCCCGACTTTTGAATGTCGGAATAGTTTCAAACATAAAAACTTGGAATACATACGGAAGCCCATTCAACTTGTACAGTTTGGTGTAATGATCCATGTAAAAATTGTATGTTGAAACACCATTCTTTCCTTTCCTATAATGCCCCTTCAAAGCATTAGACAAAGAGTACTTTGTCATCTCAAAAGCAACTTTCCCCCCGAGAAAAACTACTAACATCGTCGTAACACAAAAAATTAACCATTTCCCCATCAACATAATTTTTAGAAAATGTGCACATAATGAAATTAAAGACCAAAAATATCATAGACATCTTAATAGCCTCGTCATCATCATCAAAAACTGCGTTCCTATATATCCTACCTATACTACTACGTGTCACAACTTCGTCACCAAAAAACTTACCAATAAGCATATTCTCCATACCTTTATATGGAGTTATATCATCCTCACCTTTCCATCTCAACCCAGATATCATACAAAACTCAGGCAAACCGAACCTGACCCTTTTCTCTCCGAACAAAAACCACATTTCACCGTCATCCCTCTGGTGAACCTCCCTCACAAGAGCGTGGTGAATAATCTGGGAATACATTTGGTGCTCACCAAACTCAAGAAAATTCTCAAAACATGTTGCCTTAAATTTATCCAAATTGACTCTTATTCAATTTTTTGCAATGATCATCGGGGACTTCCATGTCGCACCAATATATCACTTTTCCGGTGAATTTTCTGTTCCATTCCTCGTAATAAAGATCCCATAACTGCAAGTAAACAAAATCAGATTTACAAAGTTAACCAACCAATCATATGATAGTAACCAAAACAACATAGACAAGTAACCAATATAGCTTTAGTCATTAAACAAAACATCGTTAATCAATAACCAATCCAGCATTAGACAGTAACCAAGACAACATTACACAATATAATAGTTAGACAGCAACCAATAAATCATTAGACAGTAACCAAGACAGCATTATACAGTAAACAACATGTTGCAAAAAGGTAACCAATGTAAACTGGTTACTTATTAATGCTGTCTTGGTTATCTTCATGCAACATGTTGGTTACTGTCTAATACATTGGTTACCAACCATGTGCTTACCAATCATTAGTCAGAAATATTATGCAGTAACCAAAACAGCATTAGTCAGTAACCCATTCAGCATTATACAGTAACCAATACAGCTTTAGACAATATATTGGTTAGACAGTAACCAAAACATCATTAGACAGTAACCAAGACATCATTAGACATTAAACAAGACACACATAATACAGTAACCAAGACAGCATTACACAATATAATAGTTAGACAGCAACCAATAAATCATTAGACAGTAACCAAGACAGCATTATACAGTAAACAACATGTTGCAAGAAGGTAACCAATGTAAATTGGTTATTTATTAATGTTGTCTTGGTTACCTTCATACTATACGTCTTTATTCGCTTCAATACATTGGTTACCAACCATGTGCTTACCAATTATTAGTCAGAAATATTATGCAGTAACCAAAACAGCATTAGTCAGTAACCCATTCAACATTATACAGTAACCAATACAATGTTGCACTAACCAATACAGCTTTAGACAATATATTGGTTAGACAGTAACCAAAACATCATTAGACAGTAACCAAGACATCATTAGACAGTAAACAAGACACACATAATACAGTAACCAAGACAACATTAGACAGTAAACAAAACATCATAAGACAGTAACCAAGACATCATAAGACAGTAACCAAGACATCATTAGACAGTAATCAAGACACTCATAAGACAGTAACCAAGACATCATTAGACAGTAACCAATACATCATTAGACAGTAACCAAGACACTCATACGACAGTAACCAAGACATCATTAGACAGTAACCAATACATCATAAGACAGTACCCAAGTCAGTTTTGGTTACCTTCATGCAACATGGTGGTTATTGTCTAATGCATTAGTTACCAATCATGTGGTTACCAAGCATTAATCATTAATATTATGCAGTAACCAATTAAGCATTATACAGTAACCAATTAAACATTATACAGTAAACAATAACAATATTTAAATTAACACATCTTTAAAATTCGTTGAGTTGGAATTATCTTCTGGATAAGCACTTGAGCTTCATTCTTAACAGGGACATCAAAATCAGAATCTAATTGCACTTCGGAATGTTTGATATCATTATGTATCACCAAACTACTATCATTCTTACTCGATTTATTACCTACATCCTTCCCCTTTCCCTTCCCCTTGCTCTCCGCAACAAACTTCTTCAAGTTCTTAATAGAATCACCCTCCACGATCCTTTTCCTCTTTCCATCCTTCTTACTTGTATCATTCCTTGTATCAACCATTCTATACAAAACATAAAAACAACACAAACCAAAACAATGAATACTCCATTCTGTTAGTAAACTACTTTAATATATAATACATTAAACTTAATAAGAAAATACTCACTTGAAGCAATAATAAACACCAGAGTCGATTAATGGAGAAGAATAACAAGTAACAACGACAATGAACCAGACGCATTTAGTAACAACGACAATGACAATGAACCGATTTGAGTAACGAGTAACAACGACAATGACGAACAACTCAACGAGTATGCCAAACAACTAAACAAATATGATAGAGATGAAGAACACACGAACACAGATGAACAACAATCACCGGAAACGAGAGTTTTTAACTCCGATTACGTTTAGTTGCGACAGAGGAGAGAACAAGGGTTTCAACATGTGCAAAAGGGTTTGGTAACTGCAGAGTCCCGTACAAATGATAGGCGGTTATCACGCGATTCAAAAAAAACAACTTTTTGTCATGTCAGCCCATTAATATTTATCCCTTAAATTAAGGACTCTTAATTATATTAGTATTGTAAATATATATGATTAAATGTCATATTTTTGTAATTATTTTATTAGTGTATGATTTTTGTAATTATTTTCATAAATGTACTATAATATGTAATTGTTCCTTACTCACCATAAATATATTAATATTAGTTGGGTCCCTAACAAATGAGGTGCGTAACATAATAAAAATTATCAGCCTTGTTGTCGGATTCCGATCTAGGTTTTACTTGAGAGGGCATAACTACTCCTCTAGCGCTTTGTTCTTTGTCTCCGCTAGTTATTCTAGCGGACGGTAAAACCTCTTTTTTATGATGGACGTTAGAGATACTATTTGCTAATTTTTGATACATATGGATTATTGTCCATATATATATATATATATATATATATATATATAAGAGAAGTAGTTTAAATTGCCAGGTATAATTACTCCTTATATATATAACTAGATGTGTTCATATTCCCAAGACTGTATTTAATGCAGTGTAATTATCCCAAACTTTGATGACTACTTCCGGATGATTTATTGAAATGAAGCGAAAAATTTAAAATCATTTATATTTTATTAGATAGATGTCGGATGAATTCAATTGTCCACATAATTATTGGGTCGACCATTGAATTCACTTACGTTGACAATGATTCATCCCGTATATAATACACACACACCAAATAAAAAGATCTAAGCTATAATTTAGTTAAACTTTAAACATATGTTAGAATACACTTTCAAATGGTAACATGTTATGGTTAATTGTATTCTTGGTGTTTCAGAAAATATACTTAGTTTCCACAAGATTAAGTGAATAAAACAAGTAAAATCCCAAACACAAAGAAGCTTACAAGGATTCCTTTCATGTCTTAAATCATAATATAACCGCCAGAGGGCTGGCTATCATCCATACAGTCCCATCTGGTTTTAGCCAGATAAACCTCAAGAAACAGATGTTGCTGATGCAAAAACTATTTCATTGCTGTCAATAAATAATAAACAAGTAAATGCTATAGATACTACTAAAGGATTGAGACGGTAGTTTAAAACCTCGTCTATACATTAATCATCATCATCAATTTCGACAAGAGTTCCTCCTACTTACCAATGTTACTATTTACAGAATTGTTGATTTTACCATTCAGTAAACCTCATTAAAAAAAATAAAAAAATTAAACAAATCACATGTGTGAATTTAACTGTAGAAACCACAAACCTCTTTCAGTGGTTATGTTGGCGCAATCTCAGGTTCCAATGATGACAATCCATCTTTACCCTCGGTCTTATTTTTAGGAGTGTCTGCTATTTTTGTGTCTTCTGCTTCAAACCTTTGCTTGAACCTGTCATAGTTTGTAGGTTCGCTACTCTTGAATGGGCGTTCACCCAGTACTCTAACCAAATCATCTTGATGTATTGTTTCCTTTTCCATTAGAAGCTCAGCAATCTGAGCTACATGGTCTTTGTGCTCCTCTATCAGCTGTACTGTGCGATCATATGCCTTGCCCACCCATTCTCTCACTTCATTGTCGATAATTGCAGCAGTCTTGCTGCTGTATGGCTTTATCATCTCAATTGCATCATCCCGTTGAGGAAAAGAAAGAAGACCAACCTTGTCACTGAAACCATAGACTGCTACTTGGGCATAGGTCATTTTGGTCACTTTCTCCAAGTCATTTTGCGCACCAGTTGAAATCCTACCAATTAAAACCTATTTTCAAAAGAAAATCACATTAGTTCCATGGAGTGACTTGAAAAATGTTTTATTAGTCGTATAACAACTTTTAAGCCACTAATTGACCAACAGATCACAAGCAAAAACAAGTTTGAAGGAAATTATGTTATATGCTTGAGTAATTGTATGAACAGATACTTCCTCAATGATATTGCATATGTCCTATAACAACATAGCAAGACATTACCCTCCCTACTAACGAAATCGTCCAAGGAAATGAGTTCTTTCTATATAATGATAATAATTTCCGGATAGCATTGCATTGACATTTTCAGAAGAAAAGCAACATAAGAAAATAACTCTAGGCTTTTTAAGATCTACTACTGTTTGATATGTAATCTTCGGATGGTAATTAAATTAAAACATTTGCTTTTATTGCTCAGAACCATTGGAAAACATCAAAACTACAGATTTAAAGCGTAAATAAAAGAAAACAAACTCATGAAATCCAATGCCTTCTGGTGCCCTAGAAAGTCGCACAAGCTTCATTGATTCTATGAAGTATTATTTAGAATTCATTCGATCCCATAGCTACCATGGAAAATTTTCATACTCCTTCCATTCCAAAAGAAGAGTCCCATTTGCAAAATTTGAAAACTTTAAGGATATATTTTTCTTCCATGTATATCCCTAAATATAATGAATGTTTAATCTAGCAGTTGTGGCATTGTAGTTAAATCGTGTTGTTAATCCAGAGACATTAAGTCATAATATACAATCATCTGTAAAAAGAGAACTCCTTTTGTGGAACAAAACTTTTTTACAAATGGGAATCTTTTGTAGTATGGAGGGAATAATATATAGTAGTTGTAACTTAATTTCTAACACCAAATAAGGAAAATGCGTTGTTTATTGATGATGGAAAGTCCAATAACGTAAAACATGAGATCACTACAAGAGGTAAGAAAATTGCATTCAAAGGGCTAAAATATGCTCATCAGTCATAACTTGATTAATAAAAAAAGGGAAGGGGATTCAATTTATTAACCTGCTCAGCTGCTCGACCACCAAGAGTCATGCATGTCATATCAAAGAGCTGCTCTTTGGTCATTAAAAGGTTTTCATTAGGAACGTACTGAGCAAAGCCAAGAGCTGCAGTACCACGAGGAACAATTGTTACTTTAAGCAAAGGTTCTGCATGCTCCAAAAACCAACCAGCAACAGCATGTCCTGATTCATGGTAAGCAACAGTCCTCCTTTCCAGCTTGCTTATAACCTGCACACAGAATAGTCAAGTGATTCCCTCGTGTTTTAATAAAATCTCATTGTTAAACGTAAAAGTTTTTACTTCTCAACTAAAATGATCACCACCGAACACCCTCCACATAATCCTCAAAGGATTAGCAGAGCACATGCATTTCATAAGCAATAAGCAATTCAAATATTTTTACCAATCAGTATCTATATTTTACTAAAAAAATCCATAACTTACAAGTATGATCTAAAAGAACAACAATATTCATGTTTGGATGGTACAACAGAGACCAAATTATACCAAGTTTTTGGCTCAGCAACCATTTTTTTCCCTCCCGTGAAACTGTATAATCCAACAAAGGACAAATGTACAATGATGAAGTTCTAATATATAATTTCATTTTTTATGTAATCATTTTCTATATAAGTAAAAATCCTGAAACATTCTACTCCAAGTCTTTATAACTTTAAGGTCCTTAAAGGAGGAAGTAGCACTATACCACATCATAAAGTTTCATAATAATTTTTAATAGTTGAATTTCATAAGGATCACACAATTGATTTCCAGACATTAAATGGTGGTAACAAGAGATGTTATAACATGGGAAAAGTCAGATACCTTGTTCTTTTTCTCCAAACCTCCAATAACCCTGTCTATAGCTGCTTCAAAATGTTCCATTTTGATCAGTGCAGTCTCACTCCTTGCTGCAATTAAAGCAGCCTCATTACAAACATTTGCAATATCTGCTCCAGCAAATCCAGGAGTCAGAGCAGCAAGTCTCTGGGAGTAAAATGATGGATCTTGATCAAGTTTCAACTTTTTCAGATAAATGCGAAATATTTGGTCGCGTCCTTTAATGTCAGGTTTATCAATTGTAATTTGACGATCAAATCGACCAGGCCTTAGTAACGCTTTATCTAAAATATCAGGTCTATTTGTGCCCGCGAGTACAACTACTCCAGCAGTGGTCCCAAATCCATCCATCTCTACCAACAACTGATTTAAAGTACTTTCACGCTCATCATTGCCACCTGAAAATCCCCCACGCCCTCTTGCTCGACCAATTGCGTCTATCTCATCAATAAACACTATACTAGGTGCACATTGTCTTGCCTCTTGGAATAAACTCCTGACCCTGGCTGGTCCAACTCCAACAAACATTTCCATAAAATCTGACCCAGATATCGAAAGAAAAGGTACACTAGATTCACCAGCAGTTGCCTTGGCAAGAAGTGTCTTACCAGTCCCGGGAGGACCTACAAGAAGAGCACCTTTTGGAATCTTAGCTCCCAACTCCTCATATTTCTTTGGATTTTTTAGGAAGTGAACAAATTCCATGATTTCTTGCTTTGCCTCATCACAGCCAGCCACATCTTTGAAGAATACCTGCACAATCAAATAAGAAAGAAATTGCCTGAACTTGAATGGATTATAAACTTTCTTGTTGAAGGGGATAATTATTTGAAACTTATAATGGCGGGCTAATTTATGAAACATCTGATGACAAAACTAATCAATGAAACACCATAGCTCACCTTATTCTTAGCATTTTTATCCAGTTTTGTAACATTTGCTTTTCCCATATTGAATATTCCGCGAGCACCCTTTCCACCAGGACCACCAACACCCATTCCACCCTGCAATCTTTTTCCCATATACCAGAGGGATCCTAGAAGTAAGGCTGTTGGAGTAAACCTCATCAGTTCTACAAACCAATTCATTTCAGAGACATACGTTACTGGAACATAATTGTGAGGATCAATCCCTAGTGCATCCTGGGCTTCCTCCAATTTCTCTTCAAAAGTATCGACACTTCCGATATTAAAAAAATATTTACACTGCCTCACATTTCCTTTACCACGGCTACCATTAATAGGACTCTGGATAGACTCATCATTGGTTTCATTAGTAGTAGATCGTGGGCTCTTTACATATACTTTCACAACAGATTTATTGCGAACAACAATGCGGTCCACCAATCCAGGCTCAAGTAGTTGGTTTTTGAACTCTTGGAAACTAATCTGAAGAACAAATCCAACAATCAATTAGGAGAATAAAATAAAACATGAGATACAAGAGTACTACTTATTTCCTTCGAATAATGAAAGAAGATATAGAGGTAAACTGATGGATACAACATACGTAATGTTAAAGACATAACCAACAGAGATAAAAAGCACAAAACAAGCATTTAAGTCATCAGACATTGACTCATTGAGACAACACAATAATTAATACATAATACACAATATATCGCTAGAAAGTTTTCAGTTACCTAGGCATTAAAGAAAGAAAATCCAAGGGTTTGTCTTGTGTACGACCCCAGAAGTTCCTAATATATGTTCTCAATATTAGATTGGTCAGCTGACCCACAAGTCAAAACAAATCCATTTACCCCTGCTAATTGGACTTTCTCCACTCTATGTAATCACCAAACCGATTAAACTTGGCTCCAAAAGATTATAAAATGCATACAGAAAGAAGTGAAAATTTAAAAGAGCAGACAAACTTGAGTGAGAGATCAGGAGAATTATCGATATCTCATCAGTCAATCAAAATATAATATAGTAATATACAAATACAGAATGCCGATCAGCCAACAAGTTATCTCCAAAACATAAAGTGTTATTGACTTTCTACACATTAAATAATCAAATAAAAATGTTTAAACATTAAAGTTTAGTTAAAGAGTAACCTGCTTCTGCTCACGTGGACCCATAACTATGAATGAAAGGACAAACCCAATAAACATCAAGGGTGTTAGAACATTTTGATACTGTTTCATGTTCTCCCGATAATTCCCATGATCACCTGTGCTCGAGTCCCCTGGTGAAATCCACAGAAACAAGAAGAATTACATGCCAAATATATTAAAAAGGGGAAAAATTAGATGAGAAAACAAATTCATAGTATATAGATAACAAATAGAAAAGGAAAGATGAAGTTCAGAATACATGATCCTAAATAATAGGTAGAACTCAAAATCTTATTTAGTCAAAAAAAATGTCACCAGGTTTCCATCTGCCAGACTATCTCTGTCAGCAAAAGAGAGACCTGCTTCTTCTTTTTTTCTCTGTTTTCTTACTTTTTCAAAAAGGAAACTGATATTTCCACATGACTTTTTGATATTTTCACATGAAAACCGTCGCTATAGATCCTATAGCTACGGTGTTTACCGTCACTATACATCTATAGTGACACTTTTCATGTGAAAATATCAAAAAGTCATGTGGAAATATCAATTTCCTTTCAAAAATTAATGTTTGTTGACTGATTAAATTATTTTTTCCCTAATATTAGACTGTAAAGACTAAAATTTATTATTAGAGAAAAAAAAGTCTAACTGTGTCCTGTGCAGAGTTGCAGACCTTATAATTTGGAGGAGGAAAAAAAGCACAAGGCGTAGAACTCTATTTCCAGTCAGGAGGGAGTATAACTTTGTTAATTTCTAGCAAGACATTATCATTAGAAATGTCTGCATGTGCACATGCACACAAACAAACAACAATCTAGAGTATCATATATGCTTTTTATACCAGTGAACAAAATATGCATGTTCATCAACATCATATATTACAAAACCACAATACATAGTAGCCTCTAGTAACATTTGAAATGCACATTCCCACAGACCAGCAAACATAAACGTCTAAAATTGTTATCCCAACACAAAGATGTCCACTGGAAACTAATCAGTCTCCCCACCCCAACATTGAACATTGAAATACATGACATAGAATAAAATCCGTATATGATCCCAGAACTTGGTGAAAAGCTACATAATTACATATATTTCACGACAAAATGATCTCATTAGGACACTGAATACTTCAATGCAAAATTGGCATTAATGGACCAGCGCTTAAAAAATTAAAACTCCCTCCATTCCGTAAAAAGCCCATTTACAACTTTTACAAACATTTAGGATGTGCTCCTCCGTTCAAATTATAAGATCATTATTAACTTCTAAAAGTTAATTTGAGATATTTCCAAACTCAAAATTGACATGATTCATTAACAATTATGAAACAATAAATCTTATAAGTAGTAGATTATTTTAGATAATTTACGATGTTTATCATTGTATTGACTAGAAGTGAATGAAGCTATGTCAATTTTGAGTTTTAAAATTTCTCAAATTGACTTCTAAAAGTCCATCCATGGTCTTATATTTCGAAAAGTAGGGAGTATTTTTTTTCATGTTTACCCTTTAAATATATTCATGGCATGGTAACAAAATAATGATGAAAAACTTGAGAACCGTGAGTCATTTTATACTACTATCAAGAATAATGAAAAAAGAGAACAACTCCTCAGGGGATTTTTTTTTTTTGTAAATGGGAATCTATTTGTGGAAGAAGGTAGTATATCAATATGAGCACTCACCTCACAGCATGTCATCCTAGTCTCACAAATATGTCATAGTAAGTAACTGCTTGCTCAAAATCTGAGAAGTGGTTAACTATAATCATACCTTTAGAATCTGATTTCTTACCCTTTCCTTTAGGAACTGCTTTTTTATTCTTGGGAAAATAATTTTCATAGTCTGCAATAACATTACAAAAAACAAAAGGACCATTAACACGCTGCAGCAAAACCATAACTAAACAACAACGCAATCCAAAAGCTCACACATTTCTTACTTCTTCTTTTGGGAGCTTTGCTGCAAAATAGCCTTCGAAGCCTAGGATTCACAAAAACAGAATCAAGCTCTGATAAAAATGTTTGAGAAACAATTTTCCTCCCACTCCCAGCTCCAATTGAAGTTAAGTATCCCCTAACAAGCTCTAATCCACCATCAACGCGTGCATTCCACACATTCACAGATTCATTTCTTACAGCACAATTACCAGATATAACACTCTGCGCAAAATATATAAAGAAATCACAAAATCTATCACAAATTTGTATCATTCGTAACACAAAAATTACAATAAAAATTAAATAAAAGCTTCACCTTTATGAATGTAGAACAAGAGGAACGAGGGAGGGAGCGTCCAATACGTGAAAATATCATTATATTGATGATTCGAACTCGAATTGAACGATTTTATAAAAACCTAAAATATATATTTAAAAAATAAAACAAACGATTTTGATTTTTTCCCCTCGTAAATTAGGCTTAACCTAAGCTTCAATTAGATCAATATAAAGGCCAAGGAGTAAATATATATACACAAGTAGATAGGATCATAGGACGATTGGGTGGAGAGAGGGGAAGATGTTGCATGAGTTGGGAATGAAGGTGCTGAAGGAAAAAAATAAAGGAACTGTTTGTTTACCGAAAATAGCTTTAATTCCTTTTTCGTGTCACCCAAACGAGACCCATACAAACAATGGAATTGGGCCACTGTTCTTGCATAAAAACCCAAAAATAAAACACAATTGGAATTTTGAATATGATTCATTCCACTTCAATTTTATAATTCACATGGGCCTTTTAGGGTTTATAATATTTCTTTCAAATGGGCCAGGATTGTAGCTGGTGATGAAGTGGGGAGATGGGCAAGAAGAATTGACATGTCTTTAGTCGTTCTTCTTCTTGTAATGCTTATCCTCGGGGGTCCAGTTGAACTGACATTTCTTCTTCTTGGGTTGGTCTTCTTCAGCAGCTGAACTGGCATTGTCCAACGTAAAAAAGGGGTATGTAAATTGGAGTTGGAGCCCTTCGTAAGTGATAATGAGAGTGTCCGGGTCATCAGTACATCTGGGGTTGGTGCACCTGTAGTAGCTCCTGGTTCAAGTTTACAACACAACACATAAAAAGAGTGTAACAAAAAAATATATTACGTCCACGATATTTAAGGACGAGCATAAAGATAAAATATTAATAAAAAATGAAAGATAAATATTTTTACTAGATGTGGTACTAAATATATACATAGATATACTCGTGTCACAAATATTTATAACTATGTGTACTTAGGGCCGGCAAGAGGTATCCAATTACGAATGTATTTTTATTAACACTTTACATATACTGCCTATTGACAAGCATATCCAATTATGTTGATTTTATTAACACTTTTACTTGGCATACAATTTTGTTAAATTTGTAATTAATTTTGTTAAATTTATAAAGGTATTTCGGATTTAATTAGAGTGAAGTTGACATCAATTTTACCGTATTAAGTTATATAGTTTTTTATTGTATGAGTTATAAAAAATGTTGAATTGATAAGTTCTATAATTTTTTTTAATGTAACATTTTCTACAAATCATGCAATGAGAAGCTGTATGAACTTATTATTGTGAAGTTGATGTCAACTTCACCATATCTATATATTCCATTCATAATTATTAACTTTTTGATTGGATTATGCATTGCTCGACTGTCTTTTGTATCTTAAGGTTTGTGCATGGCACTGTTAAGGATGTACTCATCATTAATGTTAGAACTTGGAATATATATTTTGTCCTATATTGAATATCTTGAAAAAGTTTATTGAGTTGGTCAACTCTTCTCATAACCCATAATTTTTGAGTTAGTCTGGGCAACGAAATCGTACCTTACTAAGGATAGGGTTTCGTGTTGATTGAAGAGGAGAGAAATCTACGAATAATACGGAATTGATTGATGAATTGAAGAGGGTGAAGAACATGTGAGCGATTACTCCAATAACACGTGGCAGAACTTTTAGGATTCGAGAACCTTGTTAGGGTAGTAAGGATCCAGAGAGCCTTCTTGAGTGCTTCGGATTGAGAATCTCCAAGTCTTCAGTCCTCACAAAAAAGTCTAAAAGTCCTTTATTCATAGAATGGAAGTTGTATTTATAGAGTTTCCTAGAAAGTGGTCACGTGTCAAGTACATGTCCTCAGAGAAATTCCAGAAATATCCTTAGTCACCAAAGTAATGCCGAGATCATATTGTCCTTCTAGCCACCAATACAATCACTCAATTCTCAAAACGAGACACCTCCACGAGTCTTTTGCCTCGGGATACATGGAGGCTTATTTTTGGCTTTTTCGTCATTCATTTAATTATATTGTGAACTCTAATTTGTACATTTAATTTAATTAGGTCACGTGAATCCTAATTTGCACTTGGGCAAACATTTGCCCCCTGCGCGAGAGTCGCGATTTCAAAGAAACGATCGTGCACGAATACTTCGAATTTTCGAATGATTTTTTGGGGCTCAATTTTACAAGTCTTGCAAACGGGGTCATAGAAGAAAGAACTCCTAGGGGGGCGAACCCTAAAGGTTAAACCCTAAGGATGCAAGACCTAGAAGGGCTCTTCCTTGAATATCTTGGGAAATCTTTTAAAAATCTTTCTAGATCTTGCTCAATCTTTGTTTCCTTAATTTTTTTTTCTGGAAATTGAAACAAGATAGATCATCATATATTATTAAATAAAATTCTATCTCATTACTACAAAACAGTAAATAGATAACGCGTAAAAAACGTTGTGGTTGCTATTCCAGAAACGTCGTGGTTAAGGGCATGTCATCTATTTGACACCCTTTATACAACGTTTTTAAAACGTTGTAGTTTGACACATTATACAACGTTTTTTTTAAAAAACGTTGTAGATTTGTTGTCCAAAAATTATTAGATGCTTGAAAATGTTGTAGATGGTATGATTCCACAACGTTTTCTGGCTAAAAATGTTGTAGTTTAATATATCAGACAACGTTTAGACTCATTACACAATGTTTAGAATGTGTCATCTATTTAGACAAACTAGTTGATAGCCCGTGCAATGCACGGGCTAGTTTGAATAATATATTTAATAATTTGTAAGACATTCATGTCAAAAAATGACTCAAAATACACAATCCATGTAATTACTTGATATGTGACAATTTAAAAGGACAGAAGTGTCATTCTCAACTATTTTAAAAACATGTAAATTAGTTAAATTATTGTAAACATAAAATTAAGAGATTGATGAATTCCATCAACAACATTCAGAAAATAATACAATTTGAAACAACAATCAGCACACTATAAATTATGAAGTAAAACAGTGCATAATTCAGTAATTAGTTTTACCCGTAAGTGCCTAATTGGAATAGTAATTCTGCAAATTCTTCTAGTGCATTCTCCAAGTCTGCCTTGTACTGAGAAAACGTCACGTATTTGCCTATGTATTGGGTACATTCTTGTGGGACAACCTCAAAATCTCTAACATTGTTTAGCTCCACATTGATCCTCCAACTTTCATAGAAATTCTTCAAATTAGTGCCCACTACATCAGGCCTCTTCTTTCTTTGGTGCAAAATGTTCCAATCTGCAGTTACTAACCCAATGAATAGGGTTGTAAAAGCTAGTATAGACAATGTGTTTTTTTCTCCCCATTGATATTTTCTCCTCAAAGAAGAAGAAATAAAGAGAATGGAGTAATATAGTAATTCTTAGTACGAACGTGAATGGTGATCATTGTAGGCTCACATGGGTTGTGGCTTGTGGGGTATAATGTCACCTTTGTACAAAACTATCAACTAAAATAACATACTTGAAATAAACAAACCTAATAGTGAAAACTTTGTATGCACTGCTGTTAAAAAAATACTTTAGCCTTGTACCTCATTTATTGAATGATAAAGACCAATACCATCACCACCAGCACAAAATGCCTTATTACTGCCCTTCATAAAACTTAAAAACTAATCATCAGTCACTTCATATCATATTCATTAAACAAATGTACTCCAAAACATATTGGCAATTATAAAAGAAAAAAAAAGCTTGGGAAAACTAATAATGAATACTATTTTTAAGAGATTACCTTCAAAGTCAATATCTAGGTTATTTTTCCAACTTTGGTATAACTTTAGTAGCCTAACCACCTGAAAACACCATCAACTATGACTTCAAAATAATATATATGAGCCACCCTGATATAAAGTTACTCTTTTTCAATATTCTTCATTTCGGTCATACCATACATGTGGCCACATTTAACGAAAATTAAATCTAAAAGTGAAATAAATTATTCAAAACTTTCACACCAAATGAGTAAGTAGAATTGAAACATCACAATTATGCAATTAAACCAATAACAACGTTAATCATCTTCAACAATCAAAATCAAAAACCCCAAACTAAATAACTCATCCTTCACCCTCAAATCCAAGTAACGATTGAAAGTCCAATCAACCAACAGTACATCAAAATCAAAATTTCTAGTGAAATTACTTATTCAACAGACAACAATAGACCATTAAAATATGAAAAACAACATGAAATTTAGAGAGAAAATTAAATTAATATACCTCGTGAACGAAGGGGTCTCCAATTCAGGTTTAGAGATGTCGGAATGAAACCAAACTTAGTAACCTACAATTAACAAATAAATATCATGCTTTCAGAAACATAATATCTAACAAAGATAGTTCATAAAGTGTTTTGTATTATATATATAATAATTGGGGAATTTTAAAAACAATTTTATTCCTGTGTTTTGTATTATATATATAATAATTGGGGAATTTTAAAAACAATTTTATTCCTGAAGACCTCTGGGTAGCTTATTCTCTATGCACTGAGAAAACAGAGTCACTACAAAGCATTATAGTTCAAGCAACTTAATCATTGGAAAATAATACCACAATTATGCCTCAACAATTAACGAAAATTAAATCTAAAACTGAGATAAATTATTCAAGACTTTCATGACAGATGAGTAAGGAGAACACACACCCTCCTCGCTCAAAAATGAATCTTTTTAAATTTTTTACGTCCCACCATTAAAAAGTCTAATTAAGAGAGTTAACTAAAAATTGACGTATCAATCTCAATATTATTATTTTAAATGTGAAAATAACAACTGTTCTTAAAATGTATACATAGAGACTAAATAAAAGAAGAAACTAAAACAAACAGATTCACATTTACTTGAGCAAATGTTACTAATTAGTCAAATGTCAACCAAAACCCAACATTCAAACAACCCAGAAGAGAAAATTGAACAAATCCCAGATAAAAAATTCGACCCATCATGCTAATCAAAAAAGAAATCGACCCATCAACAACTGAATTAGATTACATACGTACATCGAGTTCAAGTAGAATCCACTCTTTAGTATTTGTAAGTTACATCTTGAATATATATAGCCTTTTTTAGAAGAAGATTCTCGAGTCCAATTGACTTGCAGTTGCATTGATCAACTATTTCTTTCTAGTTTGGTTAGATAACCTGTACTTTTCAATTACATGGGGATGGTTATGAATAGAAGTGTTCCAAATAGAAAATGGAAGGCAAAATTAATGTTGAATCACCAGTTGCCTAAAAAGGTCAAAAATAAAACTAAAAAATTCATTCAACAATTGAATTTCATTCAAAAATAAAAAGGAAAACCTCAAAAAAAAATCAATAAAACAAAGGAAATAATCAACAATTGCCTGATTTGTTCTCGAAATAGAATAAATTGGATCGAAAAACCCTACAAATTACATCAAAAAATTTCCATAAAATAAATAAAATAATCATCAATTACCACCAAAAAAATCGCTGACTTGCCATCTCTCGCCCAATATCACCGTCCGAATCTCGGGGCATCAACCGAAATAGAATTCTTTTCATGGGCGAAGATCATAAATTTCTTTTCTGCGAGTAATGGGTGGCTACTTGGTGTGGTCAATTATGACTGTGTTTGGGTTTAGATGAGGGATGAGGCCAGTTGAGTTCTGTAAGGCAATTTGTCGAACATCTGATGGGTGTCCCACCATTGTGAAGATGACATCGCTGGCTTTGGCGAGGTCGGATAAGGAAGAGGGTGAGGGTGTAGCCGGCGGAGAGGAGGCGGGAGGCCATGGCGGAGCCCAAACGAAGATACAAACATACGATTGAAGAATATATGAAGAGACGATTCCAAAACCAATCAAAAAACCCTAGGACATAGAACAAATGATTTGAAAATAGAACGTACCTTGAGAGCTGGTGCGATTTTGGATGCAAGAAAAAAGAAATCTAGAGATATCTTTTACATTTTCGTACAAAATGGTTTGTGAGTTTCTGTCGAGGTGGGAGAATGAGGTTAAGAGAGGGAGAAAAGATGAAGAGACAATTGAATTTAATGAAGAAGGAAAACGGAACAGGGAAGACTCCAATTGGAAGATCAATCGACAAATCAATTTTAAATCAATTTGCATCAGCTGGCTTCCAATTTGAAAATCAGGGTGAGTGAACTCAGAATAATTGAAAAGGAATCGAATGAGGGTTAATTGAGGAGATGGAAGAATGGGGAAGGCGAAGAGACGATATATGAGAGGAGAAATAACCGAGTTAACTCTTAATTAATTAAGAGTTGACTCGGTGAATTTTTCAATTGATTTGAGATTGAGTTTTGTGCTGTATTTATATATAAGGATTGATTTATATAAGTTCACCTATATTACCAGTGCACCTATATTAGACTTGGGGGAATAAGTATAATAAATCATTGTATATTATTCTAAATTAGATCTTTCGTTGTGAATGTGTGATTTTAGTTATTATGGTAATACTTTGAGCACGTGACGAACCGAATTCGAGTGATCAAATGGCGGTCCGAATTTGGGGGCGTTACAGGTAATATAGGAAAGTAAATAATTTATTCTCCTTGAAAGTTGTAAACGACAAACTTTTTGGAACACATTTTTTCAATTCTTCTAAAACGACAATCTTTTAGGAACAGAGGGAGTATCATTTACCAAGTAAAATTTGTTTGAAATTCCATCACTACCCCTTAATGAGAAGTTGAAAACTATTAATACAAGGGAGAGAATTTCTTGGGACAATGAGAGAAGGTAGAAGTAATATAAGAAAGTAAATAATTTATTCTCCTCGAAAGTTATAAGCAATAAATTTTTTAAAATAAATTTTTTCTTCTAAAGCGATAAATTTTTAGAAACAGAGGGAGTACTATATTATGTAAAAATTTATAATTCCATGCATCATTTATTAAGGTGTTATATAGTTTTTCTGCAAAAAGAAATTAACTCCAAATCATGCATTTTCCATTTTGAAGTCAAAACTTATAACTGAAAGGCATTTAAATCAAAGTCACCCTTAATTTCCCGCCCAGAAAGAAAGACGCAGGCGCCGCCTCATTTGATTGAGAAGAGTCAAATAACGCGGTCCAAGTGGAGCCACCACGTAACGTGGAATCTTGAGCCAAAAGAAACACGTCCGGAGATCCGATTATTATGAAATTAATTTTATATTAAGTTGGTCAATTAAGCAATATAATATAATAATAAAATACAGAAAGAGAAATTATTTTTTATCTGCGCTATCGTATTAATCAGATTAATTAAAGTTAACTCCATACTTAAGTCTGACTCCCACCATAATACTCTCCTTTTATTCTTAATAAGTCAACTATTACATAAAAATCATTCACATATTATTTATTTACACTCACATGCAATTGTTCATGTACAAAACAAGTCATGTAAACCATATTAATATGTATGTGAATGTATGTAATCAATTTTGTGAGATAGTAATATTAGTTATCCATAACCGACGCTATCTTCTTCCATTGAATTTGTCAACTCTTTCTCCCCACCTTCTCCACTACATACAAATCTGCCCGAATTAATTAAAGAAATCTTTATAAGTTCCATCTCTCTCTCTCTTTCAAATACATACACACACATATATATATATATATATTGTCAAGATCAAGGAAGCTATATTTATATATATACACATATACATGCAGATGAAGATGGAGGAAGAATGCAGTACACCTAAGCAACCGGAATATCGAATTCCGGTGGCCTTAGTGTGCCCACCGGCACCCAGAAAGAAACCGGAAGAAAGAAGGAAGCGGGACCCGCCGAACAAATATTTCCGTCCACCTGATCTTGACACTTTGTTTGCCATGGATCAGCCAAGAACAGAAGCTTGGGCTAATTAGTGGTTTGATTGTGTCTTTTTCAAGAATACTAGTAGCTATACGTAGTAGTAGTATTTTTATCTTTCTTGTTAGGGAGTCGCGATATATAAATGTTGTTGTAATCTAGGCTTATAGATATAATAATTAGTTTGTCCCAAAAAGTTGGACGTTTTAAGGTTCTAGGTTTGAAATATTTAGACCATATATAGTCCACACATATATATATATATATATATATATATATATATATATATATATATATCAGGTCTCTTGTCTAATTCAATGAGGTTTACTCTTCAATATTCTGTGGATACTCTTCAATATTATGAACTATCTATATTATCCGTATATACAGTATTTTGATCATTGCGCTCTAACTGAGATTATATTGATAAATATTTAGTGTACTACACAAAATTAAAGAGAAAATGTAATAAACGTAGTCTGCGATAATTATTTTTGAGTTTTATTTTTTGTGTAACTTTTGAAAGTGATAGTGTTAATAGAAAGAATAAAATATAATTAAACCACTACTTTTAACATCTCTCACCCTCCTAACGTTCTTAATTAGTAAATTAATTAAAGATAGGAAATTAAATATAATACGAATAAATTATTTTATTTACGATTGCGCAAAAAAAATTATATATGTTTGAACTTAATTGTTTAGTTCAAGTATACAATATTTTTCTATACGACTGAATGCATAAAAAGTAAAAAGATTTTGCCTATGCTATTTTTTTTCTTTCTAAATTTCTTTTTGTACATGTAATTTTACCCCTTTTTAGTGTTATCATTTTTTTTACAACGTACCTAAAAGGCCCTTGGATTTACGGGCGGATGTTTTGGATAGGACATCATTTTCAGAGAATTTGGGAGAAAAGAACTTACCTACTACAACTACCAACCTAGACCCCATTAATTTCCGACAAAAACTTGGGAGAAGAGAACTTGCCTACTACCGCCCTTGACCACATTTCAACAAATTGCATGTGTTTTCTCATATTTTCACTTTCGTTGTATATATACTCTCTCCATTCGTAATTATTTGAATACAAAGGCGTACTAATCCATAGTACTCCCTCGGTTCCTATATAACTCACGTTTTAGAAAAAAAAATTAATTCTTAAATAATTGTTCTTTTCATATTTCTAGGAGTTTTTTTCTCTTATTTTCCTAAATTATTCCTAAAATATATCATCTTTCCTTGTGCAAGACTCCTCATTAATTATAAAAAACAAAAACACACAATTGGACTTTACCTTGACCCACCATTAATTACTCACAAAAACAGATAAAGGGCAATTTATGTAAGACTCCAACTTTTATAAATAAAGATGAATTTTCTATAAATATTATTTTTGAATATTATGGAGTAAATTTGATATAATGTTATAGTTGTGGGTAATATTTATAAATTTTGCAAAAGTAAGTAAGTTGTTATAAAATATTAGTTTATTTATTGAATATTCTTTTTGTCGGGGAATATTAAATGCGGCGACGCCAAGAATCATTAATTGGATCCCATAACGGAATTATTGTCCGGATTGAGAAAACGATAAAAATACATTATGAAAATAACGGTACGGAGGTGTTACCGTTAAAACTGTTGAACTACCCTAAGTAGTAAAGAAATGCGATGTCTGGCGTGGTTAAGTAGTAACCACGGTATTGATTATTGATGCTTACGTGAGAAGTCACTCAAATTATACTCAATTATTGCTACGAGAATTATCGTATCATATCTCTTATATTATTGATTCAATTAATGTCACAAGATTATCTCAGATAATATGTTATATTATTAAATCAATAATTGAGACGACAAGTTATAAATGATTAATAATTGTTGAAAGATTAAATATGTGTTGATTAAAAATAAAATGATTTGTGGTAATATTTATTCAATCCTCGATGTATATAAAGAGTCTATTATGAGGACGTTTGTGGTAAGTTTGGTTATTTTATGGGGGGTATATGTCATCATCTAAAGAGTCTCTCTTCGTCGATAGTAATTACCTTTACCGGACGTCAAACCACTTACTTAGTTTCATATTACAAAAGTCGAACCAATTGTCGTTTCACATTACAGCGTCCAAACCACTTGGTGTTTCACATTCACGTGTGTCAAACAACTTTTCTTTTCACATCACCAATCGTCAAGCCAACTTGCCTTTTCACATTTCAAGTGCTAAGCTAGAAATCTTCTATAAATAGAGGCTAGTGCTTCATTATTTTCACTTAATTCATTCAAGCTATAGAGAGAGAAAGTATAGAGAGAATAAGAGAGAAAGAAGAAGAGTATTCTCACACTACACTATCTGCGTTATTCAATCTCCTACTAATGTAAGGAGTGTTATTCTTTCTTATTCATGAAAAGAACTATTGTTATTCCATTGCTTATTATTACATTGGAATAACTTTTGTATCTGTGATTTTACCTATACTTGGTGACATTCTTCTATTATTATTCATTGGAACATCATGTCACGTGTGTTTTACACCTGGACTGGTTAAAATCTTTATTATTATTCTGTTGAAACATCCTCGCATGTATGTGTTTTACACCCGGACATGATTCCGCTTTATTATTATTACATTTGGAACATCCTATCGTGTGTTTTACACCGGACTCGGTTCCGCTCTTTATTATTATTCATTTGGAACATCCATGCATGTGTTTTTACACGGCACTGGTTCCGTCTTTATTATTCTCAGTGGGAACATCCTGTGCTTGCAAATTTTGCCCCGACTTCGGTTAAGATTATTATTCTTCATTGGAATAACTTTATCATCTGAATCTGCATGCGTATGTGATTTCTTTTGTTATTCCATTCTTTATTATACTCGGTTGGTTAAAGTTTTGACTTCATATTCCATGAAATTAGTAGAATATCTTTGATATTTGCGCTTTATCCAAAGATCTTTTCATGGAAATATTCTTCGATCATTCTTGAATTTTACTCTACAAAGCGATGATCATGTTGACAATTTGGACATTATTAGTTCTGGATAAATTAATTCTTGAACTTATTTTATTGAATTACGATATCATTGTCATCATCCTCATGTTTATATTATGTTGAAAGTCATCTGTGGCACATAGTGCATAGATGGACTTGGTATGATTATGATCGAGGATTATTCGAATAATCATGGCCGTAATGTTACAAATGATGTGGTAAAAGTTATCATTGGCCTGCATTGCATTGATGGACGATTGTTGGCATGATCATGACCATTAATGAATACACGAATGTCATTGGGTCAGTAGTCATGGATAATTTATGGTCGTGATACTAAAGAATATCCTTGGTCGTAGTCGCGGGGTGATTCGATGATGTGGATTATTTATTAAGTCGAGTCCCAAATGATAAAAGTCATGAAAATCTTTTAAATCATAAAAGATAGTTGATTTTATTCTCTCTTGACTCTTTTAATGGATTGTTTGTTCATTTGCAATTAAACTTGATGTTGTTATATTTTATCGGTTTAACACTTATTGAAGGCTAACGATAATTTATTACGCATTATCTTAGTCATAATATTTTATTGGGCTAGTTGAGCTCACCCTTTCTTTCATCGTTCTCTTGAGAAATGAGAACATAGCGAGGGACTAGTCGGGGAACGGAGTGACGGTCCGGAGGATAAGATTAGTAGTCCTCACTATTATGTGAAATAGTGTGTTAATAATTGTAATGAGGACTCCTTTTGAGTTTGTATAATCTCTAGTAGACAATAATTGTATTCAAACTCACAGCTTATGTTTTGTCGTATTATACCTATGACAGTTGTATTAGTAAGTTATATTTGAATTTTGTACCATGTATTTGACGACCCAAGATGGGTGATGTATACCTAATTTTGGGGGCGTCACAATTTAGACTTTACTTTGACACACCATTACTTTCCTTAAAAAGTGGGTTTTGGTGTGACGCCCCCAAAATAGGTATACATCACCCATTCTGAGTTGTCAATACATGGTATGTAAAAACAACTACAACTTTATTATTACAACAAGAAAAGCTGTGAGTTTAAATACAAATATTATCTTCTAGACAATATTTATACTCAAATAAATCCTCATCACATTTATTGATACATTATTTTACAAAAAATGGTGAGGACTACTAAACAATCCTTTCTAAAACCTTCATTCCATACCCCGACTCAGTACTAAGCTTATATTCTCGCCTCCCGAGAAGAATGGAACAAAAAGGAAAGGGTGAGCTCAACTAGCTCGATAAAGAATATTATGACTAAGATAATATACTGACAAATTATCGTTAGTCTTCAACAGGAAAAATTTAATAGAATACAATAGACAACAAGTTTCGGATCAATATTCGCGGCGATAATAATTCATAGAAGAGTTACGTAGAAATGAAATCTACTATAATCTATGAATTTAACAGTCCATCATCAATATTTTATCCTGTAACATCAATCAATATTCATCTCAAATCAAACATTCATCTTTGCACTACGGGCCAAAGATATTCATCGATCGGTCATGTTCATCTCAACACTGCTCATCTTTGCACTACTGAGCCAAAGATATTCATCGATTAGTCATGTTCATTTAAACACTGTTCATCTTTGCACTACTGAGCCAAAGATATTCTTCAAAATCATTCATCTTTGCACTACTGAGCCAAAGATATTCATCGATTAGTCATATTCATTTAAACACTGCTTCATCTTTTGCACTACAGGCCAAAGATATTCTTCAGAAATCATTCATCTTTTTGCACTACGGGCCAAAGATATTCAATAATATCATCATTTAAGACCGAGGATGATGAAAATATTTTTAAAGAACGAATCCAAAGAAACAAAATGACAAGGATTAAGGATTAATGATTAGTACTTTGTTTTATCCATGTCCAACAATACCTCAAAAATAATCATAGTGGTGTAAAATTCAAGAATGATCAAAACATGGATCTGATCAAAGCTAGTATCCGTAATAGATGTTTTGGACAAAAGAAAAATTTTCATTTTTGGTGAATAGTGCCATATCGTGAATAGTCTGATATCGTGAATAAAGGCCGAGTCGTAAATAGTAACTCAACACACAAAAAGATAGAAATTCCACAAAAAAATATTTTCACGCTTCATGAATAGTACTCGTGAATAAGAACTCGTGAATAGTAACTCTCATGAATAGTAACTTCGTGAATAGTAACTCATGAATAAGTAACCCACATGAAAAAAGTTCCAAATTTGATAAAAACTTGGATCAACATTTCAAAGATAATGATATTGAAGAAATAATATCATTACGAAAAAATAAATATCCACCACCTCAAAGAATCGATTGCTTGGAAGGAAAGGTCGGAAGTGATCTTTGAATGAAACTTGTCTTGAACAAAGAACTCTCAAAGTATCTAAATACTCACAAAATACACTCAACAATATAGAGAGAGAGAGAAAAACTTTGTTTACGGTGTGATTTTCAATTCTAACTTAGCCCTCTATTTATAGAAAAATGTTAGCCGTAAAAGCAAGGACTTGACACTTGACTTTGCACCGATGGCTTTACTGCTACTATTGCCACCCACCACATTTGAAATAAAATTCAGCACATTTCTTCACCAACCACAAGTGGGGCCCACTCAATTCTAGAATTTTCCACCAAAATCAATTATAAACCTAATTTTGAATCCGACACCTCTTAAAATTCACAACAAATCATTCGTGCATTTTTAATTGTTCAAAATTTGTGGACATATACTCAACTTATGTATGTATAACATACCCAAAAATTACCACAATCCAACGGTCGGATTAAAAATTATAACCCCATAATATATCTCAAAACCCACGATTTAATTTTTAATACCTCCAATCCGGTAAAATCTTGATAAAACACCTCAATAATAATTTCTTCATTTATAACCACATAAATAAATCCATCATTTATATCCACATAAAATAAATATTTCTTTATCATATGAATCAATAATTAATTATTCACAAATAATATTACGAATCACAATTATAATGACCGGTAGTTCCTGGAAAGAGGGGCTTTCGATAAGGATTTCTCCTTCTTGGCCTTGATTAGGTGACCAAACCTCTCCTTGATGAACTTTCTAGACATTGCCAATAATGCTATCTAATAATATTATTCAAATAATATGAATTATTGATCCGATAATGGAGATAATGTGCGTGTGACAATTATTGAACAACAATAATATAAAATATCAAGCAAGAATTATTGAATCAATAAAATAAAATATTGAGCAATAATTCTTGAGAAAATTATTGAGTAGTGCCTTCTTACGTAAGGATCAATAATTCAACAATCTTGTGCAATCTGCTGGTAATATTTCTTTGTGAACCACGCGCATTATCGTATTTTAACCACCGTATTCAAATGATCTTAACGATAACAACTACGCCTCGTTATTTTTAACCAACTTATATTTGTCGTTTTCTTCATCCAATCGCTTTTCCGTTATGGGGCCCACACATGGTCATGCACCGTCAAATGTCGTTAATATTCCCGACAGTCATGAATATTCCACGACCAAACGAATATTCCCAAAAACAATGATGAATATTTTATAACCACTTGCTTATTTTGAAATATTTGCGTATTTAACCCTTAACTATCCACATTAATCAAATCAACCCTTACTATTTCAAAATAATAAATAAAGGAAATTCCTTTTATTTAAAAAATTTTGGTCTTACAACCTCCCTCCTTATGAAATTTCGTTCTCGAAATTGACGTACGTACCTGGTGTTTCGAAAAGGTGAGGATACCTCGCTTTCATTTCCATTTCCAATTCCCAGGTCATTTCCTCTATAGCATGATTCCTCCACAAAACTTTAACTTGTGGTATGACCTTTACACGTAGGACATGCTCCTTCCTATCCAAGATCTTGACAGTACCTCCTCATACGTTATGTCTTCTGGCTATCTCGTCCTGCTTCTAACTTCAATAACGTGGTTCGGGTCTTTCACATATATTCTGAAATACGGATATGTGAAACACATTATGAACACGAGACATACTTTCGGTAACGCAAGTCTATAGGCTACATTTCCTACTTTCGGTCAAGAATTTGAAATGGACCAATAAATCGTGGATTGAGCTTTCCTCTCTTCCCAAATCTTGTAACTCCTTCCATGGAGTAACTCGCAACAATACATGATCCCCTACATTAAATTCCACGTCCTTTCGATGAAGATCCGCATAACTCTTTTGTCGATCTTGTGCCGTTTGTATCGTTATCGAATCATTTGGATCTTTTCGGTGAGTCATACGTCTTTTCGGTCCCAACAATGTTGCTTCACCCACCTCATCCCAACATATTGGAAGCGACATTTTCGTCCCATATAATGCTTGAATGGAGCCACACCTATACTTGCTCGATAAGCTCGCATTGTTGTAGGAGAATTCCACCAATGG
Source organism: Panax quinquefolius (assembly GCA_020205615.1). Lineage (NCBI taxonomy): Eukaryota > Viridiplantae > Streptophyta > Magnoliopsida > Apiales > Araliaceae > Panax > Panax quinquefolius. The sequence continues at coordinate 143,939,757 of CM035167.1, forward strand.
TAAATACTTATCCCAACCGCCCTTGAAGTCTAGGACACGAGTCTTAATAAATCTTCAAGAGTTTGAATAGTCCTCTCGATTGTCCGTCTGGTTTGGGGATGGTATGCCGAACTAAATCGCAAATCCGTGCCCATAGCTTTTTGCAAGCTAACCCAAAATCTTGAAGTGAATCTTGGGTCACGATCCAAAACTATGGATACAGTGCATGCCATGCAACCTCACAATCTCATTTACGTATTATACTAGCAAGGCGTTCAAGGAATAAGTCTCCGTGATCGGCAAGAAATGAATGGCGATTTGGTTAATCTATCAACAATAACCCAAATAGCATTGATGCCTTGAGAAACCGTAGGAAGACCCGTGAAAATCCATGGTAATGTGTTCCCACTTCCATTCCGGAATCTCAAGTGGTTCTGCAGCGGACCCTTAGGTACTAGATGCTCCGCTTTTACACGTTGACAAGTTAAACACATTGAGATAAACTTTGCAATCTCTCTCTTCATATTGTTCCACCAAAATGTATGTCAAGATCACGATACATTTTAGTACTTCCGGATGGATTGCAAATGGTGTATTGTGTGCCTCCATCATAATCTTGTACTTCAAATCGAGTCGTTAGGAACACAAAGTCTAGAGTGGACTCAAGTATTCCTTCTTCATCAATTCTCGCCCTAATAATAGCTCCTTCTTGTACTTTCTTCTTCATACGCATCGACTCCGATTGGGTGGCTTGAGCAACCTTAACTTTTCTATTAAAGTTGGCTCTATCGTATACTTGACATCATCGCACTTTTCGTTCCGCATATGATCTTCTACTCAACGCGTCACCACGTTCGCTTTTCCGGGATGGTATTGAATAGTGGTGGTCGTAGTCTTTCAATAGTTCGAGCCAACGTCATTTGCCGCGTGTTGAGTTCTTTTGAGTGAAGAAATATTTAAGGCTTTTATGGTCCGAATATATCTCCACTTTCTCCCCATATAGATAGTGCCTCCATATCTTTAAGCGCTGAAACGATCGGCCGCTAACTGACTAGATCATGAGTAGGATAATTCCTCTCATACTCTTTAAGTTGTCATGAGGCATAGGCTATGACTTTCCCACGTTGCATGAGAACACATCCTAACCCTTTGCTCAAGCATCGGCAGTAGATAACAAATCCATCCAAACCAGATGGTATTGTTAGAAACAGTCTTAAAATAAGTCTCCTCTTAAGCTCTTGGAAACTCTTCTCGCATTCTTCACTCCAAACGAATTTTGTATCCTTCCGAAGTTAGGCGAGAGTTAATGGATTAGCGATTCGAGAAAACCCTTCCACGAATCTCAGATAATAACCAAATAAGCCCAAAAGCTACGTCTTGATCCACCGACTTTTGGTTGTTCTCCAACTTTGTATTGCTTCAATCTTGGCGGATCAACAGATACTCCATGTTTTGACACACATGCCCAAGAAATGCTACTTCCTCAAGCCGAACTTCGCATTTCTTCAATTTGGCATATAGTTGGTTTTCACGAAGCCTTTGGAGTACCGACTTCAAATGGTGCTCATGATCTTCACGACTTTTGGAATATATAAGGATGTCATCAATAAAGACAACAACGAATCGATCCAAATATTCCTTGAATACTCGGTTCATCATATCCATGAAAGCCGCAGGAGAGCATTAGTTAGTCCGAAAGACATGACTAAGAATTCATAATGCCCATACCGAGTTACGAAGGCGGTCTTTGGAATATCCTCGATTCTAATCTTGGTGATGATATCCGAATCGAAGATCGATTTTTGAAAAGAATTGTGCCCTTGCAATCGGTCAAACAAATCATCAATGCGAGGTAGAGAGATACCTATTCTTGATGGTGACATGGTTCAATTCCCGATAGTCAATACAAAGTCGCATACTCCCGCTTTTCTTTTTTACAAATAAAACAGGAGCACCCCAAGGAGATGTACTAGGGGCCAGATGAAACCGATGTCCAACAATTCCTGTAGTTGGACCTTTAACTCTGAAGTTCAATAGGAGCCATTCGATATGGGGTTTTAGAAATGGGCTTTGTACCAAAGTTCAAGATCAATAAAGAATTCAACTTCACGTTACGGGGGTAGACCAGGAAGTTCTTCGTGAAATCGTCCGGAAAGTCAATAACAACAGAATATTATTCAAATTTGGCGTGTCTTTATTCAAATCCATAACATGGGCTAAGAAAGCTTGACATCCGCTTTTCAATAAACGAATAGCTTTATGATTAGATATGATGATGATTGATTTTAATGGTTTAGTTGCTTGAACTTCGCATAACAAAGTTGGTTAGGAATATGAAAACTAACAACCTTACGAAAACAATCAATTTTGGCATGATGAGTAGTTAACCAATCAATCCCTAAAATCACATCAAAAGCAAGTATCTTTAAAGAGATAAGGTCAACAGGTGTAAGGTAATGGTGCCAACTTGAATCAAACAAGATTTATAAACAGTGGATGTGATGAAAGTTTCTCCTAACGGAGTTTCTACAGATAGATCAAAGTTTAATTTCTCCGAGTCAAGTTTAAACGTTGAGCACATGCGGAGAGATAAATGAATGGGTAGCACCAGGTATCAAGTAAGGTATAAACTTCGCAAGAATTTATAAATAGCTTACCCGTGATCACCTCGTTTGGGTTCCTCGCATTATGACCGGTCCAACAAACGCTTCTTCCGGAATCGTTGACTTTGACTTTTACGGGATGATCTTTTGAGTCACCGTCCCATTGAACTAGGTTTCACTATCAGACAATCTCGAAGCGATATGTCCTTCCTTTCCACAACTATAGCATACCTTGAATTGTTGGGCGGTTTGACCGATATGTCCCTCTTTTCGCATTTGTAGCATATATGGCCGGTGGTCGATCTCTCCCTTAGAACCGATTCTTCTTAAGCCAAGATCGTCTTCACATAGTCGTTGTTAAATCTCCTCTTTTAAAATCTCCTCCCGACTTCGCTTCTTTCTATTTTCATGACCATGATTACCACCAGAGTGGTTACCATTTCTGTCCGTCTGCTTTCTTTCTCCGCAGTTATCATTATTCTGCTGACCGCTATCTCCGAATGCGATCCTGGTTATGGTCCTCAAATGACCGTACTCGTTATCTCGCTTAATAATTGAGCCACATTTTACAACATCTGAATAAAGAGAAAGTTTATGAGAAATGAGATCTTGACGTATCGGGTTTCAAACCTCTAAGAAACATCCGCCATCATCGTTCCTCATTCTCCACCAAATGAGGTCTGAACTGGATAACTCTCAAAACTTTGCCTCGTCTTCGAGACACCGCCATGTTGTTTTGCTCTAATCGATGAACTCCACTTCCTTCATATAGCGAACACTTTCGGAAAAGTATTTGTCATTAAATAGTCTCTGAAACGCGTCTCCCAAGACATCTTTGAGCGGTTTGGATGGAGTACGCTTCACGAGACTCCCACCAATGAATCCTTTCGCCACGGAAACATAAAGGTGGCGAATGGAACCTTCTGTTCTCCGTGCATCCCAAGACATCGAATATCTTGGTAATTTGCTTGACCCATGTTTCCGCCATGATCGGATCTGGCTTTCCTTAAATTCGTGGTCCCAACTCTTTGAATCGCTTGCATTTGTGACAACCCGTGAATTGCTATCATTTCCTCCTCAGTATTTTGAACACGAGTCTCCTCGTCTGATTTTGCATGAATACAAAAAACTTCTAAACATCCCCTCGCTCATCATCTGCTCCATGGTGTTGTTCACGGGAGGAACATTGCCACGACTGTTGCACGTTCTCCTCGTTGGTAAATCAGAGCATCTCCACGGTCTCATTTACTCCATCATTAATATTCTCGATTCGACATTCTCAAATCTTTGTCGTAAAACAAGGGTTAATTAAGGAAATCAATATATCACATAATATCCCTATATACTTGACCAAACTAACAAATAAGCTTAGGTAGGACACACTAGCGAAGGATTTACTCGTCTCTCCCTCCTAGTTCTATTCCCCGATCTCCGCCAGAGATCATATCCTAAAGCTCGATACCAACCGTGGCGCCCCCAAAAATAGGTATACATCACCCATTCGAGTTGTCAATACATGGTACGCGAAACAACTACAACTTTATTATTACAACAAGAAAAGCTGTGAGTTTAAATACAAATATTATCTTACAGATAATATTTATACTCAAATAAATCCTCATCACATTTATTGATACATTATTTTACAAAAATGGTGAGGACTACTAAACAATCCTTTCTAAAACCTTCATTCCATACCCCAGACTGCACTCGCTATATTCTCGCCTCCACGAGAAGAATGGAACAAAAGGGAAAAGGGTGAGCTCAACTAGCTCAAGAAGAATATTATGACTAAGATAATATACAACAAATTATCGTTAGTCTTCAACAGGAAAAAATTTAATAGAATCTGATAGACAACAAGTTTCGGATCAATATTCGCAATGGATAATAATTCATAAGAGTTACGTAGAGAATGAAATCTACTATAATCTATGAATTTAACGATCCATCATCAATATTTTATCCTCAGTAACATCAATCAATATTCATCTCAAATCAAACATTCATCTTTGCACTACAGTGCCAAAGATATTCATCGATCGGTCATGTTCATCTCAACACTGTTCATCTTTGCACTACAGCCAAAGATATTCATCGATTAATCATGTTCATTTAAACACTGCTCATCTTTGCACTACAGCCAAAGATATTCTTCAGAAATCATTCATCTTTGCACTACTGAGGCAAAAGATATTCATCATTAATGGTCATGTTCATTTAAACACTGCTCATCTTTGCACTACAGCCCAAAGATATTCTTCAAAATCATTCATCTTTGCACTACTGAAAGCCAAAGATATTCAATAATATCATCATTTAAGACCGAGGATGATGAAAATATTTTTAAAGAACGAATCCAAAGTGAAACAAAATGACAAGGATTAAGGATTAATGATTAGTACTTTGTTTTATCCATGTCCAACAATACCTCAAAAATAATCATAGTGGTGTAAAATTCAAGAATGATCAAAACATGGATACAATCAAAGCTAGTATCCGAATAGATGTTTTGGACAAAAAGAAAAATTTTCATTTTTCTATGAATAGTGCCATATCGTGAATAGTCTCAGATATCGTGAATAGTCTTAGTATACGTAAATAGTAACTCAAACACCAAAAGATAGAAATTCCACAAAAAAATATTTTCACGCTTCATGAATAGTACTGCGTGAATAGTAACTCTCGTGAATAGTAACTCATGAATAGTAACTCGTGAATAGTAACTCATGAATAGTAACCCCGACATGAAAAAGTTCCAAATTTGATAAAACTTCAGATCAACATTTCAAAGATAATGATATTGAAGAAATAATATCATTACTGAAAAAAATAATATCCACTTACCTCAAAGAATCGATTTCTTGGAAGGAAAGGTTAGGAAGTGATCTTTGAATGAAACTTATCTTTGAACAAAGAACTCTCAAAGTATCTAAATACTCACAAAATACGCTCAACAATATAGAGAGAGAAAGAGAAAAAACTGTTTCGGTGTGATTTTCAATTCTAACTTAGCCCTCTCATTATAGGAAAATGTTAGCCCATAAAGCGCGACTTGACTTTCTTTACGATGGCTTTACCTGCTACTATTGCCACCCACCACATTTGAAATAAAATTCAGCACATTTCTTCACCAACCACAAGTGGGGCCCACTCAATTCTAGAATTTTCCACCAAAATCAATTATAAACCTAATTTTCGAATCCGACACCTCTTAAAATTCACAACAAATCATTCGTGCATTTTTAACGGTTCAAAATTTGTGGACATATACTCAACTTATGTATGTATAACATACCCAAAAATTACCACAATCCAACGGTCGGATTAAAAATTATAACCCCCGCAATATATCTCAAAACCCCTGATTTAATTTTTAATACCTCCAATATGGTAAAATACTGATAAAACACCTCAATAATAATTTCTTCATTTATAACCACATAAATAAATCCATCATTTATATCCACATAAAATAAATATTTCTTTATCATATGAATCAATAATTAATTATTCACAAATAATATTACGAATCACAATTATACAACCAGCCGTAGTTCTGTGGAAGAGGGGCTTTCAGATAAGGATTTCTCCTCATCTTGGCCAAGCAATTAGGTGACCAAACCTCTCCTCGATGTAACTTTCTAGACATTGCCAATAATGCTATCTAATAATATTATTCAAATAATATGAATTATTGATCCGATAATGGAGATAATGTGCGTGGTGACAATTATTGAACAACAATAATATAAAATATCAACGCAAAGAATTATTGAATCAATAAAATAAAATATTGAACAATAATTCATCGTGAAAATTATTGAGTAAGTGCCTTTACGTAAGGATCAATAATTCAACAATCTCGCGCAATACTGGTGTGCTATCGCATGCAACCACGCCAGACATCGTATTTTAACCACCGGGTATTCCAACAGTCTTAACTTGAATAACTACGCCGTTATTTTAACCAACTTATATTTGTCGTTTTCTTCATCCAATCGCTTTCAGTTATGGGGCCCACACATATTTGCATTTGTCATAAATACGAAATATTCCCCGACAGTACTAATATTCCACGACCAAACGAATATTCCCCGACAACAATGAATATTTTATAACCACTTGCTTATTTTGAAATATTTGCGTATTTAACCCTTAACTATCCACATTAATCAAATCAACCCTTACTATTTCAAAATAATAAATAAAGGAAATTCCTTTTTATTTAAAAAATTTCGGGGTCTTACATTTGGCCTCCAACGTCAGTTATATAGGAATCGAGGGAGTAATACACTAAAATCTCTATATAAGAATAGACTTGGGACCAAACTATTTGTATTCTACTCCCTCCGTTCCTAAAAGATTGTCGTTTTAGAAGATAAAATTTGTTCCAAAAAGTTTGTCGTTACAACTTTCGAGGATAATAAATTATTTACTTTCCTATATTATCCTATTTTTTCTCATTGTTCCAATAAATTCTCTCCCTTGTATTAATAGTTTTCAATTTCCCATAAAGGGATAGTGATGAAATTTCAAACAAATTTTACTTGGTAAATGACACTTTCTTAATCCATATGCCAAAACCTTAAATGACACTCTTTTAGGAACGGAGCGAGTAATTGAGAGATTATTACTAAATAGAAGTATTTGTACAAAATATTTTTCGAATACCCAAAAATATCCACTTTAATAAGAATATCAATAATAACTCCATAATAATTACTCCCTCTATCCCATTATATCCGACGTTCTAAATATTTTCACATATATTAAAAATAGATGCAGTTTTACTGTTTTACCCTTAATTAATACTTTTTCTCATTTAATTCTTCATTAACACCGATCGATCGGAAATCGGAAGCAATGACAACTTTACGCTTCGTGAATCCCATGACTCCATTAACCTCCTGATCGATCGTGAACTCCATTATTATATATGTAAATATATTTTTTACATATATTTCAGATTTCGTAACCGGCGACTTTATTAACCGACGATGGCAGCTTTATGCTTTCTAAATTTGAAGCACCGATCGACATGCCTAGTGTTGAAAGTTCCTAACTTCACGGTCCCATCGCCACCGTTCATTTCCTATTCTACGATCCGCAACGATTGAATTTCAGATCAAGGCATTTATGTATTGGTATATAGATGAGAGAGAAAAAGGAGAGAGAAAGTGAATGGGATGGATTTGGTAAGGTATGCAACTTTTAAAGGCGAGATCGACGGAAACAGCAGAAAGTGAGAAGGAAGTGAACGACAACATTAAATTCATCCCATTCACTTTCTAAAGCCCATGGATTTGGTAAGGAGAGAAAAAGGAGAAAGAGTGTGAACGACAGCATTAAATAGTCATTAATGGTGGTGGAGAAGGAATGGTAGAGAAGGAAAATAAATATGCAAAATATTCTTGGTTTTGTAGAACGTCAAATATTTTGAAAAAAAAAACACTCTAAAACGTCAAATATAATGAGATGAATGGAGTATTATTCAAAAAAATATTTATGCAAAGTTGTCTTTTATAGAAAAATGTGGTCTTTTATAGGAAATTTAGTCTTTTATAGGAAAATGTAGCTCTTTATAAGAAATGTAGTCTTTTATAGGAAAATGTAATTCTTTATAAGAAATGTAGTCTTTTATAGAAAATGTAGTCTTTTAAAATTAATATTGTCTCTCTATATATATATATATATATATATATATATGAAATTATTACTATATAGAGGTATAGTTTCTTAATACGGGACTTAAAAAATATATAATATATTACAATTTAGAGGTTATTCCTATTTATAACTGGCCCAAATTGTATGGGACCAAATTTTTTTATAATATTGTAGAGGTTATTCTTATATAGAGTATTCCTAAATAGATGTTTTACTGTAGTAGTAGTAAATCACTTAGAAAAGTCCTGTAAATAAACATTCATGACCAACAATTATGGCAGACTGTATCACTAAACCAGATACATAAATGACAAAAAGATACTTCAGTAATAGCATTTCCAACAGTCTCTTCAATCACTTTTGGATACTCAAATAGGTGAGCCAAATCAGAAAAATCCTCTTCAACCGCCTCTTCAAACTGTCACGTAGGTCAACAAACATTCTTCGATCTCACTCTTTAAATCTGCAACCTCCTTCTTACTCTTCAAATGTACAATTAAAAACTAAAAACATTTATTATGCTTGATTGATGGGTTTGACCTATAACTCATTAAATTGAAGAGACTGATGAGACACAAAATATGAAAGTAGCAAATAATGCTCTTCAAATTACCACGTAGATCAACAAACATCAATTTGAAGAATTTTTTTTCTATTACTCTTGGAGATGCTCTAACTGCACCATCTTCTTATTGGGTCAACTGTAACTCATTAATTTGAATGTTAAATTTGATTTCTTAATTATTGTGCATCACATAATCTGAAATGGAGGGAGTTCTAATTCATTACCTCACCTAAATTACTCTTTTTGAGCTTAAAACTCTCTAAGGAGCAATTTATCAAACATGATATGGGAATTATCTATATGGACATGTTTCACTAACATTTGTACATGCTTTAAACCATATTCACCATCCTTATTACTTCGCACAACAACAACTAAGCTCTTTCTAATTCACAACTCACTTATCATAGCTCAATCATAACAATTTAATATAAATCTTTCAATTATTGATACTATAATCAAAATTAGAACTTACCTTATAATAATGGCTCAATGGAAGTAGGTTTGGGATGCTTGGAATGACAAAGACCTTGCTTGGCTGACGTCTGGTGGCGACACGACGATTGAAAATCGGTGGTCGATTTCTCCCTCCCTCTTCTCTTCTCCCCCTTCTCCCTCTTCTCCCTCTTCTGTTCTCCCTCTTTTTCTTTCGTCTGCTGAACGAACGAATGACTGATTCTGATTATGTTTAAGCCGATCAGCGACCGCCATCAGCAACCGCATGCGGTTGCTAATTTTTAATAACGTAGACGTGTCAGCGACCGACTAGCGATCGCTGATAGAGATTGGTCGCACAAAATAAACGCGCCAACTTTTCGCACCAATATTTAGGAGGAAAAATCATACCAGCGACCAGCGACTAGAATCCATCGCGATCGCAGATAGCGGTCGCTATTACTATTATCAGCGACCGGATAGGGCGGTCGCTGATATTATTGGTCGCAGATAGAACTTTTTCTTGTAGTGTTTACTGAGTGATTACTACCGAGCAATTGTAGTCCTTCTGTCTCATAATATATGAGGATTTAGAGTTGTGCATAAGAATTAAGAAAATAATTGTATAGTATTAAATATAGTATCAATTGTCTATAATACCCTCTAATCCTCTACCATAATTATCTCATACTCCCTCTCTCTTATCTGTGACATTTTTCCATAGGGTAATTTTAGAAAAATTGTGATTAATTCTATTAGATTATATAAAACATTAAATAATTTAAAAAATAAAATAATTTAAAATATCATATATTATGAGACGAATAGAGTAATTAATAAGCATTCTCAAATTTTTACAACATTGTCCACTAATCAAAGTATTATATACTTTTTAGAATATATAATCCATAATATCCTTATACACAATGTTGAAGAAAAACACGAGGATACCATATATATTCATGGAAAGAGCAACTGTGGATTATAACGATTAATTTTTTCTCCACTTGATTTATTTATCAACTTAAAATTGTCACACGAACCAACATGGTATGTACTATTATATATATATATATATATAATAAAATACAAATGATTTTGAATTTTTCGCTCAATCAATAAATTATCTGGACCGTTCAAAGTTTGAGATAAATCCCACCGTCCATACAGTTATTTTTTATGATTTAGAGATCCAAATTAAGATATATATAAGGTTAATGAAACTGCATAACTGTACAAACACCCAAATATATATAGTGCACAATCCTATAGTAGTCACTTTACTATATGAGAATTCACCCTATATTTCAAATTCGACTCGTTTAATTAAACAAATTAAAAGTGTTATTCGAACTTGAGTCCTGCTCAATCGAGTCGAGCCGGGCCGAGCTCGGAGAGTCCGGTTCGTTTATGACTCACGCATTATGACCCAAATTTAAACATGAAGCGAAACAAGGACCAAAATGGTAACGAGGTCAACCTTACAACTACCTAGCTCCTTTGACAAGCCTTATGGTCTTGTCAATTCATGAACTACTTTGATTACTAGCAGGAGTGATCATTCGGTTATAACTGAACTAAAAACTGAACTAAATAGGCTATTCGGTCATAACCGAATATGTCGATATCCGAAATTCTAACTGAAATTTGAAACTAACCGAATTATCGAATTGTACATTCGGCTATTCGGGTAATAACCGAATAAATGCTCTTTTTTAAATTAAGAATACAGCAACCGGTTAACCAAATTTGACGTTTGTTGGAATTGATTCCAGATCAATTGAAGATGAAGAAGTTGGGGATCAACGAGAAAATGATGAAGGTGATGATTTAATTGGTGAAGAAGATGAAGAACAAGACGAAGGATTATTTGTTCAGGAGGAAGAATAAGAATCATGGATTAGGGATGAATGGTGTAGTGGGCTGACGTTTAAAAAGTGCAAAGATTGAGATAGAGAGGGACCCAGTGAAGATAATGCCCCCATTTCTGTAACCCTAACCGACCCAGATGTGTTGGACTACCCAATCTGCCTTGAATCCTTGGCCGCCCCCATCTTCCAGGTCTCTCTCTATTTAGCCAATTATTTTTTTTCCTCTTTCATTTATGTAATGGAGCGAAACTGAGAGAGACAGAGTGGTACGAAGTTGAATTGCATAATGGAGCGAAACTGAGAGAGATAGAGTGGAGACTCGAGAGAACTCAGAGAAGAGGAAAGGAATCGGGAATGGAAGGGGCCAGGGTAAAATGAGTTAACACAGTACAGATTAGAGTACATATAATTATAAAATTATTATTTTTTAATTAAGGAGTTCGTCCGAATAACCTATTTTTTAAAATCATACCCAAAACCGATTACCGAGAATTAATTCGGATATAACCGAAATTAGGAAAAAAATCGAACAATCGAAATAATTCGGTTGTGTTCGGTTTTATCCGTTTTTTGCTCACTCCTAATTACTAGTACTATAAATATATATACACTATTCCACAAAAATAAATCTCATTTTAACTAAAATTTATTTTCAAAATTAAAACAAATTTATTTGATATTAGTTAATACAATCGTAGTTATTATAAAGTATGTAGAAAGATACTAATAATTATAAATAGATAAAAGTGTTGTTTTTAAAACTTATTTGATCATCTCAATTATATGTTTTAAAATTTTACAAATTGTTTTAAAATTTTACAATTGTCTTAAAATGTAAAAATAAAGAGGCAAATACATACTTGAGGTATGGTGGCAAATACATGTAGGTAAAGTGGCCAATTTGTTTGGTTTAAATTAGAGAACTTTTCTGTCCATCATTCCAAATATTTCAATTTGACCAAAAAATATTTATTTTTTACCCCCCGTCTCATAATATATGAGGTTTAATTGATTTTATTTTTTCCAAATTATTTATTGTTTTATATAATCTTGGAGAATTAATTACAATCTTTCTAAAATTACTCATCATGAAAAAATGTTATAAGTAGGGTAATTATGAGAATTTAAGGGTATTATAAACAATTGATATTATATTTAATTTATACAATTATTTTCTTAATTTTTATGCATAACTCTAAAACGTCAATTATTATGAGACGAAGGGAGTAAATGATAGGATACTGTTTAGGATTACTGAATTCGGTGAAGCTTTTCCATGAGATTATAATCCCTTGAATATAATTCTAAGAAACAAATATATATAGCATGAGGAAATTAATAAATGCACTTTAAACTATTCTCTGTCAAATTATAAGATTATTATTGACTTTTGGAAGTCAACTTGAGATATTTTTAAACTTAAAATTGAGATGATTTATTAAAAATTACAAAACAATGAGTAGTAATTTTTGGATAGTTTGTAATAGGCTTAAATATAAATTACTACCCTAAACTATTAGTCTTTTTGCACTTGAATGATTGACCTTTTAATTTTTTCAATCAGATCATCATTAAACTATTAATTTTTTTCACTTCGATCAAATTTAAATTGCCACATCATAAATTGATGATGTGGCCAAGCTGACTAGACAAACTAATGCTTATGTGTAATTAAAATAAATTTAGACGATTAAACTAAAAAAAGAGAGTCTTATCTTGCAATTTATTTAAATCATTTTTTTGTCTAATATTAAAACAAATATAATCGCTTCTGACTAGTTAGTCTTCCTCGTCTCCTTCAAACAAACATCCATAACCTCAATAACCGCCTTCTGAATTCCGACCATATAATTCGTCATCAGAACCCTAACATTCACCACCTCTGGCGGCTCCCTCTCCAAATCCTGCGACACATACACATGAAACCTCAGCCAAAGATGCAATTTGTGAGACCCCAGATTTTATCAATAAAGATTTAAATTTTGTCAAAATAATTTTTTTATATTATGGTGTGAATTTGAGATAATATTATAGTTGTGGGTAGTATTTATAAATTTTACAAAGTATGCAAGTGGTTATATTATATTCGATTGGTGGGGAATATTCGGTTTAGCGAGGGAATATTCGTATAACTACCAATCATTGGTGGACCCCACAATGTAATTATTGTTTGATTGAGAAAACGACAAAATATTTTATCAAATAACTACGGAAGTTTTACCGTAGTTCTTGTTGAACTACTCTAGTAGTAAAAGTACGAAGAATAAGTGTGGTTGCATAGTAGCGACACCTGTATTAATTATCGATCTTTATGTGAGAAGTTACTCGGTTTGATTCCATTATTGTCGATTAATAATATGAATTATTATAATGCGATAATGACGCTTTTGTTTTATTCGTATTATTAACGTAATAAAAAATGTAAACATCTTTTATATAAAATAGAATCTTTTTATTAAAGTTATTCTATAAATAGAATATATTATATTTTATTATGCGTAGTGTTGCGATAGTGTTTTGCGTAGTATTGCATAGTGTTTTTGTAGATAAGAAAATATTTTTATATAAATAGAATATATTATATTTTATTTAAAAGATTTTTCTTTAAATATGGATAGTCGATTAAAGTAAATCAATCTGGACCGCTCATGGATTAGTTACTTATGCATTCCATTTTCCTATAAATAGAAGCTCATTCCTTCATTATTTTCTTACGAATTCATTGAACTCTAGAGAGAGAAATTATAGAGAGAAGCTATAGAGAGAAAATTATAGAAAGAAGAGAGATATTCGCTACTTCACTACTTCTATATTCAGCTTCTTTATGGTAAGGGTGTTATTCTTTCTTCTTGAAGAGAACTTCATTATTCCATTCACTATTATTCTGCTGGAATAACTTTTGTAAAAGTGGCATACCCTATACATAACTCAGATCACGCCAGACATACCCTATACTTGGTGAAATCCTTATGTTATTCCATTACTTATTATTACATTGGAATAACTTTTATACGCTGATTTACCCTATACTTGGTGACATTCTTCTATTATTCATTGGAACATCCTGTTCTCATGTGTTTTACACCGGACCGGTTCCGCTTTTATTATTCTCATTGAACATCCATGCATGTGTTTTACACACCGACCGGTTCCGCTCTTTATCATTCTGTTGGAATATCCTATCATGTGTTTTACACCGGATCTCGGTTCCATCTTTATTATTCTGTTGGAACATCCCGTTTGTGTGAATTTCACCGACCGTTCCGTTATTATTATTCTGCTGGAATAACCTTGCCTATGCCAAGTCTGCATGCACGGTGATTTCTTTTGTTATTCCATTCTTTATTATACCCAGGTTGGTTAAAACTTTGACTTCTATACTCCATGAAATTAGTAGAATATCCTTGATATTTGCGTTTCATCCAAAGATCTTTTCATGAAAATATTCTTCCGATCATTATTGAATTTTACTTCTGAAAACAAAGATTATGTTGACAATTTGGACGTTAATAATTCATGGATTAAATAATTCTTGAACTTGTTTTATTGAATTACTATGTCATTGTCATCATCCTCATGTTATATTATGTTATCTTTGCTTACGTAAGCATAGATGAACTTAGTATGATTATGACCGTGGATCATTCTATAATAATCACGACTTGATATAAATGATGTGACAAAAGTCTTCATGGCACGTAATGCACGATGATGGATAGTTTTTGGTATGATTATGACCAGGGGTGATTCTAGATAGTCATGACCATTGATAATTTGATGAAAATCCTCGACCGTAGTAGTACGCAGGGATGATTAGATGTGGTGGTTTATTATTGTCGAGTCTCAAATGATAAAAATTGATGAAAACCTTTTAAAACCTAAAAGATAGTAGACTTTATTCTCTACTTGACTCTTTTAATGGATTGCTTATTCCGCCGCAGCTTAAACCGTTTGTCTATTGTATTTTATCGCTTTAACACTTGAAGGCTAATGATAATTTATTCGCATTATCTTAGTCATAATATTTCTTCTTATGGGCTAGTTGAGCTCACCCTTTCTTTCACCGCTTCTCTTCAGAAATGAGAACATAAATGGACGAGTCGGGAACGGAGTAATGGTCCGTAGGATAGCATTAGTAGTCCTCACTATTCTGTGAAATAGTGTGATAATAGTTGTAATGAGGACTCCTTTTGAGTTTGTATAATATCTAGTAGACAATATTTGTATTCAAACTCACGCTTTATGTCGTATTGTACCGGCAGCTTATATTAGTAAGTTGTATTTGAATTTATGTACCATGTAAGTGGCGACCCAAGATGGGTGACGATACCTAATTTTGGGGCGCCACACGCTTGGTATCGAGCTTAGGGATATGATCCTGGCTAAGATGTGAGAATAGTACTAGGAGGGGAGAGACGGGAATTCTTTCGCTAGTATGACCTACCTAAATTTATTTGGTATTTAATTGGTCCTGGTCGAGTATAGGGATAATATGTGATATGTTAATTAACCCTTATTTTATGGCGGTGTTTTGAAAATGGCATCCGAGAATGTTGAGAATAGCAGATGGAGCACAAGAGATCGTTGATTCTCCACATATCAATAATCGTGACAATGTGCAACAGGATGGCGATAATCCTCCCAAAACAACAACACCGATCAATTGATGAATGACGATGACGCTTAAAAGGTTTTTAGAATTCATGCAACATCAAAGCGAAAGCGACTCTGCTCAAAACGTAGGGTGGAAACACGGAAAACTCTCGCTGGCCACCACCGCTAAACAATTCAAGGAGTTGGGACCACCGGAGTTTAAGGAGAGCCAAAACCACTTCGGCGGAAGCATGGATAAAGCAGATTACCAAGATATTTGATGTCTTGGGATGCTCCGAGGAGCAAAAGGTTCCTTTTCACTTTTATGTTGCGCGAGAGAGCGACATCGGGTGGGAATCGGTAAAACGCATCAACTTCTTTGTCATCAAGATATCTTGGGAGAAGTTCCAGAGTCGCTCAACGACAAATACTTTCCGAAAGTATTCGCCATACGCATGAAGGAGGTGGAGTTTATCAAGTTGGAACAAAACAATACGACCGTGTCGCAATACGAGGCAAAGTTTGCGGAGTTATCACGGTTCATATTCCACTTGGTAGATAATGAAGAGAGAATGGCGCGAATGTTTTTAAGAGGTTTGAAGCCGAGATACGCCAACATCTTATTTCTCATAAACCGTGTTTTTATTCGGATGTTGTAAATAGGGCTCGATTAGTGGAGCGCGATAACGAAGTCAACGCAACTAAAAGAGAGCGTAAACAAAAAATTATAATACCAAATGAGAGTAGTCATCAAGCGGTGACAACAAGCGTGGAGAAATCAATGTGCCGGATATGGTAACCACTTCCTTGTGGTAATCGTACCAAAATAATAAGAATGGACATTTCAAGAAAAGGAGATTCAACAATGATGGAAAGACGTCGAAGACCAAAGACTTGTTGTTAAGGAAGGAGAAGGACCACCTATCATATGCTTCAAATGCGAGTAGAGGGACACATCATCCGAATCGCCCATGCCATCCAAAGCATGTTATAATTGTGGAAGAAGGCCACTTAGCTCGATTTTGTCGTTCATCAAGACGAATTCAACTAGGATGGAGGCACCAAAGGTCATCCCTGCATAAACCAGAGCCTAGTAGTTTAAGAGAGAGCGTTTTTTCTCGTGACGAGGAACCTAAATAAAATTATCACGGGTAAGTTAATCGTAAGCTCTTGCGAAGTCTATACCTTATTAGATACACCGTTCTCTACCCATTCTTTTATCTCTCTTGCTTTAAGGCTCAACGCTTAAATTTGACTCAAGAAATTAGACTTTGATTTATCTATTGAAACTTCGTTGGGAGAAACCTTCACTACCTCCAATCGCTTTATTAATCTTGTTGTTTCAAATAAACACTTTCACGCTACTTCGTCGATCTTATCTCTTTGAAAATACTTGCCTTTGAGGTAATTTTTGAAAACGATTGATTAACTACTCATTATTCTTTTGTAAGGTTGTTAGCTTTCATATTCCTAACCAACCTGTTATACTGAATTCAAAGTAACCAAACCCTAAAGTTAATCAACGTTATATCAAGCCATAAGTAAAGAGCTCTGATCCTTTCGTTGTTGACTTTCTTGTGTGGAATGCACCGCCGACTTTCTTCAGAGGGCGACGCCATGATCAAGATGGCAAGTTAATAGGTATCAATGTGACGTCTTCGTCCAAGTCTTGGACGAGAGTAATAGCTTTTGAATGATATTTCTATCATTAATAAATTTCTTGGCGTATTCTTGAAGACTTCCTAGCCTACCCTAGAACGTGAAATCGAATTTTGTATCACCCCAAAGACAAAAAAACCCATTTCTTAAACCCTCAAATATTTCTTCAACTAAAAGGATCTGCTTTATGTGTATTATGATGAAAGTCATAATAAAAGCATTGGAATAATAAAAATCATGGGTATATGAGAAGTATTAGTAAGTTTTATGATGAGTTATGTTGGTTAGTACGTAAAAACATGAAAGTTTCTTAGAAATCACAAAGAGTTGAAAATCGATTTTAGTGAAAAACGTAACATGAAATTCAATTGACCATATCTCCTATTATATTTTGAATTTTTGAATGTGGTCAAGTCCTAGAGTTAGATCTATGAGTTACCTAACTAATCCAAGTGGAATTACTGGAAAAGGTGTTGTAGATTTTTGTGTGGACTGATTTTAGCAAAGGAGTGCAAAGCTGCAAAACCGAAAAAGCTTCTGCCATGATTTTAGAGAGGCTGTTTCGGCCACTTAAATTATGAGAAAAAAATTCTGGCCTTTTGGGACATGAAAGTATATGGTATAAAGTATCTCCTGTCCAAAAATGAGCTCATTCTCGACTTAAAATGAGCAAGTTATGACTATTTCAATACTTAGGTTTTTCCGAATTTAAAAACGCTATAACCGAGTTCTATAACTCCGATGACCATGAAATTTAAACTGGAAGCTCACGTTAACATGTGTAAGGTCCTGTCAAGATTTGGGAATTTTGGAGTTAACCTTGAGGTAGCTAATTTCTTAAGGAATTAATTAGAAATTGATTTTTGAAAAATAGTAAATGAATTTTAAAAATTCCGAGAAAAATATATTTTCATTATGGGACTATATTATGCTAAATCCCAGAAAAGAAATATTTTTGGGACTGATTTGGTATTTTTCATGAAAATAGTTTAGTTATGAACATATGAGTTAAATATGTTATGTGAAGAATAAAGTTGAAAATAGGATTTTATGGCTAGAAAATCCTATATAGAGTATATGCATATTTTTTTTGATGAGGGATTTGATAATTGGTGATGATATTTTATGAGTATGGCATTTTTGAATGATGAAATGCATTATATGGTAAAGCGTAAACAATTGAGATAAATTGTTTATAAATTTAAGAAGTGATTAAAATATTGGTATAATATTAATGATATTAGATTATGAGATTATTAAGTGATTGATAACATGGGGATATTCTTGAATCCTCGGATAAATTATATTATAAATGTTTAATATTTATCCTTTATCTTATTTGATTGATTCTTTATATCATTATCCTCATGTTTATATTTTTTTTAAAGTCATCGTGGCTTCAGAGAAGAGCATAGATGGACTTGGTATGATTATGACTGTGGATTGTTCTAAGATAATCATAACCAGTAATTGAAAACACAATTATCTTTGGCCGTAGTGCATGGATAATTTGTGGTCGTACTAATGAATATCCTTACCACGTAGTGCGGGGATGATTCGACGATGTGGATTAATTATCGAAATGAGTCTCAAAGAATGAAATATTAATTCATGGATGTGTTCAAAGTCATCTTTGGCTTACGTGCATAGATGGACTTGGTATGATTATGACCGAGGATCATTCTATATAATCATAACTCAGAATTGAAAACACAATTATCTTTAGCCATAGTGCATGGATAATTTGTGGTCGTGATACTAATGAATATCCTCGGCCCAGTAGTGCGTGGATGATTCGATGATGTGGATTAATTATTGAAATGAGTCTCAAAGAATGAAATATTAATTCATGGATGTGTTCAAAGTCATCTCGTGGCTTTACGTGCATAGATGGACTTGGTATGATTATGACCGTGGATCATTCGGTATAATCATAATCAGAATTGAAAACACAATTATCTTTAGTCAGTAGTGCATGGATAATTTGTGGTCGTGATACTAATGAATACACGATTATCTTCGGTAGTAGTGTACGGGATAATTTGTGGTCGTGATACTAATGAATATCCTCGCCTCAGTAGTGCGGGGATGATTCGATGATATGGATTAATTATCGAGTGAGTCTCAAAGAATGAAATATTAATTCATTGATGTGGTAAAAGTCATCTTTGGTCAGAGTGCATTGATAGACTTGGTATGATTATGACCACGGATTATTCGGTATAATCATGATCAGTAATTGAAAACACGAATATCCTTAGCCAAGAAGGTACATGGATAATTCATGGTTGTGATACTATTGTCGAGTCTCAAAGATTATTGGTTTTATAAACAGTATATCTTTGGCCCAGTAGTGCAAAGATGAATTGTTAATGAATATTTTTTGGCGGGATTGCAAAAATGAATTTAATGTTTTCAATGATAAAGGTATTCAAGGTATTCTCATCTCTTTATCATACCAGTATCGCATTCTAATTTCGAGGGCTAAATTCCATAAGGAGGGAGATCAGGAGACCCCGATTTTATCAATAAAGATTTAAATTTTGTCAAAATAATTTTTAATATTATGGTGTGAATTTGAGATAATATTATAGTTGTGGGTAGTATTTATAAATTTTACAAAGTATGCAAGTGGTTATATTATATTCGATTGGTCTGGGAATATTCGGTTTAGCAGGAATATTCGTATAACTACTCAATCATTGGTGGACCCTACAATGTAATTATTGTTTGATTGAGAAAACGACAAAAATATTTTATTGAAATAACTACGGAAGTTTTACCGTAGTTACTTGTTGAACTACTTTCAGTAGTAAAAGACAATAATAAGTGTGGTTGCATAAGAAAGACACCAGTATTAATTATCGATGCTTATGTGAGAAGTTACTCACTTTTGATTCCATTATTGTCGATTAATAATATGAATTATTATAATGATAATGACGCTTTTGTTTTATTCAGTATTATTAACGTAATAAAATGTAAACATCTTTTATATAAAATAGAATACTTTATTAAAGTTATTCTATAAATAGAATATATTATATTTTATTATGCATAGTGTTGCATAGTGTTTTGCATAGTATTGCATAGTGTTTGTATAGTAAAATATTTTTATATAAATAGAATATATTATATTTTATTTAAAAGATTTTTCTTTAAATATGGACCGCCGATTAAAGTAAATCAATCTGACCTGCTTCATGGATTAGTTACTATGCATTCCATTTTCCTATAAATAAAGCTCATTCCTTCATTATTTTCTTACGAATTCATTGAAACTCTGTAGAGAGAAATTATAGAGAGAAGCTATAGAGAGAAAATTATAGAAAGAAGAAGAGTATTCTCGCTACTTCACTACTTCTATATTCATTTCTTTATGGTAAGGGTGTTATTCTTTCTTCTTGAAGAGAACTTCATTATTCCATTCACTATTATTCTGCTTGAATAACTTTTGTAAAAGTGGCATACCCTATACATAACCTCAGATATCATGCCAGATACCCTATACTTGGTGAAATCCTTATGTTATTCCATTACTTATTATTCTCATTGGAATAACTCATATCGCTTGTTTACCCTATACTTGGTGACATTCTTCTATTATTCAATTGGAACATCCTCATCATGTGTGTTTTACACCGACCGGTTCCGCTTTTTATTATTCTGTTGGAACATCCTGTGCATGTGTTTTACACCGACCGGTTCCGCCTTTATCATTCTGTTGGAATATCCTATCCTATCATGTGTTTTACACCGGATCCGGTTCCATCTTTATTATTCTGTTGAACATCCCGCTTGCATGTGTGAATTTCACCGACCCGTTCCGTTATTATTATTCTCATTGAATAACTCGCCTATCGCGGCAATGCATGCACGGTGATTTCTTTTGTTATTCCATTCTTTATTATACCCAAATAAGTAAAACTTTGACTTCTATACTCCATGAAATTAGTAGAATATCCTCGATATTTCATGTTTCATCCAAAGATCTTTTCATGAAAATATTCTTCCGATCATTATTGAATTTTACTCTCTACGAAAACAAAGATCATGTTGACAATTTGGACGTTAATAATTCATGGATTAAATAATTCTTGAACTTGTTTTATTGAATTACTATGTCATTGTCATCATCCTCATGTTATATTATGTTATCTTTGGCTTACGTGCATAGATGAACTTAGTATGATTATGACCGTGGATCATTCTATATAATCACGACTTGATATAAATGATGTGACAAAAGTCTTCGATGGGCACATAATGCGTTGATGGATAGTTTTTGGTATGATTATGACCAGGGGTGATTCTTGGATAGTCATGACCATTGATAATTTGATGAAAATCCTTGACCGTGGGCATGTGGATGATTAGATGTGGTGGTTTATTATTGTCGAGTCTCAAATGATAAAAATTGATGAAAACCTTTAAAACCTAAAAGATAGTAGACTTTATTCTCTACTTGACTCTTTTAATGGATTGCTTATTCCACCGCAAGCAGCTTAAACCGTTTTGTCTATTGTATTTTATCGCTTTAACATCATGTTGAAGGCTAATGATAATTTATTCGCATTATCTTAGTCATAATATTTCTTCTTGGGCTAGTTGAGCTCACCCTTTCTTTCACCGTTCTCTCAGAAATGAGAACATAGCCGGGACGAAGCCTCGAACTGGAGTAATGGTCCGCAGGATAGCATTAGTAGTCCTCACTATTCTCGTGAAATAAAGTGTGATAATAGTTGTAATGAGGACTCCTTTTGAGTTTGTATAATATCTAGTAGACAATATTTGTATTCAAACTCACAGCTTTATGTCGTATTGCATACCTGACGCTTATATTAGTAAGTTGTATTTGAATTTATGTACCATGTAAGTGGCGACCCAAGATGGGTGACGTATACCTAATTTTGGGGGCGTCACACAATTTCCTCAAGTAGAGACATTTTAGGGTTTTCTCCGCCTTGGCGAAGCCCGACACCATCGATTGTGGGTTATCAGAGAATGCGCGGACATATAAGGAGGGATTAGATGACCGAAGAATTCGAATAATAATGGCTTCGGTGGAGGTGGAGGAGAGAGAGTACGCGTTAAGGAGAATAATGACGGCAACGATCGAGGGGTGGAGGCGGGAAGAGATGAGGTCGACAATGAGGATTTTGGCGATGATGAAGCAGACATTTCTGGATTTGTAGAAAGAGAGGCGATGGTTCAACGACAAATCGGAGGTGATCTCAGAGATGGGGACGCTGTCTCCTATGGTGTATGTGATGCCCCCAAAATAGGTATACAACACCCATTCTGAGTCGCCAAATACATGGTACAGAAAGCAAACTACAACTTTAATAATACAATTGTCGTGCAAAATACGATAACACATACTGTGAGTTTAAATACAAATATTGTCTTCTAGACAATATCCACACTCAAATAAGTCCTCGTTACAATTATTCAAACACTATTTTATAGAAATAGTGAGGACTGCTAAAACATCTTTCTAGAACCATCACCCATACCCCGACTAGTTTCGCTATGTTCTCACCTCCCGAGAAAAATGGAACAAAAGGAAAAGGGTGAGCTCAACTAGCCCAAGAAAAGAATATTATGACTAAGATAATATACAACAAATTATCGTTAGTCTTCAACAGGAAAAAATCTGATAAAATATAATAGCCAACAAGTTTTAGATCAACAACTGCAGCGGAAACAACAATCCATTAGAAGAGTCAAGTAGAGAATGAGTTCTACTATCTTCTAAGATTTAAAATTCCATCATCAATATTTTATCCCTGTAACAACAATCAATATACATCTTTAATCAAATATTCATATTTGCACTACAGGCCAAAGATATTCATTTGTATCACCAGTTGGTCATGTTCATCTCAACACCTGTTCATCTTTGCACTACGGGCCAAAGATATTCATCAGTTAATCATTTATCTTTGCACTACAGGCCGAAGATATTTAGTAATATCATCATTTAGGACTGAGGATGATGAAAAATATTTTAAAGAAAACGAATCTAGTGAAACGGAAGGACAAATAGTAAGGATTCGTATAACAGTTTATCCAAGATCAATAATACTTTATAAATACCAATTTTGAAGCAGAATTAAAAAATAAAGATCAAAACATGGATACAATCAAAGATAGTAACCATAATAGACATCTTGGACAAAAAGAAAAAAATTTTATTTTTCTATGAATAGTCTCAGATATCGTGAATAAGTAACCCTCAAAATATCGATCTTGATCGGAAATATCCAGATAAGGTCAAGGAAACTTGCACCGATGAATAGAAACTCACAAAGTATCTAAATACTCACAAAATACACTCAATAATCTAGAGAGAGAAAGAGGGAAAACTTATTTCTGGTGTGATTTTCAATTCTAACTTAGCCCTCTATTTATAGGAAAATGTTAGCAGACTTGACCTGCAACCTGATGGCTTTACCTGCTACTATTCCCACACACTACATTTGAAATAAATTCAGCACATTTCTTCACCAACCACAAGTGGGGCCCACTCAATTCTAGAATTTTCCACCAAAATCATTTATAAACCTAATTTCTGAATCACTCACCTCTTAAAATTCATAACAAATCATACATTCATTTTTAACGGTTCAAAATTTGTGGACATATACTCAACTTATATATGTATAACATATCCAAAAATTACAACGATCCAACGGTCGGATTAAAAATTATAACTCACACAATATATCTCAAAAATACTGGTTTAATTTTTAATACCTTCATATGTGACGCCCCCAAAATAGGTATACATCACCCATTCTGAGTTGTCAATACATGGTACAGAAACAACTACAACTTTATTATTACAACAAGAAAAGCTGTGAGTTTGAATACAAATATTATCTTCTGACAATATCTATACTCAAATAAATCCTCATCACATTTATTGATACATTATTTTACAAAAATGGTGAGGACTACTAAACAACTCTCTCTAGAACCTTCATTCCATACCCCGACTGCATCTCGCTTATATTCTCGCCTCCCGAGAAGAAAAATGGAACAAAAAGGAAAAGGGTGAGCTCAACTAGCCCAATAAAGAATATTATGACTAAGATAATATACAACAAATTATCATTAGTCTTCAACAGGAAAAATCTAATAGAATACAATAGACAACAAGTTTTTAAATCAATATTCGCAGAGAAATAATAATTCATTAGAAGAGTTAAGTAGAGAATGCAAACTACTATCTTCTATGTATGAATTTAAAAGTTCATCGCTCATCTTTTATCCCCGTAACATCAATCAATATACATCTCGAATCAAATATTCATCTTTGCACTATAGGCCAAAGATATTCATCATTAATCATGTTCATCTAAACACTGCTCATCTTTTTTACTACGGCCAAAGATATTCATCGAAATCATTCATCTTTGCACTACATGCCAAAGATATTCAATAATATCATCATTTAAGACTGAGGATGTAACGACCCCAAAATAGGTCCATTCCATCCAACCCATTCTGAGTCGCCAAATATATGGTACGAAAAAACAACTACAACTTTATTACAACAATTGTCGTGCAAAATACAACAACACATATGTCGTGAGTTTGGATACAAATATATACCAACTCAGAAGACGTCACAATGACACCTTACATAAAGGTATAGTCAAAAACCTGTTTTAGAAATTAGAATCTTTGAGAAGTGCTCAAGAAACCTTCGTATATGGGAGGCCATGCTTTTAGGTTATGATAGATATCATATGGCCACGTAATTATCCTTGGTTGACCTAATAGACCCCAAAAAAAAAACGAAGAAGATTACTATCATATTCTTCCCGATGGTGAGTCTTCTCTTGACATATCATTATCTCCACTGCCTCTATTTGGGTATTATACTCCAAACAAACACCAAGATTATATAGGTAGTTCTTATAAATATACTCGCTAGTGGATGAGAACAACCATGTCTTATGATAACACGAAGTTTGTATGTCATTAGACATCTTGTATGATAGTGACAAAACACCCTTCCAAAGTCAGGTTCGCTTTCACCCTATTTAATTCACCAAAATTAACTATTAAATGATGTATAAAATACAACACACTAAAGTCCTCAATAAAATTATTTCCATACTCTTTAGGGAGAACCTCAACAACTATAGACCACCGCTCCATTCCCTTGTTATCCCCGCCAACCCAACTACACTTTTATTACCCGAAAGGAATTGTGAAACAAAAGGGTGAGCACAACTAACTAGCTCAAGAAAAGAATATTATGACTAAAGATAAATAAATTATCAATAGTCTTCATCAAGAATAAATCGTAGATTTAGAACATATGGTAGATAATAAAACTTTTCAACCATAGTTGCAAATGAACGAGCAATCCATTAAAATAGTCAAATAGACTATAAAGTCATTGTCTTCTCCACGTTAAAAGTCCACCAACAATATTTTATCCTCGTAACATCAATCAACAGCCTCCTTTCCTCAATCATATGAATAACTCATAATCATAATTGTGATTCTAAATTCCTCTTCTCATCCGTGACGAAGATAATTTTCATCACCGCCTTTACCCGAAACATCAAATATCATGGTTATACCAAATCACGCCTCCTGCTCATAATCATACTAATAAATTCATCTTTGCACCACGCCAAAGATATTCATCAACAGCTCATCTTTACACTACAAAATTTAAGATATTCAACAACAAAATATCTTTGCATTACGAGCAAAAGATATTCATCAATAATTCATCTTTGCACTACAAAGCTAAGATATTCATCAACAAGTCATCTTTTGCACTACGAGCCAAAGATATTCATATATCAAAGAAATACATAATCATTTCGTGGTTATATAACAATAATTATAACCATGTTGATCAATTCACCTTTGCACTTAAGTTAAAAATATTCAATTGTAAATTCAATGGTCATGATCATACCAAATCAACAATTCAACTTTTGCACCATCGGCCAAAGAGAACCTATGGTCACGATCATACCAATAATCTACCCATCTTTACACTCAAGTCAAAGAGAAATATCATCATTAGGGTTATAAGAATGTTATATAAAAACAATATAATCAAAACATGGTTTTAATTTCAAGAGTAAGATTCATAAATCAACGATAATTTGGTCGAGAAGAAACCAATTTGTCGTGAATAAGACCTCGTATTCGACATAATACCGTATATCGTGCATAAAACCCCCGACACGAAAAAGATAAAGTTTCATAATAAAATTCATATCCATATTTATAACACCTTAATCCAAATGTTATAAATCACTTAGAAATCTCATAATCTAATATTATTAATATTACAATAATATTTTAATCATTTCTAAAACTTATAAACAATTTAATTAAATTGTTTACACTTTACTAATTAATGCATTTAATCATCATAAAATGCCAAACTCATAAGATTTCATCACCAATAACCAAAACCCTCATCAAAAAATCTGATAGATACCTCATATATGATTCTCAAGCCATAAAATCATATTTTCCCATTTTCTTACTTCACATAACATATTTAATTCATTTACTCATAACTAGAATATTTTCATGAAAAATACCAAATCAGTTCCAAAAATATTTCTTTTCTGGGATTTATCATAACATAGTCCCATATTGAACATATATTTTTCTCAAAATTTTAAAAATTCATTTACTATTTTTCATATGGCCAAAACCACCGAATATTTAAACATTTATCATAAATTATTCTTTTATCCAAAAATTCTGAAATTTACATGGTATACTGATATTATATAGATGTACTCTCAATAAAAATTTCATCAATTTTGGAGTTAATCACAAGGAGTTATAAATAGTTACTTTTAAAATAGTCTTTTCTCATAAAATTCATAACTCTCAATCTATACATCCAAAAATTGCCATTTTTGGACACAATATATAAAACTCATCAAATTATCATTTCAAATTTTTCCAGAATTTTTGAAGGTTCAGAAAAATTTCGAAACTAAAAACATAATAACCCTTAAAATCCCTTACTATCCCTTACCTCAAAAGAGCAGTACTTCTGACTGGAATAACGCTGAACGAACTTGCACCATATAGCAATACTCAAAGTATACTCAAAATACTCACAAGAATACGCTCGATAATATAGAGAGAGAAAACTTCAGTTTCTGGTGTGATTTTCAATTCTAACCTAAGACCCTATTTATAGAAAAATTGCTTAGAACACCAAAGCGTAAAATTGAATATAATATTAATATAATTATACAAATTTTCCTTAGCCCACCTTTTGGTCAAAAAGACCAGCCACACATGTTAATGATGTCCAAAAAATACAAAAAACATTTTTCTAACAAAAATAATTTAAACTCCAAAATCAATTCACACCCGATATACCAAACTTCAATAATTCACAATAAATAGCTCTTTTATCGTAAAATTCAATCTCCGATTATTTATAGGAAATTCAATTCTCTACAACTTTACAGAAGAAATTTTTCCAAATTCCAAATAGAAATTGACCAAATCCACAAACTATCGATTTATAGCCTATATAATCAATTTTCAATCAGAAATGGATCCACCAACACACAAAAACATGTGTTAAACATTTAATGCCACAAAAATACTCTTCCTCCTCATATACTCATATATCCCACATTCATTATAAAATATCACCGTTAATATATTATTAAAATAATATATTTAAATGAATTATTTTATCGTAAAAGATAAAATATTAATTTTCAACAATTGTTACATTAAAAATTTTCTCCATCTATATCCACATAAAATCAATATTTTCCTCATCATATAAATCAATAATTAATTATTCACAAATAATATTACAGAATCACAAGATCGGCAACCAGTGCCGCTCCTTCAGAAAGAGGGGGCTTTCTAATAAGGATCTCTCCTCATCAAGGCAAGTAATTAGGTGACCAAACCTCTCCTTAGATAGAACTTTCTAGACATCGCCAATAATGTTATCCAATAATATTATTCAGATAATATGAATTATTGTCTGATAATGGAAAATCTCGTCGTGTGACAATTATCAAACAACAATAATATAAAATATCAACGTAAGCAATTATTGAATCAATAAAATAAAATATTGAATAAAGAATTATCGTAATAATTATCGAGTAATGCCTTCTTACGAAAATTTTTTTTTATCATGCTTCATGAATAGTACTCGTGAATAGTAACTCGTGAATAGTAACTCGTGAATAGTAACTCATGAATAGTAACTCGTGAATAGTAACTCGTGAATAGTAACTCGTGAATAGTAACTCATAAATAGTAATTAAAAAAAATTGAATACTTTTATTTCATAAAATTCGGGGTCTTACAGAGGATGATGAAAAATATTTTTAAAGAAACGAATCCAGTGAAACAAAATGACAAGGATTAAGGATTAAGGATTCGTACTTTGTTTAATCCATGTCCAACAATACCTCAAAAATAATCATAGTGGTGTAAAATTCAAGAATGATCAAAACATGGATACAATCAAAACTAGTATCTACAATAGATATTTTAGATGAAAAGGAAAATTTTCATTTTTCGATGAATAATGCCAGATTCGTGAATAAAGTGTCGATACGTGAATAAGAATCTCGACACCAAAAGTTCCAAATTTGATAAAAACTTTAGATCAATATTTCAAAGATAATGATATTGAAGAAATAATATCATTACGAAAAAAAAATATCCTTACCTCGAAAAATCAAGATTTCTAAATTTAAACACCTGATATAAAGCTATGACTTGAACTTGCAATCGTATAACAATACTCAAAGTATACTCAAAATACTCACAAGAATACGCCGATAATATAGAGAGAAAACTTCAGCTTACAATGTGATTTTCAATTCTAACCCAAGACCCTATTTATAAGAAATTGCTTAGAACACCAAAGTAGAAAATTTAATATAATATTAATATATAAATAAATTTTCTTACGCCCACTTTGGAATCCTCTAGCTTCAGCACTTTGCACATTTTTCATGAGTCCCACAAGTGTAAAAAAACGTTTTTCCTATTTTAAATATTTTAAACTTCCAAAAATTAATTATTTCGGAGCTTCGAAACTTCAATAATTCATAATAAATAGCCCTTTCATCAGAAAATTTGAATCTCATGAGTTTTTATAGAAAATTCAATTCTCTACAACTTTACGTAAGAAAGTTTTTCCGAATTCCAAATGTAAATTGACCGAAATTCACAAACGAAGCGATTTTACAAAGCTATAATCAAATTTCAAATAATAAATGGGGTCCACCGACATGTTTAATATGTTTTAAACATTTATTGCAACAAAAATACTCTTCCTCCTCGTATACTCATATATCCCACATTCGTTGTAAAAATATCATCATTATTATATTATTAAAATATAATAATATATTTAAATGAATTATTTTATCGTAAAAAAGATAAAATTTCAATTTTCAACAATTGTCACATTAAAATTTTCTCCATCTATATCCACATAAAATCAATATTTTCCTCATCATATGAATCAATAATTAATTATTTACAAATAATATTACGTAATCACAATATCGACAACCAGTGCAGCCTTGGGAAGAGGGGCTTTCCAATAAGAATTTCTCCTTCTTGGCGCAAGCAATTAGGTGACCAAACCTCTCCTGTATGTAACTTTCTAGACATTGCCAATAATGTTATCTAATAATATTATTCGGATAATATGAATTATTGCTTCGATAATAAAAATAACGAATGATAATTATCAAACAATAAAGAATATAAAATATCAACACAAAGAATTATTAAATCAATAAAATAAAATACTCGATCAAGAATTATCAGTAACCATTATTGAGTAGTGCCTTCACGTAAGAATCAATAATTGGTGCAATACCGCAAACGCTAATGTGTTAACCAATCGAAAGTATTTTAATAAGATTAATCTGTAAATAACTACGCCAGTTATTTTTAAACAACTTATATTTGTCGCTTTCTTCATCCAATCGCTTTCAAGTTATGGGGCCATATATGGTCGCTACCGTCAGCATTTAATATTCCCCGACAAGCAAAGAATATTCCACGACCAAACGAATATTCCCCGACAACAATGAATATTTTATAACCACTTGCTTATTTTGAAATATTTATGATTTTTACCCATAACTATCCACATTAATCAAATCAACCCTTACTATTTCAAAATAATAAATAGAGAAAATTAAATTTCATTAATAATAAGTTGGGGTCTTACAACCTCCCTCCTTATGAAATTTCGTCCTCGAAATCGACGTGACGCACTGGTGTTTTTCAAAAGGTGAGGATACCTCGCTTTCATTTCCGCTTCCAATTCCCGTGTCATTTCCTCTATAAGATGATTCCTCCACAAAACTTTTAACTTGTGGTATGACCTTTCAAGGCGTAGGACATGCCCCTTCCTATCCAAAATCTTGACAGTACCTCCTCATACGTTAAGTCTCTTCTACTATTTCGTCCTGGGTTCTAACTCTATAACGTGGTTCGGGTCTTTCACATATTTACGAAGTACGATATGTGAAACACATTATGAACACGAGACATACTCGGAGGTAACGCAAGTCTATAAGCTACATTTTCTACTCTACAAAGAATTTGAAATGGACCAATAAATCGTGGATTGAGCTTTCCTCTCTTCCCAAATCTTGTAACTCCCTTCCATAGAGCAACTCGCAACAATACATGATCCCCTATACTAAATTCCACGTTCTTTCGATGAAGATCCGCATAACTCTTTTGTCGATCTTGTGCCGCTTTGTATACGCTTGTCGAATCATTTGGATCTTTTCTTGTGAGTCATACATACTAACTCTCTAGGGTCCAACAATGTTGCTTCACCCACCTCGTCCCAACATACCGGAGCGATGCACTTTTCGTCCCATATAATGCTTCAAATGGAGCCACACCTATACTTGCACGATAAGCTGTTGTTGTAGGAGAATTCCACCAATGGTAAATACTTATCCCAACCGCTTCTTGAAGTCTAGGACACAAAGTGTGACGCCCCCAAAATAGGTATACATCACCTATTCCGAGTTGTCAATACATGGTACGTAAACAACTACAACTTTATTATTACAACAAGAAATCTGTGAGTTTGAATACAAATATTATCTTCTGCACAATATCTATACTCAAATAAATCCTCATCACATTTATTGATACATTATTTTACAAAATGGTGAGGACTACTAAACAATTCTTTCTAAAACCTTCATTCCATACCCCACTCGTACTCGTTATATTCTCGCCTCCCGAGAAGAAAAAATGGAACAAAAGGAAAAGGGTGAGCTCAACTAGCCCAAGAAAGAATATTATGACTAAGATAATATACAACAAATTATCGTTAGTCTTCAACAGGAAAAATCTAATAGAATACAATAGACAACAAATTTTAAATCAATATTCGCAGTGAAATAATAATTCATTAGAAGAGTTAAGTAGAGAATGCAAACTACTATCTTCTATGTATGAATTTAAAAGTTCATCGCTCATCTTTTATCCCTGTAACATCAATCAATATACATCCGAATCAAATATTCATCTTTGCACTCATCGCCAAAGATATTCATCACCGGTCATGTTCATCTAAACACTGCTCATCTTTGCACTACTACCAAAGATATTCTTCAGAATCATTCATCTTTGCACTACAAAGCCAAAGATATTCAATAATATCATCATTTAAGACCGAGGATGATGAAAAATATTTTAAAGAAACAAATCCAAAGAAACAAAATGACAAAGATTAAGGATTAAGGATTCGTACTTTGTTTTATCCATGTTCAAAAATACCTCAAAAATAATCATAGTGGTGTAAAATTCAAGAATGATCAAAATATGGATACAATCAAAGCTAGTATCCGCAATAGATATTTTGGACAAAAAGAAGAAATTTTATTTCTATGAATATAGTCTAGATACGTGAATAAGAATCTCGACACCAAAAGATAGAAATTTCCCAAAAACATCTTCACGCTTCATGAATAGTACTGTGAATAGTTTCAACCAATATTTCAAAGATAATGATATTGAAGAAATAATATCATTTGAGAAGAAAATAACATCCCTTACCTCGAAAGATTAGTACTTCTAGTTTGAATCTAGGGTATAGTCTTCAAAGGAACTTACTGAGCCTAACAATACTCAAAGTATACTCAAAATACTCACAAGAATACGCTTCGATAATATAGAGAGAAAACTTCATTTACGTGTGATTTTCAATTCTAACCCAAGACCCTATTTATAGAAAATGCTTGAACACCAAAGCGTAAAATTTAATATAATATTATTATTTATAATAAAATTTCCTACCCCAACATTCCAAGAACTGAATTCAGCTCATTCAACCCACATGTGTAACACACCATAATGAAAAAATGTTTTTCTAATTTTAAATATTTTAAACTTCCAAAATCAATTATTTGAGCTTCTAACTTCAATAATTCATAATAAATAGCCCTTCATCGTAAAAATTCAATCTCGCTAGTTTTTATAGGAAATTCAATTCTCTACAACTTTACGTAAGAAAGTTTTTCCAAATTCCAAATAGAAATTGACCAAATCCACAAACCGCAATTTTACAAAGCTATAATCAAATTTCAATCCAATAAATGGGGTCCACCGACATGTTTAACATGTTTTAAACATTTATTGCAACAAAAAATACTCTTCCTCCTCAGATACTCATATATCCCACATTCGTTGTAAAATATCACCATTATTATATTATTAAAATATAATAATATATTTAAATGAATTATTTTATCGTAAAAAGATAAAATTTCAATTTTCAACAATTGTCACATTAAAATTTTTCTCCATCTATATCCACATAAAATCAATATTTTCCTCATCATATGAATCAATAATTAATTATTCACAAATAATATTACGTAAATCACAATATCGACAACCTGCATAGCCTTCACAGAAGAGGGGCTTTCCAATAAGAATTTCTTCTTCTCGCGCCGCAATTAGGTGACCAAACCTCTCCTTAGATGTAACTTTCTAGACATTGCCAATAATGTTATCTAATAATATTATTCAGATAATATGAATTATTGCTTCGATAATGAAAAATACAGTAATGACAATTATCAAACAACAAAGAATATATAATATCAACGCAAAGAATTATTAACTCAATAAAATAATCGAATAAAGAATTACTCAGAACCATTATCGAGTATTGCCTTCTTACGTAAGAATCAATAATTGGTGCAATACCGCAATACCGTGTTTTAACCACCGGTATTTTAACAAGATTAATCTGTAAATAACTACGCCTGTTATTTTTAAACCACTTATATTTGTCGCTTTTCTTCATCCAAACGCTTTCCGTTATGGGGCCCACATATCACATACTGTCGCATTTAATATTCCGACAAGATTTAATATTCCACGACCAAACGAATATTCCCCGACAACAATGAATATTTTTTAACCACTTGCTTATTTTGAAGTATTTGCGTATTTTACCCCTAACTATCCACATTAATCAAATCAACCCTTACTATTTTAAAATAATAAATAGAGAAAATTAAATTTCATTAATAATAAGTTGGGGTCTTACACAGAGTCTTAATAAATCTTCAAGAGTTTGAATAGTCCTTTCTGATTGTCCTTCCGTTTGAGGATGGTATCTTAAATCAATCAGAATCCGCGCTAATAGCTTTTTGCAAGCTAACCCAAAATCTTGAAGTGAATCTTGGGTCACGATCCAAACTATGGATACAGGCATGCCATGCAACCACACAATCTCATTCATTCACATATACATACTAAAGCAAGACGCTCAAGGAATAAGTGTCCCAGATCGGCAAGAAATGAGCGTACTTGGTTAATCTATCAACAATAACCCAAATAGCATTGATGCCTTGAGAAACCGTAGGAAGACCCGTAAATAAAATCCATGGTAATGTGTTCCCACTTCCATTTCGAATCTCAAGTGGTTGCAACGGACCCTTAGGTACTAGATGCTCCGCTTTACACGCGTTAGGCAAGTTAAACACATCGAGATAAATTTTGCAATCTCTCTTCATATTGTTCCACCAAAATGTATGTCAAGATCACGATACATTTTAGTACTTCCAGATGGATTGCAAATGATGTATTGTGTGCCTCCATCATAATCTTGTACTTCAAATCGAGTCGTTAGGAACACAAAGTCTAGAGTGGACTCAAGTATTCCTTCTTCATCAATTCTCGCTTAGGAATAACTCCTTCTTGTACTTTCTTCTTCATATGCATCATTTCCGGCCCATGGGCTTGAGCAACCTTAACTTTTTCTATTAAAGTTGGCTCTACGCGATACTTGACATCATCGCACTCATTCCCGCATATGATCTTCTACTCAACGCGTCACCACCACGCTCGCTTTTCCGGGATGGTATTGAATAGTGTGGTCGTAGTCTTTCAATAGCTCGAGCCAACGTCATTTACGCATGTTGAGTTCTTTTGAGTGAAGAAATATTTAAGGCTTTTATGGTCCGAATATATCTCCACTTTCTCCCCATATAGATAGTGCCTCCATATCTTTAAGCGCGAAACGATCGGGCCGCCAACTCTAGATCATGAGTAGGATAATTCCTCTCATACTCTTTAAGTTGTCGCAAGGCATAGGCTATGACTTTCCCACGTTGCATGAGAACACATCCTAACCCTTTGCCTGAAGCATCGTTGTAGATAACAAATCCATCCGAACCGAGATGGTATTGTTAGAACAGTCTTAAAAATAAGTCTCCTCTTAAGCTCTTGGAAACTTTTCTCGCATTCTTCGCTCCAAACGAATTTTGTATCCTTCCGAGTTAGCTTAGTTAATGGAGTAGCGATTCGAGAAAACCCTTCCACGAATCTCCGATAATAACCAGCTAGACCCAGAAAGCTACGTACTTCGGTCACCAACTTCGGTTGCTCCCAACTTTGTATTGCTTCAATCTTCGTCGGGTCCACGGATACTCCATGTTTTGACACCACATGCCTAAGGAATGCTACTTCCTCAAGCCAGAACTCGCATTTCTTCAATTTGGCATATAGTTTGTTTTCACGAAGCCTTTGGAGTACCAGCTTCAAATGGTGCTCATGATCTTCACGACTTTTGGAATATATGAGTATGTCATCAATAAAAACAACAACGAACTGATCCAAATATTCCTTGAATACTCGGTTCATCATATCCATGAAAGTCGCAGGAGCATTAGTTAGTCCGAAAGACATGACTAAGAATTCATAATGCCCATACCGAGTTCTGAAGGCGCTTTGAATATCCTCGCCTAATCTTCACCGATGATATCCGAATCGAAGATCGATTTTTGAAAAGAATTGTGCCCTTGCAATCGGGTCAAACAAGTCATCAATACGAGGTAGAGGATACCTATTCTTGATGGTGACATGGTTCAATTCCCGATAGTCAATACAAAGTCGCATACTCCGCCTTTTTTCTTTTACTTAATAAAACAGAGTACCCCAAGGAGATGTACTAGACGAATGAAACCGATGTCTAACAATTCGTGTAGTTGGACCTTTAACTCCCGGGTTCAATAGAGCCATTCGATATGGGGTTTTAGAAATTGGCTTTGTACTGTGTTCAAGATCAATAAAGAATTCAACTTCACGCTCGGGGTAGACCGGAAGTTCTTCGAAAATACGTCGAAAGTCAATAACAACAAGAATATTATTCAAATTTGACGTGTCTTTATTCAAATCCATAACATGGGCTAAGAAAGCTTGACATTCGCTTTTCAATAAACGAATAAAGATTATGATTAGATATGACGTTGATTGATTTTAATGGTTTAGTTGCTTGAATTCGCATAACAAAGTTGGTTAGAATATGAAAACTAACAACCTTACGAAAACAATCAATTTTGGCATGATGAGTAGTTAACCAATCAATCCCTAAAATCACATCAAAAGCAAGTATCTTTAAAGAGATAAGGTCAATGGTAAGGTGATGGTGCCAACTTGAATCAAACAAGATTTATAAACAATGGATGTGATGAAAGTTTCTCCTAACTGAGTTTCCACAGATAGGTCAAAGTCTAATTTCTCCTGAGTCAAGTTTAAACGCTGAGCACATGTAGGAGAGATAAATGAATGGGTAAAGACCGGATTGTCAAGTAAAGTATAAACTTCGCAAGAATTTATAAATAGCTTACCCGTGATCACCTCGTTTGGGTTCCTCGCATTTTGACCAATACAACAAACGCTTTTCTCGAATCGCTTGACTTTGAATTTTCTCGGGATGTCTTTTGAGTCACCGTCCCATTGAACTAGGTTTCGCTACCGCATAAATCTCAAGCTTTATGTCCTTCCTTTCCACAATTATAGCATACCTTGAATCTGTTGTGGGCGCTTTGACCGATATGTCCCTCTTTCCGCATTTATAAAGATATAATGGGTGGTCGTTCTCCTCCCTTAGAACCGATTCTTTCACGCCAAGACCGCTGCCTTCACACCTGGCCGTTGTTAAATCTCCTCTTTTAAAATCTCCTCCCGACTCGCTTCTTCTATTTTTATGGCCATGATTACCACTAGAGTGGTTACCATTTTGTCCGTCTGTTTCATTCTCCGCAGTTATCATTATTCTATCGATCATATCTCTGGTACGATCCTGGTTATGGTCCCTCGGTTGAACATACTCGTTATCTCCCTCTAACAATTGAGCCTTGTTAACAACATCCTAATAGAGAGAAAATTTATGAGAAATGAGATATTGTCGATGTCGTGGGGTTTCAAACCTCTCGAAACATCTCGTCATACGCTCCTCATTCTCCACCAAATGAGGTGCAAACTCGGATAACTCTCGCAAACTTTGCCTCGTATTTCTAGACACCATTCATATTGTTTTTGTGACGCCCCAAAATTAGGTATACATCACCCATCTTGGGTCGACACTTACATACATGGTATGTAATTTAAATACAACTTATTAACATAACTGCTGTGGTACAATACGACATAAACCGTGAGTTTAAATACAAATATCGCCTACTAGATATTATACAAACTCAAACAAAAGTCCTCATTATAGCTATTATCACACTATTTTACGTAATAGTGAGAGGACTACTAATGCTATCTTCAGACCATCACTGCTTCCCCGACTCGTCCCAAATATATTATCATTTCCTCAAGAGAACAAAGGAAAGAAAGGGTGAGCTCAACTAGCCCAAGAAGAAATATTATGACTAAGATAATGCGTAATAAATTATCAATAGTCTTCAATAATGTTAAACCGATAAAATACAATAGACAACCAGCTTTAATCAAGCAATGAATATGCAATCCATTTAAAAGAGTCAAGTAGAAAATAAAGTCTACTATCTTTTAGGTTTTAAAAGGTTTTTCATCATCGCTTATAGCCGAGACTCACTTTTAATAAATATTTCACATCATCGAATCACCCCGCACTACTACTACTGCCAAGGATATTCTTTAAGATCACGACCACAATTATTCATGCACTACGGGCCAAGAATATTTGTGTATTCATTAATGGTCATGATCATGCCAACAATCGGCCCATCAATGCACTACTACCAATCGAGGATTTTTATCACATCATTTGTAACATTACTACCATGATTACAATCAATAGTCTCGTCATCATAATCATACCAAGTCCATCTACGCACTACACAGCCACGTATGACTTTCAAAAAAATATAAACATGAGGATGGTGACAATGATATAAGAATTCAATAAAACAAGTTCAAGAATTATTAACGTCCCAAATTATCAACATGATACTGCTTTGTAGAGTAAAATTCAAGAATGATCGTAAGAATATTTCCATGAAAAGATATCGGATGAAACGCAAATATCAAGGATATTCTACTAATTTCATGGAGTATAGAAGTCAAAGTTTTAACCAACCGGGTATAATAAAGAATGGAATAACAAAAGAAATCACCATGCATGCGATAAATCACATGCATGCAAGTTATTCCAATGTAATAATAAATAATCGGAACTGTGTCGTGTGAAATTCACACCCAAGCGAGATGTTCCAATGTAATAATAAAGATGGAACCGCATCCTGTAAAACACACGATAGGATATTCCAACAGATAATAAAGATTTTAACCAGTCCGGTGTAAAACACACATGACATGGATGTTCCAACAGAATAATAAAGATTTTAACCAGTCCTGTAAAACACATGAGCATGTGATGTTCCAAATGTAATAATAATAAAGATTTTAACCAGTCCTGTAAAACACATGCATGTGATGTTCCAACAGTAATAATAAAGATTTTAACCAGTCCTGTGTAAAACACATGCATGTGATGTTCCAATGTAATAATAATAAAGATTTTAACCAGTCCTGTAAAACACACGCATGTGATGTTCCAATGTAATAATAATAAGAATGTCACCAAGTATAGGGTAAACCACTTATACAAAAGTATTCCAATGTAATAATAAGCAATGGAATAACAATGCTTCTCTTCATGAATAAGAAAGAATAACACCCTTACATTTGGTAGAAGATTGAATATCTGCAGAAAGGAAGTAACAAAATACTCTTCTTCTTTCTCTCTTATTCTCTATATACTTCTCTCTATAGCTCAATGAATTCGTGAAAAATAATGAAGCCCTAGCCCTCTATTTATAGAAGATTTCTAGCTTAAGACCGCCGTGTGAAAAGGCAAGTGGCTTGACGAATTGGTTTGACGCTTTGTAATGAATGAAAAACGACAAGTGGTTCGACGCTCGTAATGTGAAACGACAAGTGGTTCGACGTCCGTAAAGGTAATTACTATTAACGAAGGTAAATACTATCGACGAAGGTAAATACTATTCACAAGGGTAATTACTATCGACGAAAAGTAATTACTATATCGACGAAGGTAAATACTATTCACAAGGGTAATTACTATCGACGAAGGTAATTACTATCGACGAAGGTAAATACTATCGACGAAGAGACTCTTAGATAATGACATATGAGCCCCCCATAAAATAATCAAACTTACCACAAATCATTTTTTTTTTCATCAACACATATTTAATCTTTCAACAATTATTAATCATTTATAACTTGTCGCCTCAATTATTGATTTAATACTATAACATATTATACGATGATACTCGTGACAATAATTGAATCAATAATATAAGAGATATGATGCAAAGAATTATCAGAGTAATAATTGAGCATAAATGAGTGACTTCTCACGTAAGCATCAATAATCAATACCGTGTGCTACTACGCAACTACGCCAGACATCGTATTTTTACCACCGGGTAGTTCAACAGCTTTTAACGGTAACACCTCCGCCGTTATTTTTATAAAATATTTTGTCGTTTTCTCAATCCGACAATAATTTCATTGTGGGGTCCACCAATGATTGAGCCATTGTATTTAATATTCCCTAACAAAAAGAATATTCCCCTCACCAAACTAATATTTTATAACAACTTATATACTTTGCAAAATTTATAAATATTACCCACAACTATAACATTATATCAAATTTATTCCATAATATTCAAAAATAATATTTATAGAAAAATTCATCTTTATTTATAAAAGTCAGGGGTCTTACAACCTCCCTTCTTATGAAATTTCGCCCTCGAAATTAGGGTACGCACTGGTATGTCAAGAGGTAAGGATACCTTGATTTCATTTCGCATTCTAACTCCCAAGTCATTTCTCAACATCGTGGTTCCTCCACAAAACTTCGACTTGAGGTATAACCTCGGAGCGTAGAATATGTTCCTTCTTATCCAAAATTTGAACAGAACCTCTTCATACGCCAAATCTTCCGCTATTTCGTCCGGCTTCTAACTCAATAATATGGTTCGGTCTTTCACATATTTACGTAACATAGATATGTGAAAAACGCATGAACACGAGACATATTTCAAGCAGAAACAGTCTATAGGCCACGCTTCCTACTCGATCGAGGATTAAAATGGACCGATGAATCGAGGGTTAAGTTTTCTCTCTTTCCAAATCTTGTAACTCCTTTCCATGGAGCAACTCTTAACAACACACGATCTCCTATATCAATTCCACGCCCTTTCGATGAAGATCAAGATAACTCTTTTATCGATTTTGTGAGGTTTTTATACGTTGTTTGATCGTTTGAATCTTTTCCGTAGTCATACGTATTCAACTCCGGCCCCAACAACGTTGCTTCACCCACCTCATCCCAAAGATACCGAGAACGACACTTTCTTCCATACAACGCTCGAATGGAGCCATGCCAATACTTGCTTGATAACTGCTTGTCAGAGGAAAACTCCACCAATGGTAAGAACTTGTCCCAACTCCCTTGAAATCAAGGACACAGAGTCTTAATAGATCTTCAAGAGTTTGAATAGTCCTCTCCGATTGTCCGTCCGTCTCGAGGATGATATGCCGAAGCTAAATCGTAAGTCCGCGCTCATAGCTTTTTGCAAACTAACCCAAAATCGTGAAGTGAATCTTGGGTCTCGATCGTAAACTATGGATACCGGCAGATACCATGCAGCCTTACAATCTCGCTTATGTACATACGAGCAAGACGTTCAAGTGTATAAGTTTCTCAGATCGGTAAGAAATGATGAGCGGACTTGGTCAACCTATCAACAATGACCCAAATCGCATCAATGCCTTGAGAAACCTTAGGAAGACCGTGAACGAAATCCATGGTAATGTGCTCCCACTTCCATTCCGGAATTTCAAGTGGTTGCAATGGACCTTTTGGTACTTGATGCTCCGCTTTAACTCGCTTGACAAGTTAGACACCTTGAGATAAACAAATACTATCTCTCTCTTCATATTGCTCCACCAAAATGTATGATTTAATATCATGATACATTTTGGTACTCCTGTGATGGATTGCAAATGGTGTGTTGTGTGCCTCCATCATGATATTATACTTTAAATCGTGGTCGTAGAACACAAAGTCCGGAGTCGACTCAAGTATTCCTTCTTCATCGATTCTTGCTTCCTAAGATAAAGACCTTTTGCACTTTCTTTCTCATACGCGTCACCTCCGTGTCCGTAGCTCGAAAGCAACTTTAACTTTATCAATTAAAGTCGGTTCTACTCAGTGATACTCGCTATCATCACACGCGTCCCCTCGAGTCTTTAATTCTATCTCCATCCTTTGCAAGTCACACAAAATGGGCCTTTCATACGACAATATCGCACTCAGACTTGCATATGATTTTCTACTCAATGCGCCGCCTACCACGCTTGCTTTTTTTTCAGGATGGTATTGATGGTATGATCATAATCTTTCAACAGCTCAAGCCAACGTCGTTTTCGCATGTTGAGTTCCTTTTGAGTGAAGAAATATTTGAGGCTTTTATGATCCATAAAGATCTCCACTTTCTCCCCATACAAGTAATGCCTCCAAATTTTAAGTGCAAAGATAACAAATGCTAACTCTAGATCATGAGTAGGATAATTCCTCTCATATTCTTTGAGTTGTCATGCGGGCATAAAGCTATTACTTTTCCATGTTGCATGAGAACACATCCCAACCCTTTGCTCAAGCATCACCGTAGATGACAAATCCTCCGAGCCGATGGTATTGTCGTAACAAAATAAATAAGTCTCCTCTTGAGTTCTTGAAAACTCTTCTCACATTCTTCGCCTCCAACCAACTTTCAGATCTTCCGAGTCACCGAAGTCAATGGAGTAGCGATTCGAGAAAATCCTTCCACGAATCTCCGATAATAACCAAATTTAAACCGAGAAAGCTACGTGATTTCTATCACATCGATTTAGGTTGTTCCCAACTTTGAATAGCTTCAATCTTTCTTTGGTCAACAGATATTCCATGACTTGATACCACGCGCCCAAGGAATGCTACTTCTTCAAGCCGTAACTCGCATTTCTTCAACTTGGCATAAAGCTTATATTCACGAAGCTTTTGGAGTGTCACCTCAAGTGTTGCTTTCATGATCTTCACTACTTTTGGAATAAATAAGGATGTCATCAATAAAGACGACCACAAAGTGATCTAAATATTCCTTGAATACTTTGCCCATCATATCCATGAAGGCGCGGAGAGCATTAGTCAATCCAAAGGACATGACTAGAATTCATAATGCCCGCATCGAGTTCCGAAAGCCGCCTTTGGAATGTCACGGTTCTAATCTTCAATTGGTGATATCCTAACAAAGATCAATCTTTGAAAAGAATTTGGCTCCTTGCAAATCGGGTCAAACAGTCATCAATACGCGGCAATGGATACCTATTTTTGATGGTGACGTGATTCAACTCCCGATAATCAATACAAAGTCGCATACTCCCATCTTTCTTCTTCACGAATGTAATGAGCACCCCAAGGAGAAGTACTAGACGACTAATAAAGCCAATGTCTAACAATTCCTCGCAGCTTGGGTCTTTAACTCCTCGAAGTTCAATAGAGCCATTCGATATGGGGCTTTGAAATAGGTTTTGTACCGTTCAAGGTCGATAAAATTCAATTTCACGCCTGGGGGTAGGCCAGAAGTTCTTCTGGGAATACGTCAGAAATTTATTAACAATAGGAATATCGCTTAAAACGACGTTATTTTTATTTAAATTTGTGACATGAGCTAAGAAAGCTTGACATCCGCTTTTCAATAAACGAATAGCTTTATGGCTTGAGATGACCGTGATTGATTTTAATGGTTTGGTCGTTTGAATTGCATAATAGGTTGATTAGGAATATGAAAGCTAACAACCTTACGAAAAACAATCAATTTTTGCATGATAAGTAGTTAACCAATCAATCCTTGTAATCACGCCAAATGCAAGTATTTTTAATGAAATAAGATCGACAGTAATGTGAGGGTACCGATTTGAACCAAACAAGACTTATAAACAAAGGGATGTAATGAAGGTTTCTCCCAACGGAGTTTCCACAGATAAGTCAAAGTCTAATTTCTCTGAGTCAAATTTAATCGATGAGCGCAAAGTAGGAGAAAATAAAAGAATGGGTAGAACCCAGATCAAATAAAGTATAGACTTCATTAGAGTTTACGATAAAGCTTACCCGTGATGACCTCATTCGGATTCCTTGCTCTTTGGGAGGTCACAACAAATGCTCTCCTCAGACTACTGGCTTTGAATTTTCTCGGATGGCCTTTGGTGCTCTCCATCCTAGTCAATTTGTCTTCTTGAAACGCAACAAAATCGAGCTAAGTGACCTTCTCTTCCACAATTATAACATGCTTTTGATTTATGTGTGACGCCCCCAAAATAGGTATACACCACACCCATTCTCGAGTCGCCAAATACATGGTACGTAAACAACTACAACTTTATTATTACAACAAGAAAAAGCTGAGTTTAAATACAAATATTATCTTTTAGACAATATCTATACTCAAATAAATCCCCATCACATTTATTGATACATTATTTTACAAAATGGTGAGGACTACTAAATAACTCTCTCTAGAACCTTCATTCCATACCCCGACTAAGACTGCTACATTCTCGCCTCCCGAGAGAAAAAAAATGGAATAACAAGAAAAGTGTGAGCTCAACTAGCCCAAGAAGAATACTATGACTAAGATAATATACAACAAATTATCGTTAGTCTCCAACAGGAAAAATCGATAGAATACAATGTATAAACAAGTTTCGGATCAATATTCGCAGCGAAATAATAATTCATGTAAGAGTTACGTAGAGAATGAAATCTACTATAATCTATGAATTTAATAAATTCATCATCATCAATATTTTATCCTCGTAACATCAATCAATATTCATCTCAAATCAAATATTCATCTTTGCACTACATGTGCCAAAGATATTCATCAATCGGTCCATGTTCATCTCAACACTGCTCATCTTTGCACTAAAGGCCAAAGATATTCATCAATCGGTCATGTTCATCTCAACACTGCTCATCTTTGCACTAAAGGCCAAAGATATTCATCGATCCATCATGTTCATTTAAACACTCGCCATCTTTGCACTACAAAGCCAAAGATATTCTTCAGAATCATTCATCTTTGCACTACAGCCAAAGATATTCAATAATATCATCATTTAAGACCGAGGATGATGAAAAATATTTTAAAGAAACTAATCCAAAGGAAACAAAATGACAAGGATTAAGGATTAAGGATTCATACTTGGTTTTATCCACGCCCAAAAAATACCTCAAAAAATAATCATATAGGGTGTAAAATTCAAGAATGATCAAAACACGGATACAATCAAAGCTAGTATCCGTAATAGATATTTTGGACGAAAAGAAGAAATTTCATTTTTCTATGAATAGTACCAGATACGTGAATAGTCTCAGATACGTGAATAAAGGCCGATATCGTGAATAGTAACTCAGACACCAAAAGATGAAATTCCACAAAAAACATTTTCACGCTTCATTTAATAAGACTCGTGAATAAGAATCGTGAATAAGAACTCATGAATAGTAACTCGTGAATAAGAACTCATGAATAGTAACCCCGACATGAAAAAGTTCCAAATTTGATAAAAACTTCAGATCAATATTTCAA
The DNA here is from genome assembly GCA_020205615.1 of Panax quinquefolius. NCBI lineage: Eukaryota > Viridiplantae > Streptophyta > Magnoliopsida > Apiales > Araliaceae > Panax > Panax quinquefolius. Next base: position 143,984,626 of record CM035167.1, read on the forward strand.
AGATAATGATATCAAGAAATAATATCATTATGAAAAAAAATAATATCCCTTACCTCAAAGAATCAAGATTTCCGGAAGGAAAGGCTCAAGTGATGTTTGAATGAAACTTGTAGATCAAACAAAGAACTCTCAAAGTATCTAAATACTCACAAAATACGCCAACAATATAGAGAGAGAAAGAGAGAAAACTTTGTTTCGTGTGATTTTCAATTCTAACTTAGCCCTCTATTTATAGAAAATGTTAGCCTACACCAAGCAGACTCGGACTTGCTACCGATGGCTTTTACCTCGCTACTATTGCCACCCACCACATTTGAAATAAAATTCAGCACATTTCTTCACCAACCACAAGTGGGGCCCACTCAATTCTAGAATTTTCCACCAAAATCAATTATAAACCTAATTTTCGAATCCGACACCTCTTAAAATTCACAACAAATCATTCGTGCATTTTTAACGGTTCAAAATTTGTGGACATATACTCAACTTATGTATGTATAACATACCCAAAAATTACCACAATCCAACTGTCGGATTAAAAATTATAACCCCCGCAATATATCTCAAAACCCCTGATTTAATTTTTAATACCTCCAATCTGGTAAAATACTGATAAAACACCTCAACAATAATTTCTTCATTTATAACCACATAAATAAATCCATCATTTATATCCACATAAAATAAATATTTCTTTATCATATGAATCAATAATTAATTATTCACAAATAATAATACGTAATCACAATTATGACAACCAGTGCCGCTCCTGTGAAAGAGGGGCTTTCCGATAAGGATTTCTCCTCATCGCGCAAGCAATTAGGTGACCAAACCTCTCCTCGATGTAACTTTCTAGACATTGCCAATAATTCTATCTAATAATATTATTTAAATAATATGAATTATTGATCCGATAATGGAGATAATGTGCAGTGACAATTATCGAACAACAATAATATAAAATATCAACGCAATGAATTATCGAATCAATAAAATAAAATATCAATAAGAATTCACCGTGAAAATTATTGAGTAAAGGCCATCTTACGTGCGAGTCAATAATTCAACAATACTGCAAATACCGTGTCTTATCAAGGCAACCACGCCAGACATCAGTATTTTAACCACCGGGTATTCCAACAGTCTTTTAATCTAAATAACTACGCCGTTATTTTTAACCAACTTATATTTGTCGCTTTCTTCATCCAATCGCTTTTTCAAGCATGGGGCCCACACACGGTCGCTACCGTCAGCATTTAATATTCCCGACAAAGATTTAATATTCCACGACCAAACGAATATTCCCCGACAACAATGAATATTTTATAACCACTTGCTTATTTTGAAATATTTATGTATTTAACCCTTAACTATCCACATTAATCAAATCAACCCTTACTATTTCAAAATAATAAATAAAGGAAATTCCTTTTATTTAAAAAATTTCGGGTCTTACAACATGACGCGCTAGCTTTGATCGATGTGTCCCTCTCCTCCGCATTTAAGCATATGATAGTGGTCTTTCTCCTTCCTTAACAATGGGTGCTTGGTCTTGCCGACGTCTTTCCATCATTGTTGAATCTCCTTTTCTTGAAATGTCCATTCTTATTGTTTTGGCCTCGATTACCACCAAAGTGGTTACCATATCCGGCGTGTTGATTCCTCCACGCTTGTTGTCACCGCCTCGATGACTATTCTCGCCGGTATTATAATTTTGCTTACCGCTTCTTTTAGTCAAGCGTTGACTCATTATCGCTACTCCACTAATCGAGCCCTATTTACAACATCCTAATACAAACACGCTTTATGAGAAATAAGATGTCGACGTATCTCCGCTTCAAACCTCTTAAAAACATTCGCGCCCATTCTCTCTCATTATCCACCAAGTGGGACGAAAACCGTGATAACTCCGCAAATTTTGCCTCGTATTGCGACACCTGGCCATATTGTTTTGTTCCAACTTGATAAACTCCACCTCCTTCATGTATGCGCTAATACTTTCAGAAAGTATTTGTCGCTGAATGACTCCCCGAACTTCTCCCAAGATATCTTCAAGACAAATTGGTTGAGTACGTTTCACCGATTCCCACCAAGAATCCGCTTCTCCGCAATACATAAAGGCGTGAAAGGGGAACCTTTTTCCTCGAAAGCATCCCAAGACATCAAATATCTTGGTAATCATTTATCCATGCTTCCGCCGAAGTGGTTTTGGCTTCCCTTAAACTCCGGTGGGTCCCAGCTCCTTAAATTGTTTAATGCGGTGACCGCCTCGAGAGTTTTCCGTGTGTTTCCACCTACGTTTTGGATGTGAGTCGCTCTACTTTCGCCAGCATAAATCGCATAAAGCCTCCAACATTTGATCATTCGTCATTTGGTCAAGGTTGTTGTTGTTTGCATGAGGATTGTCGCCTTCGATGCGATGCACATTATCCTCGATTATTGATATGTGGTGAATCAACAATCGCTCAAGGCCCATTGCTATTCTCAACATTCTCGATGTCATTTTCGAGATATCGCCACAAAACAAAAGGTTAATTGACATGTAACAAATTATCCCTATCTTCCGACCAACCAACCAATAAAATATCACATAAACTTAGGTAGGTCATACTAGCTAAGGTATTCCCCTCTCTCCCCTCCTAGTACTATTCTCACATCTTAGCCAGGATCATATCCCTAAGCTCGATACTTAACCGTGGCGCCCCAAAATTAGGTATACATCACCCATCTTGGGTCGACACTTACATGGTACGTGATTTAAATACAACTTATTAACATAACTGCTGTACAATACGACATAAACCGTGAGTTTAAATACAAATATCGCTCTACTAGATATTATACAAACTCAAACAAAAGTCCTCATTACAGCTTATTATCACACTATTTTACGTAATAGTGAGGACTACTAATGCTATCTTCGGACCATCACTGCTTCCCACTCGTCCCCAATTATATTATCATTTCAAGAGAACAAAGGAAAGAAAGGGTGAGCTCAACTAGCCCAAGAAGAAATATTATGACTAAGATAATGCGTAATAAATTATCAATAGTCTTCAATAATGTTAAACCGATAAAATACAATAGACAACCGGTTTAACTCATAATGAATATGCAATCCATTTAAAAGAGTCAAGTAGAAAATAAAGTCTACTATCTTTTAGGTTTTAAAAGGTTTTTCATCACTGTTTATAGCTGAGACTCAGCTTTAATAAATATTTCACATCATCGAATCACCCCTGCACTACGGCCAAGGATATTCTTTAAGATCACGACCACAATTATTCATGCACTACTACGCCAAGAATATTTGTGTATTCATTAATGGTCATGATCATGCCAACAATCATCCATCAATGCACTACTACCAATCGAGGATTTTTATCACATCATTTGTAACATTACGGTCATGATTACACCGAATAGTCTCTGGTCATAATCATACCAAGTCCATCTATGCACTACAGGCCACAGATGACTTTCAAAAAAATATAAACATGAGGATGATGACAATGATATAAGAATTCAATAAAACAAGTTCAAGAATTATTAACGTCCAAATTATCAACATGATACTGTTTTGTAGAGTAAAATTCAAGAATGATCAGAAGAATATTTCCATGAAAAGATACTGGATGAAACGCAAATATCAAGGATATTCTACTAATTTCATGGAGTATAGAAGTCAAAGTTTTAACCAACTGGGTATAATAAAGAATGGAATAACAAAAGAAATCACCATGCATGCGATGAGATCGCATGCACGTGTTATTCCAATGTAATAATAAATAACTAACCAAAAGTCGTGAAATTCACAATCGACAGTGATGTTCCAATGTAATAATAAAGATGGAACCCGCATCCGGTGTAAAACACACGAGATAGATATTCCAATGTAATAATAAAGACGGAACCAGTCCTGTAAAACACATGACATGTGATGTTCCAACAGTAATAATAAAGATTTTAACTGTGTCCTGCAAAAACACACGCATGTGATGTTCCAATGTAATAATAATAAAGACGGAACCAGTCCGTGTAAAACACAAAGACAGATGTTCCAACAGAATAATAAAGATTTTAACCAGTCCTGTAAAACACACGCATGTGATGTTCCAACGTAATAATAATAAAGATTTTAACCAGTCCTGTGTAAAACACACGCATGTGATGTTCCAATGTAATAATAGAAGAATGTCACCAAGTATAGGGTAAACCACTTATACAAAGTTATTCCAATGTAATAATAAGCAATGGAATAACAACAGTTCTCTTCATGAATAAGAAAGAATAACACCCCTTACATTTGGTAGAAGATTGAATATCGCAGCAGTTGAAGTAACAAAATACTCTTCTTCTTTCTCTCTTATTCTCTATACTTTCTCTCTCTAGCTTGAATGAATTCGTGAAAAATAATGAAGCCCTAGGCCTCTATTTATAGAAGATTTCTAGCTTAGACCGCCGTGAAAAGGCAAGTGGCTCGACGAATCGGTTTGACGCTTTGTAATGTGAAACGACAAGTGGTTCGACGCCTCAGAATGTGAAACGACAAGTGGTTCGACGTCCGTAAAGGTAATTACTATTAACGAAGGTAAATACTATCGACGTAAGGTAAATACTATTCACAAGGGTAATTACTATTGATTGACGGTAATTACTATCGATTTAAGGTAAATACTATTCACAAGGGTAATTACTATCGACGAAGGTAATTACTATCGACGAAGGTAAATACTATCGACGAAGAGACTCTTAGATAATGACATATGAGCCCCCATAAAATAATCAAACTTACCACAAATCATTTTTTTTTCATCAACACATATTTAATCTTTCAACAATTATTAATCATTTATAACTTGTCGCCTCAATTATTGATTTAATACTATAACATATTATACGATGATGATCATTGTGACAATAATTGAATCAATAATATAAGAGATATGATGCAAAGAATTATCAGTAGTAATAATTGAGCATAAATGAGTGACTTCTCACGTAAGCATCAATAATCAATACCGTAGTGCTTCTACTACATAACTACGCCAGACATCGTACTTTTTACCACCGGGTAGTTCAACAGCTTTTAACGGTAACACCTCCAAGTTATTTTTATAAAATATTTTTGTCGCTTTTTCTCAATCCGACAATAATTTCATTAATAGGGGTCCACCAATGATTGAGCCATTGTATTTAATATTCCTAACAAAAAATAATATTCCCCACCAAACGAATATTTTATAACAACTTGCATACTTTGCAAAATTTATAAATATTACCCACAACTATAACATTATATCAAATTTATTCCATAATATTCAAAATAATATTTATAGAAAAATTCATCTTTATTTATAAAAGTCGGGTCTTACGCTTTTGTTCTAATCGATAAACTCCACTTCCTTCATATAACTAACACTTTCAAGAAAGTATTTGTCATTAAATAGTTTCAAAATGTCTCCCAAGATACGCCGAGTAATTTGGATGGGTACGCTTCACGCACTCCCACCAGTGATCCGCCTCGCCACGGAACATAAAGGTGGCGAATGGAACCTTCTTTCTCCGTGCGCATCCCAAGACATCGAATATCTTGGTAATTTGTGACCCATGTTTCTCGCCATGATCGGATCCGCTTTCCTTAAATTCTCGTGGTCCCAACTTTGAATCGCTTAGTGTGACAACCCGTGAATTGCTATCATTTCCTCCTATATTTTGAACACGAGTCTCCTCAAATCTGATTTTGCTTGAACTACAAAAAGCTTCTAAACATCCCCTCGCTCATCATCTCGCTTCATGGTGTTGTTCACAGGAGGAACATTGCCACTGTTGCACGCTCTCCTCGTTGGTGAGTACCCCAAGGCTCCAAGGTCTCATTTCCATTGTTAATATTCTCACGACATTCTCAAATCATCACCATAAAATAAGGGTTAATTAAGAAATCAATATATCACATAATATCCCTATATATCGACCAACTAACAAATAAGCTTAGGTAGGACACACTAGCGAAGGATTTACTCGCCTCTCCCTCCTAGTTCTATTCCCCGATCTCCGCCAGAGATCATATCCCTAAGCTCGATACCAACCGCGGCGCCCCCAAAATAGGTATACATCACCCATTCTCGAGTTGTCAATACTTGGTATAAAAACAACTACAACTTTATTATTACAACAATAAAACGTGAGTTTGAATACAAATATTATCTTCTGATAATATCTATACTCAAATAAATCCTCAAAGACATTTATTGATTCATTATTTTACAAAATGGTGAGGACTACTAAACAACTCTCTCTAGAACCTTCATTCCATACCTGCACTTGTACTTCGCTTATATTCTCGCCTCCCGAGAAGAAAAAAATGGAACAAAAAGAAAAAGGGTGAGCTCAACTAGCCCAAGAAAAGAATATTATGACTAAGATAATATACAACAAATTATCGTTAGTCTTCAACAGGAAAAATCTAATAGAATACAATAGACAACAAATTTTAAATCAATATTCGCAATGAAATAATAATTCATTAGAAGAGTTAAGTAGAGAATGCAAACTACTATCTTCTATGTATGAATTTAAAAGTTCATCGCCTATCTTTTATCCCCGTAACATCAATCAATATATATCTGAATCAAATATTCATCTTTGCACTACAGTGCCAAAGATATTCATCACCGGTCATGTTCATCTAAACACTGCTCATCTTTGCACTACGGCCAAAGATATTCTTCGAAATCATTCATCTTTGCTACTACGTGCCAAAGATATTCAATAATATCATCATTTAAGATCGAGGATGATGAAACATATTTTTAAAGAAACGAATCCAAAGGAAACAAAATGACAAGGATTAAGGATTAAGGATTCGTACTTTGTTTTATCCATGTCCAAAAATACCTCAAAAATAATCATAGTGGTGTAAAATTCAAGAATGATCAAAATATGGATACAATCAAAGCTAGTATCCACAATAAATATTTTTCATTTTTCGATGAATAAATGATTTCGTGAATAAGATCAGATATCGTGAATAGTGTCGTGATACGTGAATAAGTAACTCCGACACCAAAAGTTCCAAATTTGATAAAAACTTCAGATCAATATTTCAACATAATGATATCAAGAAATAATATCATTACTGAAAAAAATAATATCCCTTACCTCGAAAGATCAAGACTTAAATAAAAAACACCTGATATAAAGGCTATGACTTGAACTTGCACCCAGATAAGCAATACTCAAAATACTCACAAGAATACGCCGATAATATAGAGAGAAAACTTCAGCTTACGTGTGATTTTCAATTCTAACCCAAGACCCTATTTATAGGAAAATACTTAGAACATCAAAGTAGAAAATTTAATATAATATTAATATATATAATAAATCTTCTACGCCATCCTACCAAATGATCTCAAACACCTAACACATGTCCATAAACAACAAAAACGTTTTTCTAAATAAAATAATTAAAACTTCCAAAAATCAATTATTTGAGCTTCTAACTTCAATAATTCATAATAAATAGCCCTTTTGTCGAAAATTGAATCTCGCTTTTTTTATAGGAAATTCAATTCTCTACAACTTTACGTAAGAAAGTTTTTCAAATTCCAAACTAAAATTGACCGAAATCCACAAACGAACGATTTTACTGTGCTATAATCAAATTTCGCTTAATAAATGGGGTCCAATTTACATGTTTAACATGTTTTAAACATTTATTGCAACAAAAATACTCTTCCTCCTCAGATACTCATATATCCCACATTCGTTGTAAAAAATATCACCATTATTATATTATTAAAATATAATAATATATTTAAATGAATTATTTTATCGTAAAAAGATAAAATTTTAATTTCCAACAATTGTCACATTAAAAATTTTCTCCATCTATATCCACATAAAATCAATATTTTCCTCATCATATGAATCAATAATTAATTATTCACAAATAATATTACGTAATCACAATATTGACAAACCAGCAGCCTCAGAAAGCAGGGGCTTTCCAATAAGAATTTCTCCTCATCAAGCGCAAGCAATTAGGTGACCAACCTCTTCTTGATGTAACTTTCTAGACATTGCCAATAATGTTATCTAATAATATTATTCAGATAATATGAATTATTGCTTCGATAATGAAAAATACTTGTGTAATGACAATTATCAAAACAACAAAGAATATATAAATATCAACGCAACAATTATTAACTCAATAAAATATCGAACAAGAATTATCGTAACCATTATTGAGTAGTGCCTACTTACGTAAGAATCAATAATTGGTGCAATACCGTAATACCGTGTGTTTTAACCACCAGTATTTTAATGATTTTTAACCACAAAACTTTAACTTGTGGTATGACCTTTGCGCGCAGGACATGCTCCTTCCTTCGATATGGGGTTTTAGAAATTGGCTTTGTACCAGGTTCAAGATCAATAAAGAATTCAACTTCACGCTCGGGGTAGACCGGGAAGTTCTTCAGAAATACGTCGGAAAGTCAATAACAACAGAATATTATTCAAATTTGACGTGTCTTTATTCAAATCCATAACATGGGCTAAGAAAGCTTGACATCCGCTTTTCAATAAACGAATAGCTTTATGATTAGATATATGATGTTGATTGATTTTAATGGTTTAGTTGCTTGAATTGCATAACAAAGTTGGTTAGGAATATGAAAACTAACAACCTTACGAAAACAATCAATTTTGGCATGATGAGTAGTTAACCAATCAATCCCTAAAATCACATCAAAAGCAAGTATCTTTAAAGAGATAAGGTCAACAATTGGGTGATGGTGCCAACTTGAATCAAACAAGATTTATAAACAAAGGGATGTGATGAAAGTTTCTCCTAACTGAGTTTCCACAGATAGGTCAAAGTCTAATTTCTCCTGAGTCAAGTTTAAACGCTGAGCACATATGTAGAGAGATAAATGAATGGGTAGCAGACCCTAGATCAAGTAAGGTATAAACTTCGCAAGAATTTATAAATAGCTTACCCGTGATCACCTCATTTGGGTTCCTCGATTTTGACCACCACAACAAACGCTTCTTCCCTAATCGCTGACTTTGACTTTTCTCGGGACAGTCTTTTGAGTCACCGTCCCATTTGAACTAGGTTTCGCATCACCGCATAATCTCTAGCGATATGTCCTTCCTTTCCACAATTATAGCATACCTTGAACTGTAGTGATGCTTTGGACCGATATGTCCTCTTTCCCGCATTTATAGCATATATACGACCGGTCGTTCGTTCTCTCCCTTAGAACCGGGCCATTACTTAAGACTTTCGCCTTTCACATGGTCGTTGTTAAATCTCCTCTTTTAAAATCTCCTCCCGACTCGCTTCTTCTATTTTCACGGCTATGATTACCACCGTAGTGGTTACCATTTTGTCCGCTCTGCTTTTTTCTCCGCCGGTTATCATTATTCTATTAACTGCTATCTCTGCACGATCCTCGGTTATGGTCCCTCATTTGAACATACTCAAGTTATCTCGCTTCTAATAATTGAGCCCCATTAACAACATCCTGAATAGAGAGAAAATTTATGAGAAATGAGATATTGTCAGTATCGCCGGTTTCAAACCTCTCGTAAACATCCGCGCCATAATCGCTCTCATTCTCCAACAAATGAGGTGCAAACTTGGATAACTCGCAAACTTTGCCTCGTCTCGAGACACCGCCATGTTGTTTTGTTCTAATCGATGAACTCCACTTCCTTCATATAACCGAACACTTTCGTGAAAGTATTTGTCATTAAATAGTTTCAAAATGTCTCCCAAGACATGCCGAAAAGCTACCGATGGGTACGCTTCACGCACTCCCACCGAAGAGTCCGCCGCCACGCCACGAACATAAAGGTGGCGAATGGAACCTTCTGTTCTCCGTGCATCCCAAGACATCGAATATCTTGGTAATTTGCTTGACCCATGTTTCCGCCATGATCGGATCCGCTTTCCTTAAATTCGTGGCCCAACTCTTTGAATCGCTTGGTTGTGACAACCCGTGAATTGCTATCATTTCCTCCTATATTTTGAACACGACTCTCCTCGCCGATTTTACATGAATCGCAAAAAGCTTCTAAACATCCCCTCGCTCATCATCTCGCCAAGGGTGTTGTTCACAGGAGGAACATTGCCAGCCTGTTGCACGTTCTCCTCGTTGGTGAGTACAGGCGTCTCCACGGTTGTAAGACCCCAACTTATTATTAATGAAATTTAATTTTCTCTATTTATTATTTTGAAATAGTAAGGGTTGATTTGATTAATGTGGATAGTTAGGGGTAAAATACGCAAATATTTCAAAATAAGCAAGTGGATATAAAATATTCATTGTTGTCGGGGAATATTCGTTTGGTCATGGAATATTCGTACTGTCGGGGAATATTCGTACGACGGCACAACCATGTGTGGGCCCCATAACGGAAAGCGATTGGATGAAGAAAACGATAAATATAAGTTAATTAAAATAACAACAGTAGTTATTATCAAGTTAATACTTTTAAAATACTCTGTGGTTAAAACACAAGAAGACACTACGGTATTGCACCAATTATTGATTCTTACGTAAGAAGGCACTACTCAATAATGGTTACAAAGAATTACCGCTCAAGATTTTATTGATTTAATAATTGCTTCGTTGATATTTTATATTGTCATTATTTCAATAATTGTCATTACACAAGATTTTCATTATCTTAGCAATTATTCATATTATCCTAATAATATTATTGGATAACATTATTGGCAATGTCAAGAAAGTTCTCGCTCAAGGAGAGGTTTGGTCACCTAATTGCGCCACCAAGAAGGAGAAATCTTTATTGGAAAGCCCCTCTTTCTGAACCGCCTCAGTTGTCAATATTGTGATTCTCCGTAATATTATTTGTGATTAATTAATTATTGATTCATATGATAAGAAAAATATTGATTTTATGTGGATATAGATGGAGAAAATTTTAATGTGACAATTGTTGAAAATTGAAATTTTATCTTTTTTTCGATAAAATAATTCATTTAAATATATTATTATATTTTAATAATATAATAATGGTGATATTTTTACAACGAATGTGGGATATATGAGTATACGAGGAGAAGAAGAGTATTTTTGTTGCAATAAATGTTTAAAACATGTTAAACATGCTCGGTGGACCCCATTTATTGAATCGAAATTTGATCATAGCTTTATAAAATCGCCTGGTTTGTGGATTTCGGTCCAATTTTGTTTGGAATGTGGAAAAACTTTCTTCCGCAAAGTTGTAGAGAATTGAATTTTCTATAAAAAGCCGCACTATTCAATTTTTCCGCAAAAGGGCTATTTATTATAAATTATCAAGCTCAAGCTCAAAATAATTGATTTTTGGAAGTTTAAAATATTTAAAATTAGAAAACGTTTTTGTTGTTAGTCTTGGGTAGTAATGGGTTGGTGGTGATGTTGGGCAAATTAAGTGTGCGTTGGAAATATATATATATATATATTATTAATTTATTATATTTTTTGCTTTGGTGTTCTAAGCAATTTCATATAAATAAGTCTTTAGGTTAGAATTGAAAATCACACCGTAAATCAAGTTTTCTCTCTCTATATTATCGAGCGTATTCTTGTGAGTATTTTGAGTATACTTTGAGTATTGCTATACTATGCAAGTTCAAGTCATAGCTTATATCCTGTTTTTAACTAAGCACTCGCTTTCATGAAGTAAGGGATATTTTTTTTTTCGTAATGATATTATTTCTTTAATATCTTGATGTTGAAATATTGATCTAAAGTTTTTTTTTTTTTATCAAATTTGGAACTTTTGGTGTCGAGTTACTTATTCACGATATCTACAATTATTCACGCAGTATTTGCATTATTCACTTAATACTTAAGACTATTCATCGAAAAATAAAAATTTTCTTTTCATCCAAAATATCTATTCGGATACTAGCTTTGATTGTATCCATGTTTTAATCATTCTTGAATTTTACACCACTATGATTATTTTTGAGGTATTTTTGGACATGGATAAAACAAAAGTACTTAATCCTTAATCCTTAATCCTCACATTTTGTTTCAATCGATTCGCTTTTTAAAAATATTTTTCATCATCCTCGCCTTAAATGATGATATTATTTAATATCTTTGGCTCTGTAGTTCAAAGATGAATGATTTCGATGAATATCTTTGGCCCGTAGTGCAAAGATGAACAGTGTTTTAGATGAACATGACCAACTGATGAATATCTTTGGCTTCAGAATGCAAAGATGAATATTTGATTCCGTATGTATATCGATTGATGTTACAGGATATAAAAGATAGACGATGAACTTTAAATTCATACATAAAAGATAGTAGTTTGCATTCTCTACTTAACTCTTCTAATGAATTATTATTTCCGATGCGAATATTGATTTAAAAACTTATCGCCTATCAGTATTCTATTAGATTTTTCCCCGTTGAAGACTAATGATAATTTGTTGTATATTATCTTAGTCATAATATTCTTTTATCGGGCTAGTTGAGCTCACCCTTTTCCTTTTTGTTCCATTTTTCTTCTCGGAGGCGAGAATATAGCGAAGTACGAGTTGGGGTATGGAATGAAGGTTCTAGAGAGAGTTGTTTAGTAGTCCTCACCATTTTTGTAAAATAATGAATCAATAAATGTGCTGAGGATTTATTTGAGTATAGATATTGTCTAAAAGATAATATTTGTATTCAAACTCACAGTTTTATTGTTGTAATAATAAAGTTGTAGTTGTTTCTATACCATGTATTGACAACTCGTAATGGGTGATGTATACCTATTTTGGGGGCGCCACAAATGGTATCGTAGCTAGGGATATGATCTCCGGAGGAGATCGGGAATAGAACAAAGAGGGAGAGACGAAAAAATCCTTCGCTAAAGTGTGTCCTACCTAAGCTTATTTAGTTGGTCAAGATATAAGGATATTATGTGATATATTGATTTCTTTAATTAACCCTTGTTTTATGACGGTATTTGAGAATGTCGAATGAGAATATTAACAATTGAAATGAGACCGTGGAGACGCTCAGACTCACCAACGAGGAGAACGTGTAATAGTCGGGGCAATGTTCCTCCCGTGAACAACACCAATCGAGCGCGATGATTAACGAGGGAATGTTTAGAAGCTTTTTGCGCTTCATACAAAAATCGCATTTAGGGAGACTCGTGTTCAAAATATAGGAGGAAATGATAGCAATTCACAAGTTGTCACAAACAAGCGCTTCAAAGAGTCAGGGACCACTGAATTTAAGGGAAAGCCGATCCGATCACGGGCGGAAACACGGGTCAAGCAAATTACCAAGATATTCGATGTCTTCGGGATGCACGGAGAACATAAGGTTCCATTCGCCACCTTTATGTTCCGTGGCGAAAGCGCATCTATCGGTGGAGTCTGTGAAGCGCACCCATCCAAATTCGCACTCAAAGATGTCTTCGGGAGACGCTTTAAAACTATTTAATGACAAATACTTTCCTAAAGTGTTCGTGATATGAAGGAAGTGGAGTTCATCGATTAGAACAAAACAACATGATTTGTGTCTCAAAGACGAGGCAAAGTTTGCAGAGTTATCCAAGTTTGACCTCATTTGTTGAGAATGAGGAACGATGACGCAGAGATGTTTCGAGAGGTTTGAAACCCCAGATACGACAATATCTTATTTCTCATAAATTTTCTCTATTCGATGTTGTTAATAATAGGGCTCAATTGTTAGAAGCGAGATAACGAGTATGTTCAACCGAGGGACCATAACCAGGATCGTACTCGAGAGATAAAGCCAATGTAGAATAATGATAACCAATGGGAAAAGAAACAGACGGACAAAATGGTAACCACTCCGGTGGTAATCATGGCCATAAAATTGAAGAACCGAGTCGAGGAGATTTTAAAAGAAGAGATTCAACAATGACCATGTGAAGACGACAAAGGCGCGACAAGAATCGGTTCTAAGGGAGGAGAACGACCACCCGGTATTATATGCTACAAATGCGGAAAAGAGGGATATATCACCAAACCGCCCACACAATTCAAGGTATGCTATAATTGTGGAAAGGAAGGACATATCGCTCGAGATTGTACGATAGTGAAACCTAGTTCAATGGGGACGGTGACTCAAAAGATTGTCCCGTAAAAGTCAAAGTCAACGATTCCGGGAAGAGCGTTTGTTGTCAGGATCGGTCAAAATGCGAGGAACCCAAACGAGGTGATCACGGTAAGTTATTTATAAATTCTTGCGAAGTTTATACCTTACTTGATACCGGTGCTTACCCATTCATTTATCTCTCTGCATGTGCTCAACGCTTAAACTTGACTCGGAGAAATTAGACTTTGACCTATCCGTGGAAACTCCGCTAGAGAAACTTTCATCACATCCATCGCTTATAAATCTTGTTTGATTCAAGTTGGCACCATCACCTTACCATTGACCTTATCTCTTTAAAAATACTTGCTTTTGATGTGATTTTAGGGATTGATTGGTTAACTACTCATCATGCCAAAATTGATTGTTTTCGTAAGGTTGTTAGTTTCCATATTCCTAACCAACCTATTGTACGAATTCAAGCAACTAAACCATTAAAATCAATCAATGTCATATCTAATCATAAAGCTATTCGTTTATTGAAAAACAGATGTCAAGCTTTCTTAGCCCATGTTATGGATTTGAATAAAGACACGCCAAATTTGAATAATATTCCCGTTGTTATTGACTTTCCGACGATTTCAAGAACTTCCTGGCCTACCCCCGTAACGTGAAGTTGAATTCTTTATCGATCTTGAACTCCTGTACAAAGCCCATTTCTAAAACCCCATATCGAATGGCTCCTATTGAACTTCGTGAGTTAAAGATCCAACTACGAGAATTGTTGGACATCGGTTTCATTCGCCCTAGTACATCTCCTCGGGTGCTCCTGCTTTATTCAGTAAAGAAGAAAGACGGAGTATGCGACTTTCAGTATTACTATCTGAATCGAACCATGTCACCATCAAGAATAGGTATCCTCACCTCGTATTGATGACTTTTTGACCAACATTGCAAGGCACAATTCTTTTCAAAAATCGATCTTCGCTCGGATATCATCACCAAGATTAGAATCGAGGATATTCCAAAGACCCTTGAAATCCCTATGGGCATTATGAATTCTTAGTCATGTCTTTTTCGGACTAACTAATGCTCCTATGCTTTTCATGGATATGATGAACCGAGTATTCAAGGAATATTTGGATCGGTTTGTTGTTGTTTTTATTGATGACATCCTCATATATTCCAAAAGTCGTGAAGATCATGAGCACCATTTGAAGTTGGTACTCCAAAGGCTTCGTGAAAACAAACTATATGCCAAATTGAAGAAATGCGAGTTCTGGCTTGAGGAAGTAGCATTTCTTGGGCACGTGGTGTCAAAACATGGAGTATCTGCTGATCCGCCAAGATTGAAGCAATACAAAGTTGGGAGCAACCAAGTTTCGCGATCAAGTACGTAGCTTTTTGGGCTTAGCTGGTTATTATCGGAGATTCGTGGAAGGGTTTTCTCGAATCGCTACTCCATTAACTCAAATTTAACTCGAAAGGATACAAAATTTTTTGGAGCGAAGAATGCGAAAAGAGTTTCCAAGAGCTTAAGAGGAGACTTATTTCTAAGACCTGTTCTAACAATATCATCTGGTTCGGATGGATTTGTTATCTACAAATGATGCTTCAAGCAAAGGGTTAGGATGTGTTCTCATGCAACGTGGGAAAGTCATAGCCTATGCCTCATGACAACTTAAAGAGTATGAGAGGAATTATCCTACTCATGATCTAGAGTTAGCGTGCATGAAGCTTAAAGATATGGAGGCACTATCTATATGGGGAGAAAGTGGAGATATATTCGCACCATAAAAGACTCAAATATTTCTTCACGCAAAAAGGAACTCAACACGCGGCAACGACGTTGGCTTGAGTTGTTGAAAGATTACGACCACACTATTCAATACCATCCCGAAAAAGCGAACGTGGTAATGACGCCGCGTTGAGTAGAAGATCATATATGGGAATGAGTGCGATGATGTCAAGTATACGACAGAGCCAACTTTAATAGAAAAGTTAAGGTTGCTCAAGCCACCGGCGGAGCCGATGCGTATGAAGAAGAAAGTACAAGAAGGAGCTATTCCTAAGCGAGAATTGATGAAGAAGGAATACTTCGAGTCCACTCTAGACTTTGTGTCCCTAACGACTCTCGATTTGAAGTACAAGATTATGATGGAGGCACACAATACACCATTTGCAATCCATCTTGAAGTACCAAATGTATCGTGATCTTCGACATACATTTTGGTGGAACAATATGAAGAGAGAGATTACAAAGTTTATCTCGATGTGTTTAACTTGCTAACGTGTAAAGGCGAAGCATCTAGTACCTAAGGGTCCGCTGCAATCACTTGAGATTCCGAAATGGAAGTGGGAACACATTACCATGGCTTTCACATTCACGGGTCTTCCTACGGCTTTCTCAAGGCATCAATGCTATTTGGGTTATTGTTGATAGATTAACCAAGTCTACTCATTTCTTGCCGACACGGAGACTTATTCCCTTGAACGCTTTTGCTAGTATGTGCGTGAATGAGATTGTGAGGTTGCATGGCATGCTCAGTATCCATAGTTTCGGATCGTGACCCAAGATTCACTTCAAGATTTTGGGTTAGCTTGCAAAAAGCTATGGGCACGGATTTACGATTGATTCGGTATACCATCCTCAAACCAGACGGACAATCGAAAGGACTATTCAAACTCTTGAAGATCTATTAAGACTCGTGTCCTAGACTTCAAGGGCGCTTGGGATAAGTATTTACCATTGGTGGAATTCTCCCACAACAACAAGCTTATCGTGCAAGTATAGGTGTGGCTCCATTTGAAGCATTATATGGACGAAAGTGTCGCTCTCAAATATTTGGGATGAGGTGGGTGAAGCAACATTATTGGGACCCGAAAGTTAAAATACGTATGACTCACCGAAAAGATCCAAATGATTCGACAATGTATACAACGACAAGATGTATAAAAGAGTTATGCGGATCTTCATCGAAAGGACGTGGAATTTAGTATAGGGGATCATGTATTGTCATGCGAGTTGCTCCATGGAAGGGAGTTACAAGATTTGGGAAGAGATAATATTTTAGCATAATGATATTGAAGAAATAATATCATTACGAAAAAAAAAATATCCCTTTACCTCGAAAGATCAAGATTTCTAAATTTAAATACCTAATATAAAGGCATGACTTGAACTTGCATCAGTATAGCAATACTCAAAGTATACTCAAAATACTCACAAGAATACGCCGATAATATAGAGAGAAAAACTTCGCTTTACGTGTGATTTTCAATTCTAACCTAAGCACCTTATTTATAGTGAAATCGCTAGAACACCAAAAGCGTAAATTTTAATATAATATTAATATATAAATAAATTTTCTTACGCCCACTTTGGAATCCTCTAGCTTCAGCACTTTGCACATGTTTCATGAGGCCCACAAGTGTAAAAAAACGTTTTTCCTATTTTAAATATTTTAAACTTCCAAAAATCAATTATTTCGGAGCTTCGAAACTTCAATAATTCATAATAAATAGCCCTTTTATCAGAAAATTCGAATCTTGCGAGTTTTTATAGGAAATTCAATTCTCTACAACTTTATAGAAGAAAGTTTTTCCGAATTCCAAACAAAAATTGACCAAAATCCACAAACCAAGGCGATTTTACTGTGCTATAATCAAATTTCGACCAATAAATGGGGTCCAATTGACATGTTTAACATTTTTAAACATTTATTACAACAAAAATACTCTTCCTCCTCGTATACTCATATATCCCACATTCGTTGTAAAAATATCACCATTATTATATTATTAAAATATAATAATATATTTAAATAAATTATTTTATCGTAAAAAGATAAAATTTCAATTTTCAACAATTGTCACATTAAAATTTTCTCCATCTATATCCACATAAAATCAATATTTTCCTCATCATATGAATCAATAATTAATTATTCACAAATAATATTACGAATCACAATATCGACAACCAGGCGGCTTCCTGGGAAAGAGGGGCTTTCCAATAAGAATTTTTCCTTACTAAATAAAGCAATTAGGTGACCAAACCTCTTCTGTATGTAACTTTCTAGACATTTCCAATAATGTTATCTAATAATATTATTCGGATAATATGAATTATTGCTTCGATAATGAAAAATACTTGTGTAATGACAATTATCAAACAACAAAGAATATAAAATATCAACGCAAAGAATTATTAAATCAATAAAATAAAATATCGATCAATAATTATCAGTAACCATTATCGAAAGTAGTGCCTTCACGTAAGAATCAATAATTGGTGCAATACTGCAAAGCATCGCTCTTGTGTGTTAACCACCTAGTATTTTAATAAGATTAATGGTAATAACTACGCCTGTTATTTTTAAACAACTTATATTTATCGCTTTCTTCATCCAATCGCTTTTCCGCATGGGGCCCACAAAATATCAAGCTACTGTCAGCATTTAATATTCCCCGACAAGTAAGAATATTCCACGACCAAACGAATATTCCCAACAACAATGAATATTTTATAACCACTTGCTTATTTTGAAATATTTGCGTATTTTACCCATAAACTATCCACATTAATCAAATCAACCCTTACTATTTCAAAATAATAAATAGAAAAAATTAAATTTCATTAATAATAAGTTGGGGTCTTACATCATATCCATGAAAGCGGCGAGGAGCATTAGTCAATCCAAAAGACATGACTAAGAATTCATAATGCCCGCATCGAGTTCAAGGCGCTTTGGAATATCCTCGCTTTTAATCTTCACCGATGATATCCGTAATCTAAGATTGATCTTTGAAAAGAATTGTGCTCCTTGCTGTCGGTCGAACATGTCATCAATGCGAGGTAACTGATACCTATTCTTGATGGTGACATGGTTTAATTCTCGATGTCGTCAATACTGAAAGTCGCATACTCCCGCCTTTCTTCTTTACTTAATAAAACAGAGCACCCCCAAGGAGATGTACTAGGACCTAATGAAACCTATGTCTAATAATTCTTGTAGTTGGACTTTTAACTCAAGTTCAATAGGAGCCATTCGATATGGGGTTTTAGAAATGGGTTTTGTATACCCTACTTCAAGGTCAATAAAGAATTCAACATCACGTTCGGGGAAGACCGAGAAGTTCTTTAGAAATACATCGAAAAATTCTCTAACAATGTAAATATTATTCAAATCGACTTGTCTTTGTTCAAATCCATAACATGGGCTAAGAAAGCTTGACATCCATTTTTCAATAAACGAATAGCTTTTATGGCTTGATATGATAGTGATCGATTTTAGTGGTTTAGTTGTTTGAATTGTATGACAGCTTAGTTAGGAATATAAAAACTAACAACCTTACGAAAATAATCAATTTTGGCACGATGAGTGGTTAACCAATTAATTCCTAAAATCACATCAAAAGCAAGTATCTTTAAAGATATAAGATCAACAGTGTAATGTGATAGTGCTAACTTGGATCATGAAGATTTATAAACCGTAGATGTAACGAAGGTTTCACCCAACGGAGTTTCAACAGATAATTCAAAGTCCAATTTCTCCTGAGTCAAGTTTAAACGTTGGGCACAAGGCGAGAGAGATAAAAGAATGGGTAGAACCCAGATTCAGTAAGGTATAAACTTCGCAAGAGTTCAAGATTAGCTTACCCGTAATCACCTCGCTTCGTGTTTCTCGCGTTTGGCCCACGACATACAACGCTTCTTCGTGAATCGCCGATTTCGACTTATCCGGGACAGCCCTTGGAGTCACCATCCCCGTTGAACTTGGTTTTGCTATAGAACAATCCCGAGCTATGTGGCCTTCCTTTCCATAGTTGTAACATACCTTGGATTGTTATGGACAGTTTGGGCTGATATGTCCCTCTTTCCCGCATTTGTAACATCTAACCGGGCGGCCGCTTCTCCTCTCCTGAGACTTTGTTGCTAGTCTTTGGTCTTTGTTCGACGCTTTCCGTCATCGTTAAATCTTCTTTCTTAAAATTTCCACTTGAATCATTTCTTCTATTATCTCGCCATGATTACCACCAAGTGGTTACCATTTCGCATGATAATTTCCTCCACGATGGTTATCATTGTTCCGATGACCATTGCCACCGGTACAATTATTATCGTGTTGTTGCTCGTTATCCTTCGGTTGGGCTAGCTCATTATCGCGCTCCACTAACTGAGCCCTATTCACTACATCTGAATATAAACAAAGTTTATGAGAAATGAGGTATTGACGTATTTCGGGTTTCAAACCTCGCAGAAACATTCGTGTCATTCGTTCCTCATTATCAACCAAATGGGATGCAAATCGGGATAACTCTGCAAACTTCGCCTCGTACTGGGACACCGTCATGTTGTTTTGTTCCAGCTTTGATAAACTCCACCTCCTTCATACGACGAATACTTTCGTGAAAGTACTTGTCATTGAATAGTTCTCAAACGCTTCCCAAGACATCCCGAGTGCGGTCAGGTACGCTTCACGACTCCTACCAGTAGATACGCTTCACCGCGAACATAAAGGTGGCGAATGGAACCTTCTGTTCTCCGTCGCATCCCAAGACATCGAATATCTTGGTAATTTGCTTGACCCACGCTTTCCGCCATGACCGGATCCGCTTTCTCTTAAATTCGTGGTCCTAACTCTTTGAACCGCCTTGGCTATGATAAGTCAGCATTCTTTATCATTTCCACCCGTATTTTGTGTATTAGTCTCCTCGCAAATGCGGTTTTTGCATGAACTGCAAAAAGCTCCTAAACATTCTATCATTCATCGTTTGCTTCGGTAGTGTTGTTTACGGGAGGAATATTGCCTTCTGTTGCACGCTCTCCCCGTTTGTAACTAAAAGGTTGTTCCACGCCTTATACACTCCATTGTTAACGTTCTCGGCGGCCATTCTTAACATCGCCATAAAACAAGGGTTAATTAAACAAATTAACATATCACATAATATCCCTATATTATGACTGACCAACAAATAAGCTTAGATAAAACACACTAGCGAAGGATTTACTCATCTCTCCCCTCCTAGTTTTATTTCCCGATCTCCGCCAGAGACCATATCCCTAAGCTTTGATACCAACTATACGCGCCCCAAAATAGGTATACAACACCCATTCGAGTCACCAAATACATGGTACGTAGAAAGCAAACTACAACTTCAATAATACAATTGTCGTGCAAAATACGACAACACATAATGTGAGTTTAAATACAAATATTGTCTTCTGATAATATCCACACTCAAATAAGTCCTCGTTACAATTATTCAAACACTATTTTACGTAAATAGTGAGGATCGCTAAAACATCTTTCTAGAACCATCACTCCATACTCCGACTAGTTCTCGCATGTTCTCACCTTCCGAGAAAAATGGAACAAAAAGGAAAAAGGTGAGCTCAACTAGCCCAAGAAAGAATATTATGACTAAGATAATATACAACAAATTATCGTTAGTCTTCAACAGGAAAATCTGATAAAATATAATAGCCAACAAGTTTTAGATCAACAATCGCAATGGTAAAATAAAAAAATCCATTAGAAGAGTCAAGTAGAGAATGAGTTCTACTATCTTCTAAGATTTAAAAGTCCATCATCAATATTTTATCCTCAGAATAACAATCAATATACATCTTTAATCAAATATTCATATTTGCACTTCACAAGCCAAAGATATTCATTTCAGATCACCAAATGGTCATGTTCATCTCAACACTGCTCATCTTTGCACTACGGCCAAAGATATTCATTAGTTAATCATTTATCTTTTGCACTACAAAAGTCGAAGATATTTAGTAATATCATCATTTAGGACTGAGGATGATGAAAAATATTTTAAAGAAAACGAATCTAGTGAAACGGAAGGACAAATAGTAGGGATTCGTATAATAGTTTATCCAAGATCAATAATACTTTATAAATACCAATTTTAAAGCAGAATTAAAAAATAAAGATCAAAACATGGATACAATCAAAGATAGTAACCATAATAGACATCTTGGATAAAAAGAAAAAATTTCATTTTTCTATGAATAAGGCTCAGATATCGTGAATAGTAACCCTCAAAATATCGCAGATTCTTGATCGGAATATCTCAGATAAGACCAAAGGAAACTTGCAATCGATGAATGTAAACTCATAAAGTATCTAAATACTCACAAAATACACTCAATAATCTAGAGAGAGAAGAGAGAAAAACTTGTTTCGGTGTGATTTTCAATTCTAACTTAGCCCCTCTATTTATAGGAAAATGTTAGCAGACTTGACTGCAACCTCAATGGCTTTTTTACTCGCTACTATTCCCACCCACCACATTTGAAATAAATTCAGCACATTTCTTCACCAACCACAAGTGGGGCCCACTCAATTCTAGAATTTTCCACCAAAATCATTTATAAACCTAATTTCCGAATCACCACCTCTTAAAATTCATAACAAATCATACGCTCATTTTAATCTGCTCAAAATTTGTGGACATATACTCAACTTATATATGTATAACATATCCAAAAATTACAACGATCCAACTATTTGATTAAAAATAATAACTCATACAATATATCTCAAAAATACCGGGTTTAATTTTAATACCTTCATTCCGGACAAAAATACCGATAAAACACCTCAACTTTAACTCCTTCATTTTTAACCACAATAAATATATCCAACATTTATATCCACATAAAATAAATATTTCCTTATCATATGAATCAATAATTAATTATTCACAAATAATATTACGTAATCACATTTATGACAACCAGCCTTTCTCAGAAAGAGGGCTTTCCAATAAGAATTTCTCCTTATCATGCCGTAATTAGGTCACCAAACCTCTCTCGATGTAACTTTCTAGACATCGCCAATAATGCTATCTAATAATATTATTCAAATAATATGAATTATTGATCCGATAATGGGAAATATCAAAAGACAATTATTAAAACAACAATAATATAAAATATCAACGCAGCAATTATCGAATCAATAAAATAAAATATTGAATAAAGAATTCATCGTAATAATTATTGAGTAGTGCCTTCTTCACGTAAGGATCAATAATTCATCAATATCGCATCCACGCCAGACATCGTATTTTAACCACCGGGTATTCCAACAAAGTTAATGTAAGTCCCCAACTTTTATAAATAAAGATGAATTTTTCTATAAATATTATTTTTGAATATTATGGAATAAATTTGATATAATGTTATAGTTGTGGGTAATATTTATAAATTTTGCAAAGTATGCAAGTTGTTATAAAATATTCGTTTGGTCTGGGGAATATTCTTTTTGTTAGGGAATATTCAGACAAACTACTCAATCATTGGTGGACCCCACAATGTAATTATTGTCGGATTGAGAAAACGACAAAAATATTTTATAAAAATAACTATGAGGTGTTACTGTTAAAACTGCTTGAACTACCCGGTGGTAAAAGTACATGAATACGCTGCGGTGGTTGCAAGAAGACACTAAGATTGATTATCGATGCTTACGTGAGAAGTCACTCACCATGCTTAATTATTGCTACGATAATTGTTTGCATCATATCTCTTATATTATTGATTCAATTATTGTCACAAGATCATCCTCAGATAATATGTTATAAGATTAAATCAATAATTGAGACGATAAGTTATAAATGATTAATAATTGTTGAAAGATTAAATATGTGTTGATTAAAAATAAAATGATTTGTGGTAAGTTTGATTATTTTATGGGGGCTCATATGTCATCATCTAAGAGTCTCTTCACAATAGTAATTACCTTTGTGAATAGTAATTACCTTCGTCATAGTATTTACCTTCACAATCGATAGAATTACCTTCATTAATAGTAATTACCCTTGTGAATAGTAATTACCTTCGCTAATAGTAATTACCTTTACCAGACGTCGAACCACTTGTCGCTTCACATTACAAAAGGCCGAACCACTTGTCGCTTCACATTACAAAAGGCCAAACCACTTTTCTTTTCACATCATCATTGTCAAGCCACTCTGCTTTTCACACTCAAAGGCAGTCTTTAAGCTAGAAATCTTCTATAAATAGAGGCCTAGTGCTTCATTATTTTCACTTAATTCATTCAAGCTATAGAGAGAAAAGTATAGAGAGAATAAGAGAGAAGAAGAAGAGTATTTTGTTACTACACTCGCTTTCTTGCAGATTCAATCTCCTACCAAAAGTAAGGGGTGTTATTCTTTCTTATTCACGAAGAGAATCGTTGTTATTCCATCGCTTATTATTCTCATTGGAATAACCTCGTATACGTGGTTTACCCTATACTTGGTGACATTCTTCTATTATTCTCATTGGAACATCCTCGTCTCGTGTGTTTTTTACACCCACCGGTTCCGCTTTTTTATTATTATTCTCGCTGAACATCCATGTCATGTGTTTTTACACCTTGACCGGTTTCCGCCTTTTTATTATTATTCTCGCTGAACATCCTGCTTTGTGTGTTTTACGCCGACCGGTTCCATTCTTTATTATTCATTAGAACATCATGTCTGCATGCTTTTACGCCGGACCGGGTTCCGTTATTTATTATTCTCATTGAATAACTCCGCTGCAAGGCCTATCGCATGCACGGTGATTTCTTTTGTTATTCTATTCTTTATTATACCCAATTGGTTAAAACTTTGACTTCAATACTCCATGATATTAGTGGAATATCCTTGATATTTGCGTTTTCATCCAAAGATCTTTTCATGGAAATATTCTTCCGATCATTCTTGAATTTTACTCTACAAAACAAAGATCATGTTGATAATTTGGACGTTAATAATTCTGGATAAAATAATTCTTGAACTTGTTTTATCAATTCTTATATCATTGTCATCATCCTCATGTTTTTATTATGTTGAAAGTCATCATATTCAGTAGTGCATGATGGACTTGATATGATTATGACCGCAGACTATTCGTGTAATCACGACCGTAATGTTACAAATGATGTGATAAAAATCCTCGGGCCGTGGTGCATTGGTGGACAATTGTTGGCATGATCACGACCATTAATGAATACACAAAATATTCTCGGCCCGTAGTGCATGAATAATTGTGGTCGTGATACTAAAGAATATCATCGTCAGAAGTAAGTGGGGTGATTCGATGATGTGGAATATTTATTAAAGTCGAGTCTCATTTATAACAAAGATGAAAAACCTTTTAAAACCTAAAAGATAGTAGACTTTATTTTCTACTTGACTCTTTTAATGGATCAGATATTCATTGCAGCTTAAACCGGTTGTCTATTGTATTTTATCGCTTTAACATTGTTGAAGACTATATTGATAATTTATTCTCGCATTATCTTAGTCATAATATTTCTTATCGGGTGGTTGAGCTCACCCTTTCTTTCACCGTTTCTTCGTGAAATGAGAATATAGGCTTTGGGACGAGCCGGGAAACGAGTGATGGTCCTCAAGATAAGATTAGTAGTCCCTCACTATTCCGTGAAATAAGTGATAATAATTGTAATAAGGACTCCTTTTTTGAGTTTGTATAATATCTAGTAGATTTATATTTGTATTTAAACTCACGCTTTATGCCGTATTGCATACCTACATTATGCTTATGTTAGTAAGTTGTATTTAAATTCGCATCACATGTAAGTGGCGACCTAAGATGGGTGATGTATACCTAATTTTGGGGCGCCATAGCTTATTCAGAATAACTACGCCAAGTTATTTATAAAAAACTCAAACTTGTCGCTTTTTTCATCCGACAATTATTCTCATTATGGGGCCCACAAATGATCAAGGCCTATTGCATTTAATATTCCCCGATAACAAGAATATTCCACGACCAAACGAATATTCCCCGACAACAATGATTATTTTATAACCACTTGCATATTTTGCAAAATTTGCACATTTCACCCATAACCGTAGAATTATATCAAATTAATACCTTATTATTCACAAATATAATTAGAGGAAATTCGATTTTATTTATAATAAGTTGGGGTCTTACAGTGTAGTTTTGGATGGATTTTTTTGGGGAGGGGGCAGAAGAAAGTCGGAGAAGGGCGCCTTGGGAAGGGTGATGAGACGAGATTTCATCATCATTTTTTCCTTTTTCTTTTTCTTTTTCTTCTGCTTCAATTTATTTTCTTTTTTCGATTGGAGATGGGGTTGGTGGCTATCGACGATTATTGAAGCACTGAGCGGTTTTCTATCAATGATTAGTAGCAGTGATTGTTGAAGCATTGTCTGGTGTTTGAAGTTTAGGGTTTTGATTTGGGAATTTTTTCAGAGGAAGATGAATATGAAGTAGCGGGACATTTGATCTTATTTTTCATTTTATTTTATTTTGTTTTGTTTCTGCATTTATGTTAGTTATTAATGTTTGTTCTTGTTATTAAATAAGTTTGAGTTAAGTTTAATTATTATTTTTGAATGTATTAATTGATTAGGCTTGTTGGTTATTAAAATAATAATTTTTTTAATTACACATAAGCATTAGTTTGCTTAGTCAGCTAGCCACATTATCAATTTATGATGTGGCAACTTAAATTGGATCGAATTGGAAAAAAAAATAATAGTTTAATGATCTGATTGAAAAAAAATAAAAGGTCAATCATCAAAGTGGAAAAAGACTAATAGTTTAGAGTAGTAATATTCATCATTGTATCAACTAAATTAAAAAAATTTATGTTAATTTTGAGTTTAAAAATATTTTAAGTTCACTTCAAAAATTTAATAATAATCTTATATTTTAAAACAAAAAGAGTATTATTTTTTTTACATGTAAAATAATAACAGGGTAATAAACTTTGCTTCATTCCAAAATCCAATCTAGGTGAAGTGATTGGTGAAAACTGCAGCTCATCTCTCATCTCTCATCTCTCATCTTCTTTACTGTGTTAAGGAAAGGTCAAAGTGTGTTCAACTTAATTTATCAACACCCGAACAAATTAATTATGCACATTAATATTAACGATCTGGCTTTAATCAATGTGTGATTAATACAAATGCTAATACACCCTTTCCCAAAATAGAATAAGACATGATAAGATATTGTTATTATCACACTTTAAATTTAGTTGTAAATGTTAGGAGTCAATTTTTTTTGTATTGTGTTGAATGTTTTAATAATAATTTATTGTATATCCAATCAAATAATATCTACGATTCAACCAATGTTTTGATGACACGAGACCGAAAATTTGAGACCTCGACACCCATTATCTAATATATAAAAGAATTAAATTCTTGCTTTTAATACAGTAGTAATAATAAAATTGTTCTAGTAATGTTAATTCAACAGGCAATAGAGAGACTAATCTAAATTAATTACTTTACCAACACTCTAAAGTTCAGCTTGACCAACATGAAAGCGGAGCGGACAAGATGTCCATCTCCATGACTGACGAAAACGAAAGAAACTCCATGAAATTTAATTAATGGTCACAACAGAATTCTTAGCTACATGATTATTATTATTATCATCATTATATAAATCCCCACGTACTGCTGGAATTAATGTTCAAACTTATTCTTTGATCTACCATCTCACTAAAGCCATGGCTCCACTTGCTACTCTGCTGCTTACTTTTTGTTTCCTAACACTATTGCCTGAGTTTGTATTGTGCAGAACAAGGCATTACAAGTTCAATGTAATCATATGTTTTTTTATTTTCCACAAGCATTTGAATATTTGGGGCTTCATGTTCAATTTTTCGGCTCTAAATCTTTTATTATTAATTGTTTCTTTATTTTTTGCTAGATTGTTTCGCACAATGTGACAAGATTGTGCCACACCAAGAGCATTGTTAGTGTCAATGGGCGTTTCCCAGGCCCTCCGATAGTAGCAAGGGAAGGCGATCGACTACTCATTAAGGTGGTTAACCATGTCGCCAACAATATTACCATTCACTGGTAAGGAAAATTATGCCAATGATTCATATATCGAGTCTATGTATGGCAACTACATTATAATAGAAAGTTGACCATAACTATAGCGTATAAATTTATGTCTAGTCAACATATATATGGTCGACTCAACATATTAATCAATTTCATTATGGGATGGGAGGGGGCAATCACGGGTGTTTTGAATGAACTTGCTGCATGCATGCTAGCTCTTTTAAGGGTCATGAGCACCAGTTTATGAGTAGAACAACAAAAAACACATGTTTGATTGGTAAAATAATGCAGGCATGGTATTCGGCAACTTCAAACCGGATGGGCTGATGGACCGGCTTATGTAACACAATGTCCCATTCAGACTGGACAGAATTATATCTACAACTTCACCATCACCGGACAGGGAGGCACTCTGTTTTGGCATGCTCACATATCCTGGCTGAGATCAACCGTATATGGACCCATCATTATCCGACCTAAACGCAACGAATCTTACCCATTTAAAAAACCCTACAAGGAAATCCCCATTATCTTCGGTAACTAGCCAAAAATCCCCAAGCAAATTAGTCTACCCTAGGAAGGAGATTCTCTTAATCCAGTTAATTTGTTTTTCTATGTTCAGGAGAGTGGTGGAATGCAGATCCAGAGGCTGTAATCAACCAAGCTCTTCAAACAGGAGCTGGTCCAAATGTTTCAGATGCTTATACCATTAATGGTCTTCCGGGACCCTTGTACAATTGTTCTTCAAAAGGTATTATCAATTCCTATAAATGCTATTTACAAGATACCAAACTTTTTTTTACTTGTTTTTTTTTTGGGGTAATAATAGCATAGTAGTCTTCTTACAAGATACCATACTAGCATAGTAGTCTTCTTGCCTTTCATGTATTGAAGGGATTTGGATCTCATGCATGTAACTTTGAAGCTTTCTGTTGCATTTGCTACAAGTAAAAGTTGCATTTGCTATTTTTGTCATCGAATGCCCTTTTTATGGTCATGAATGAATGCAGCATTTGCTACAGCAAATGCATCAAAAAAGCGATAGACTTGCATTTGTTTAAGCAATAATGCAATAATACTGTGGTGACTAAAGAATGATTACAAAATGATGTGTATAGTTATAGTTGATTGTAATAAATGAACACCCATGTACGGTAAAACATTAAACTAGTTACAATTTGAGGCATCATTTTGTAACTATTCTCTTGCAATTATGTTTTGTCACCATAACATTACTCTTGTTTAAGAATGACAATTTAATGAAATTCAGATCTGTATTGAAGGCATAGTTTGGGTGTTGCAGATACATTCAAGTTGAGGGTAAAACCAGGAAAGACTTATTTGCTGCGTCTTATAAACGCAGCAATGAACGACGAACTCTTCTTCAGCATTGCCAACCACACCATGACTATAGTCGATGCAGATGCAGTTTACATCAAACCATTTGAGACCGATGTAGTTCTTATCACCCCAGGCCAAACCACAAATGTTCTGCTAAAAACTAAACCTAATTCCCCAAATGCAACCTTTCTGATGACTGCTTGGCCATACTTCACCGGCCTTGGCACCTTCGACAATTCAACTGTTGCTGCCATGCTTGAATACGAAAATCATACTTCCACTAATAAAAGGTTGCTCTATAAACCAACCCCACCACCAATTATTGCCATCAGTTTTGTTGCTAACTTCACAAAGAAGTTCCGCAGCTTAGCAAATGATAAATTCCCTGCTAACGTTCCACAAACTGTTGACAAGCGATTCTTGTTCACTGTAGGACTAGGGTCAAGTCCGTGCCCTGCAAACACGACTTGCCAAGGACCTAATGGCACAAAATTTGAAGCTTCGATTAACAATGTCTCTTTTGTTATGCCAACAACAGCTCTTTTACAATCCCACTTCTTTGGGAAATCTAATGGTGTTTACACCGCTGATTTTCCAACAAACCCACCAAATCCATTCAACTATACTGGAACTCCACCAAACAACACCATGGTAAGCAATGGAACTCGTGCTCTAGTGTTGCCATTCAATGCGAGCGTGGAGGTTGTGTTGCAGGACACCAACATTCTTGGTGCAGAGAGCCATCCTCTTCACCTCCACGGTTTCAATTTCTTCGTAGTTGGTGAGGGGTTTGGAAACTATGACCCAAACAAAGACCCTGCCAACTTCAATCTGGTGGATCCTGTTGAGAGAAATACATTTGGGATTCCGTCTGGTGGCTGGGTCGCCCTTCGCTTCCTAGCAGACAATCCAGGTGAGTATTGCAGAAAAAAAACGTTTTAAGTACCTAAAAAAACTAAATGGCAATAGGTAGAGAGGCTACATATCTTGTGTACTAATTTGAATTCTTAGTTGCTCTTATGGGACATAACTAGTTTCCTCTGTCTACTTTGTCAACAGGGGTATGGTTTATGCATTGCCACTTTGAAGTGCACACAAGCTGGGGTTTGAAGATGGCATGGATAGTGTCGGATGGGAAGCTACCAAATCAAAAGTTGCCGCCGCCTCCGGCAGATCTTCCAAAGTGCTGAGTGCTGACCATGATCATTTGGTCGGCATAGGCTTTACAATTTTTGAGTGTTTTGTATTAATTTTTTGGTTCTTTATTTAGGTCAAGTAATCTTTTGCTGTGTACCTGATTATAAAGCAACCACTAATTGTATGTCATGTTGGTTGGTTGGCCAAAAGCAAGGGGTGTAAAGCTTGAAGAGTGTAAATGGGGTTGGTTAATGTAATAAATGTTACGAATGAATGAGCATTATATGAGATGGACTTGACAAAAACAAAATACTACCTTCAATGACTAATTTCCCTTTATTTTAGAGGGACTTCTTAATCACCCGAATGCCTAGTTTCTTACTAATGTCCAAATTTTGTACTCATCAGATAACACTAATTTCTATCGAGCCTTTATCTTTTATTGGAAGATTAACCTTTATATACCGATCCATTTATGTTCTCTTATTAAAAAGGTTCCATATCAGGATAAAAGCCACACAAATTTTACATACTGTTTAGACATTATTTCACAGTTTGCATCATTTATTCAAAATCTTTTACACTAATATGATGCACAACAACAATATTGACTCACCTCCCTCAAAAAGGGTAATGCCGGAACAACAGAACAAGACTGTCAAGCATAGACAGAGAAACTTCTGTATAGCCACTATTATCTTTGTTTTCTCTTCCAGTTTTTGTAAACTAACATCATAGCCTCTAAGAAGTTCAGAGATGAAGAATTATGACCACAATAAATAGAAGGGAAATTCCCAGGAAGTAATATAAATAGAAAGTGTGCAACACTTAACAAGCAAACCAGGGATACAAATGTACACGTGAAGAGTAGAAAAAAGTACTAATACTAGCAGTAAGAAACTCTGTTTAAGGAACTGAAGTGGGCAACGATGGCATCTCTATTGAGGAGGTGCTGCCTATAACCTCTGCCCTTAGCAATCATATCGTAGGAAGTAAAAATGAGATTAATTTAAAGATAACATGGGTGTGAATGTCATCTCAAATAGGAAAATCTTGATTGTATCAATTTTGCAAGCCAGTAGTAAAACACATTCTGAATCAAGGAAAAACAGAAAGGCAATGTTAATCAGAGTAGATTTACATGTTACTACACATTACTATACATAAATTCTTATGTTAGTCACTAGAAGATTTACTTACAACAAACATTGTAGCATCAGATATTAATTAATCTTTGCTACAGCATAAGTGTGGAAAAGTACAGTTCAAACTCTTTATCAATGGTCAGTTTCTCTGTGGCTGGTTGGGTCTCTGCAATCAACAAATTCAAATATATCAGCAAATGACAAAAACAAAATTAAGACGGTGAAACTAGTTTCGCACCATCTATACGGATATATTATCAAGAAACAGGAGAACGAGATGATCTATTATTTATCTTAATTACCGCGAAAAGAAGAAAAGATGGGATCGCCAGTGCAATTGCAAGAACCAAGACAATTGTAATCTTCTTATCTTCATCAAAAAATGAAAAAAAATCCACTACCATAAACAAAATACCTTGGTTGTTGACATCCCATCTTCCAGATGAAAGAACAAAATTATTTGCATTCCCACTACTGGTGTAGAGCAAATCTTGAAGGTCGTTATCTTCCCCAATGTTGTCATCTCCGTAGTCTGAGCAAGCGTAATGTACATTGCTTTCGTACTCTAGGAGCTGCTCATAATTCAATGGTGCAAGCAATCCAATATCATGAGGGGGAGAATAACGCTCCCCATCTTTAAATGGTGATTTGTCTTTAGCAGCACTAGATTTTGTCACTGACCTGCTGTCTAAAGAATACAAACTGCTCTTGTGAAAGTCACCGCCCCAAATAACAGATGGAGTTGATGGGTCATCACCTGAAAATGTCTTCCACAACAAGTCATTTTTATATTCACCATATACAGACATGTTAGAGTCAGCATCTCCAACAATGCTGTTGCTACCATTTCCGGAATCTAGTTCTGATTCATCATCTCCTTCCTCTCCATGTATTTTCCCCTTGCTTAAGACTGTACAAAAGTCTTCTCTTTCTGGGATTTCGTTAGATGGTGAACCAAATTCGGAAGCAAAGCCTCGAGCCCAACTGTTATGCTTTGACAGAGGCAAGCCCAGCTGGTCCGCTTGTAATTTTCTTTTCTTGTTCATGTAAACAGTGCTGGCCTCAAGTACGTTTTTGAAATCAACACTGGGAGATGTAATTAAAATTCAATGAGAGAGGTAAACTTTTGCAATGGTTTAGGCTAATGAAAATAATTTACACAATGAATTCAGCAGATAAATAAGTTATCAATGCACATCATAGGTTTGTAAAACAAGGTCAAATACCAGTAGAATTTTGACACAAAAGTGAAGGCAGAAAAACAATAGAATGAAAAGTTTAGCTGCTATCATCTGTAGCTGGAAATAAAGGGAAATTACTAATCTCATGTAGAGTTCAAAATGATTCCTTGGCACCTTTACAAGTTGTATTCTATCCCCCACAAACACACACACCTCACAAGAATGACTTCTTCATGTAACACACCTATGATAAACAAGCTATGAACTTACAAAACCCCTCACTGTTCCTGCTCCCTCAGATCTGATCATTGAATTGGATCAATTCACATACAACATAGTCTACTTTAT
The DNA here is from genome assembly GCA_020205615.1 of Panax quinquefolius. Lineage (NCBI taxonomy): Eukaryota > Viridiplantae > Streptophyta > Magnoliopsida > Apiales > Araliaceae > Panax > Panax quinquefolius. The sequence goes on from CM035167.1 coordinate 144,017,743, forward strand.
TGACGTTATATGTAATAATCCGAGGCAAATCCCGAGTCCAGAACAAATATCGAGTTAAATCCAAAGTCCAAATAAAATCAAATCCATATAAATAAGACCTTAAACCACTAGTCTAATAGTATTTTCTTGGGTCATATTAACCAATCACAATCATAGACTCACCCTAAATGTCCTAACAATTTTTTTCCATACCTCTTTGGGACCGGGTGTTGCATTACAAACTTTAGTAAAAGTTCCACCAAATTGCAGATCGGTGCCCCAATTCGCAGTGAATATTCATTCCAAATATTGTCACATATTTAAAGTAAATTTTATTTTATTTTATTGTTTTGGATCCAACTGAGAAAATACCCGTTTAAAATTTTCCAACTATCATATATATCCTCAAGAAGCATAAATACTAGATTCAGTTAAATTGCAAGTTTAAACAATTTACACCACGTGAAAAAGTGAAATTAATTTAAGCAGTAATGAAGTTAAATCTCTAAAGATGATCGGACATTAAAATTCCAAAGAAAAACTACTCAAACCTGTTAATTTCAGATGGGTTGTAGTGATCTTCCACCATTTTTTAGGAAAACAAAATAAAAATCTGAGCTTGAGCTTGAAGTTGAGAATATTATAATTTCTTGCCCAGAAACAGAGCGTGCCTGCCTGCCTGCCTATGAATGAATGAAGAGTTGAAAAGTGGAGTTCGCTAGTTCGTTGATTTTGTTCATTTGCTTTTTTCCATATCCGATAATTTTCTCTCCCCTCCATTATATGTGCGACATGTTCTAACACCAATCTCGTTTGAACAGCGTGTTATACACGATCCTTAATTCTCAATTGCGTGTATCCTCTGTTTCTGAGATAGGGCGTCAGACATAGCTGCGATCAAGCTTCGGTTACTGACTCGGACAGGACCATCTTCTGCCCTTGTGGCTAGTAGTAGTTAAGGATACACATGCCGAAGTGGTCCCTTGCTTTAGGAATTAGTAATATTTTCACATGTTAATAACCTCAATTCAAGAAACAATTTATAAAATTATTAATTTTCTTACTTTATTATACAACAATATATTTTAAACTCATGTACATGAACTTTTTTAGTTTTAATAAATATTATAAATTATTTAAAATATTATTAATTATTAAATTTATTCTTTTAATTATTAATAAATTATATTAATTTTAAGTTTAAATATTATTTTAATTTATATTTTAAAATAAATAATAATGGCCTTATCATTTAAAAACATAGAATATATATTTATAAATTTTCTTTTTGGATAAATTAGCACTATATCCTCAAGACTAGAGGGTGTTTGATAAAAAATGAATAAATCTGAATCTGAATGAAAAAAGCTGTTTGATAATTGACATGTCTGAAACATCTGAATGACAAAACTTTATTATTTTACCCCCTCTAAAAAAATTCAAAATTGTTGTAAATTTATTTAATATTACTTAATATAATAGTTAATAATTTTTTAATTTTTTTTACTTCATTCAGCTCAAAAAATCCGATTTAGCCATTCAGCTCGTCTATCTTACCGATTCAAATTACTTATTCGCATTCAAGACAAACGATCGACCGATTCACCCATTCAGATTCAAATTATTGTTTCTAAACAAACACCCCCTAAGATTGTGTTTGTTTACATATGAATAACTTTTAATGGGCATGCCTCTGATTTGGTTAAAGATAAAATTTGTTTGGTAATTTTTTTTTCCTCTTAATGCATTTTAATCGATAAAGTATGAAATTAAATCTATACTATTCAGAGGTATGTCTGAACCATATTAACTATTTTTTGGACAAAAATGACCTCTTCAATATTACAAAATCCCTCTTCTCCCTCATCCTCCCCCAATCGTCGTTGCTCCGACTCATTCATCAGTCCAGTCTTCGCTCATCATCTTCTCTGAATAGGGTTAACAGTTGTTTGATAAATCGGAGGCGGTAGATCACCTCTTGTTTAAGTAGATTGAGCAAGTCAATTTTTTGTTCATCGGTTAGAATTTTGGAAACTCAAGCAGATGCAGACTAAATTTGAGGATTTCGGAGGAGGAACTAGGGTTTGATGATGAATTGGGTTCTGCGTTTGAATTATGTTGTTGCCGCTTCTGGCGAAGAGATTTGGCTTCTGCCTCGTGCCTCTCTTCTTCGCGAAACTTCTGGATTTGGAAATTAATATCTCAAAAAGTAGAGAGAAATTGTACCTCTTGAAACAAAGAACCTGTGAATTTTTTGGGATTTTGAAGTGATTTTTGGAATAATATAGAAGGTGATGGAAAAAGAGAAAATAAGAGGTTTAGGGAACATGGAGCAAATGTTGAGACTTGAAAAAAGAACACTGTTGCAACTATTAAAATCTGCTCAAATGCAGCATGAGAAAGAAAAAGGAGTTCAAGGGTAATATGGTAAAAATACTATATTACTTGCTGCCTAAATTTTTTGTTAGTTCTCTCTTTTTTGTTTTCCAGCATTTTCCTTATAATTAAAAATATGTTCTTGAGATTACATATCTATATAACAAAATACAAATGATTTTGAATTTCCCGCTCATTCTAATAAATTATCTCTACCAATTCAAAATTTGTGATAAATTCCATCATTTATATAAGGTCAAGACGGATCGCTATAAGTGTTCATATATAAAATGAACAAATTAAACTATATATTTCACCGTAGATGCAGTTAATTAAAGAAATAAATTTAAATATTCTGCAATTAAAAATACACAAGATTACTTACTATTAAAAATAGACAAAATGCTGTCCAATAGAAAAAGAAATCAGATAGTCATTACGCAATCACAAGGACAATTATACATGTCATTCAACAGGGCATTTTTCTTTTTCTTTTTGTTCATTAATTAATTACTATACTGGTTGAAAATATTACCTCCCGAATTTTTTGAAGTCAACTTAATTAAGATATTTTTAAACTTAAAATTTATTTGATTTACTTCAACTTTAGTCAATTAAATAATGAGACTTGTAAACAATTTAACAAGTATTGTTCTCATAATCTTTGATAGACTATCTCAATTTTACGTTTATAACTATTTTAAATTAAGTTTTAAAAGTCAATAATTATTTTACAATTTAGAAAAGAAATTGTATTATTTATGTGAGTAGAAAATTAAATGAAAGGTCCATATAATCAATCTTTTAAGGGAAGGGAGATTGAATATGATTTAATACGTCAAGTGGAAAAATGGTTGTGTAGTAGCCTTCAACCTCCTATATATCATATATGATTGATATAAACTTGCTAATCAAAGCTGAAAAATATATATAGGAAGTCCCGTATTATCAGTGGCGAAGCTAGAAACTTGTGTTAGTGAGGTTGAAATTATTATTAAGTTACAAATAATTTGGTTGTGTTTGAGAGGCGCCCCCCTTGTACCAATTTTTTTAATACTTTATACTTTTGGGTATATATATATATATATATATATATATATATATATATATATATATATATATATATATATATATATATATATGGAATTCATCCGTGGCAAACGTTTTACGAAAGATCTGCTTTCAAATCTAAGCGAAGTTAACCGCCGATCTACATAATAAAAGGCTGAGATTTATGTAGATATTATTATTATTATTATTATTATTATTATTATTATTATTATATGTAGATAATAATATTATTATTATCTACATATAATAATAACATATCCCATAAATATATGTTTCTCCCATAAATATATGATACGGTGGGGAGTAATAGTTCAAATGTTCTAACCCCTGCCGCCACAAGCTCATGCGGCAGGGAGGTGAAATATTGGCAGGGGCATGGAGGTAATTTAACATGGTTTTTGGCATTAAATGACCGCCACATATGCAGTAGCGGGGCCTTTTTTAACATTAATCTCATTTTTTATTATGTAAATCAACTACATTAACTCGTTTCTTTAATCAAAGACTATTAAATGGCAAACGTTTGCATGTATTTAATTCCCATATATATACTATATTACAAATGAAAATATAATGAGTAATAATATATGGTATATATACACTTATATCGACTTTATAATAGATTTTTTAATTACAACCTGCTCATAAGTAAGTAATTCATTATTTATTTTTAAAAATAATATAAATTATATTATTATTTAGTTTAAAATATTTAGAGATATACATATATCGAGAGGATATGAGATATATGTGGTTAAAATTTAATCGACAAAGTTATAAATTTTTCGATTTGACCCAGATAATGTAAAATTTATAAAATTTTAAATAGTCGATTTATTTATATATAATACTTAAATTTTTTAAAATTTACCTTATATTATAAAGCAAATTTTTTTTTAAAATTTATTGATTACCTATTAAAAACTCTATGTAACTTCATTAACTGCGTCTCATCACCATCATCTAGTTAGCTGTCGGTCGGATCTAAAGTACTACTTTTAAATAGTACTCTCTCTAAAATAGTGCTCATTTATTAAAACTACATCGTTTTGAATTTTTTTTTAAAATACAAAATAATATTAAAATAGAGTGGTCCCACTTGTTTTCCTTTTATTTACAAAAATATTACTCGCGGCCCCATTTATTTTTTAAAATAATCTCCAAAATGACGTAATTTTAATAAATGAATGTTATTTAAGAGACGGTCATATTTAACAAAAGTGCTTTAGATCAGTCCTCTATGTATATACACACACATGTTAATTATTTCTGTTCGGATAAACATGATTTTAAGTTCGAGTTAGTGAGAGGAATTATCATATATAAAAGGCATGGAAACATTTGGAGGTACATCAAAATCAGGTCTTGTTGTCTTTGCAATCTTAGTAAGTAAAGTTTCAAGATCAAGATAGTGTCTTTATTTTTTTCACGATCAAGATGTGTCGACAAATAAATTAAATTGGCGTTGACACTACTCTAGAGTTATCCTCTGACCTGTTTTCTAATGACCAAAAATTTAAATTGAACAAATAAAGTTTGTTGATCCTTGTTCTTTGTCTACTCTCTTTAATTTTAAACTATATATTATTTTTCATCACCAAACACGTCTCTAGCTAGCTAGTCTGTACGAATAATGCAACTATTTATACACCATTGCGCCCAAAAGCTTTCATCAAGCAGTGCCAAACAAAGAGAAGGTTAATTAATTAAGGCTACATTATATAACCTATATATCCAAAAAGAAAAGAGAGAGGAAGACAGCAAAATGGGTGCTTCTATTCTTCCATTGACAACTGCTATGGGAATTTTTATCTTATTGATTTCCTTGTTTATTCTTCCGGGGATTGCACTAGCTGAGCATGCAGGAAAAACCAGGCAGTACAAGTTCAATGTATGAAGTTTATTTATATATATATATTAAGTATGCATTTTCAGTTTGACTTTAAAATTTTTGTGTTAGTTTAACAGTGTTGACATATAATAACTTTTGTAGATCAAATTGCAAAACGTGACACGATTATGCCACACAAAGAGCATTGTAACTGCTAATGGCAAATTTCCTGGACCAAAGATCATTGCTAGGGAGGGTGATCGCGTCCTAATTGAAGTGATTAACAATGTTCAGAACAATATTTCCATCCATTGGTACGATTCTATTAATTGAAGTAACTACATCTCATTTTCTTTGAATTATATATCAAACACCATAAATTGAAGTGCGTGATACTTAAGATTTATTACTTTTATTTTTTATTATCAGGCATGGCATCCGACAGCTGCAAAGTGGCTGGGCTGATGGACCGGCTTATGTAACACAGTGTCCCATACAAAGTGGCCAGAAATATGTGTACAACTTCACAATTGTTGGCCAAAGAGGGACTCTATTTTGGCATGCTCATATCTCATGGCTAAGATCAACTCTCTATGGACCTCTCATCATTCTCCCCAAACTCAATGTTCCTTATCCCTTCACCAAGCCATTCAAGGAAGTTCCTCTCATCTTTGGTAATCAATCAAATATCTATAAATTAATAGTAGTAGTAAAAATTGTTCAATGCTTGCATTAATTCTCCATAAATATCTAAATTGGCTATCATGTATACATTGCAGGAGAGTGGTGGAATGCGGATACTGAGGCGGTCATTAATCAGGCTACACAAACTGGGGGAGGTCCAAATGTGTCTGATGCTTATACCATCAATGGACATCCAGGGCCACTCTATAACTGCTCTGCCAAAGGTATATATCTAGTCACCCAACGAACTATCATTCTTTTCCAACACTACCAATTTTCTCTAAACATAATGTAGTAATCAAGTCAAATTATTTAGGAACTTTCAAGCTGAAGGTGAAACCGGGGAAGACTTATCTTCTTCGATTGATCAATGCTGCACTTAATGATGAACTCTTCTTCAGTATCGCGAATCATACTCTTACAGTAGTTGAAGCCGATGCTATTTATGTCAAACCTTTTGAGACAGATACACTTGTCATAACCCCGGGACAAACCACAAATGTTCTTCTCAAGACTAAACCCCACTTCCCAAATGCTACTTTCTATATGATGGCTAGGCCATATGTGACCGGCCTTGGCACATTTGACAACTCCACTGTGGCCGGTCTCCTTGAATACCATGACTTGTCATCAAGTTCCCATCGTGCTTTCCCCAAGAAAAATCATCTGATTTTTCAACCATCCTTACCTTCTTTAAATGACACTACTTTTGTCACTAACTTCACAAACAGACTTCGTAGCTTAGCCAATACTCAATTCCCTGCCAATGTCCCTAAAAAAGTAGACAAGCACTTTTTCTTCACAATAGGCCTTGGAACAAGCCCTTGTGGGCAAAACCAAACCTGCCAAGGACCAAACGGGACGAGGTTTGCAGCTTCAATCAACAACATATCCTTTGTGCAGCCAACAACTTCCCTTCTCCAATCTCACTTCTTTGGTCAATCGAAGGGTATTTATAGCCCAAACTTCCCAGTTAGTCCGGTGCATTGGTTTAATTTTACTGCAAACCCTCCGAGAAATACTTTTGTGAGCAATGGCACTAAACTTGTGGTTCTTCCATTTAACACAAGTGTGGAGCTAGTGATGCAGGATACAAGTATTCTTGGTGCTGAGAGCCATCCTTTTCATCTCCATGGCTTCAACTTCTTCATTGTTGGACAAGGTTTTGGGAACTATGATCCCAATATGGACCCTAAAAACTTCAACCTTGTTGATCCTATTGAAAGAAACACTGTGGGGGTTCCCTCAGGTGGTTGGGTTGCAATTCGATTTCTAGCAGACAATCCAGGTAGTTAAAATTTAATTTCTAACTTTTAGCACACACCTATTAGTTTAAATATATACTTCAAGTAAGTAATTGATTGTTGAGGTGTTAATATGTATTATATGTTCCAATAGGGGTGTGGTTCATGCATTGTCACCTGGAAGTTCACACAAGCTGGGGTTTGAAGATGGCTTGGCTTGTCCTTGACGGAAAACTTCCCAATCAGAAGCTGCTCCCTCCACCTAAGGATCTCCCCAAATGCTAACCAATCATGGGCGGGAATGTAATGCCTTGAGTTTTTTGTTTTTTGTTTTTGGCGTTGTACACGTTTTAACTCTTTGAGTTTTCACTTTTACCTCTGATGTCCATACATCAGTTTAATTATTGTTCTTGGAGAGTACTCCATGGAGAACTATTCATATTGTTTATAACATGCAGAATCCAAAATGTTATAGAAAGCGATTGAAATCAATGAAATTGTGTAAGGTTCCTTTTTGAAGTTTTAATTTCAATTTTTTAATTTCCATAATTAAGGTTGTTGACAGTGATAATATTAACGATGTCGCGAGAGGAAATATGCATATCTACATTTCTTCACTTGTTCCAATTAAGACATTGTCACAATCAAAGATACTTAATACTCTCGTAATATCAATAATGTTCTTTCCGGCATTGTCAGCGGCCATAATACCTAGTAACTAATTGAACTCAATAAACTTGTGTCAGTTGCGCCGTTCTGCAAACATCTCGGTGCTAACTATAAGTTCTGTATCCACTAAAAAACAAACGGTTTTTGGCTTCTGTAGCTTTTCTTTTGTCGTTATTACCAAACTTTTAGTTTGTTTGTTTTCCTTCCTTTTTTTTTTGGACGTACGTAACCTTATTATCCAAGTCACAATACTCCTCATAGGCAGTTGCGTACTTACATGGACATATTTGAATCTCCCTTAATTAGTGTTAAAATTTGAGGTTAAATTAATATGAGTGTCATTAATTATTTAATATACCTATTTTATTCCATGAGTAAATTAAATTAAGTATTTAAAAGCTCAAATCTATGAAGTAATGAATGAGATATTAACTCCCAAGGATCACTCTTGAAAATAATAAATGATAATAAATACATGTGGGAAGCCAAGTACCACATCCGTTAAGAACTAAAGAATTAATAGCCATTAAAGTTGCTATTGGGTTTGGGTCCCAAAGGGCACCCCACTTTGTGAAAGGGCTAGAACCTAGTCAAGACTTAGTTCAAACCCACACGTGCGTCACCGCCGACTGATCGGCCTGGCACAGGGCACGCCCCAAAACTACGTCTTAGGAATGGGCAACTATTTCATTAATTCAAATGCAAATCAGCAAAACATAAGCATTCTAGACTTCATCTTCTTCTTCTTCATTTCATTAGCAGTTTGTTCATTTTGAGAGAGAGTTTTGAGCATTTCTTTGGTTCGTTAAGTATACTTTTTGTTGTGCTGCTAAAGTATACATTAGGAGTTAAGAGGGGGCAGCCATTTTATTAATTCAAATTCAAATCAGCAAAGCATAAGCATTCTAGACTTCTTCTTCTTCTTCATTTTATTAGCAATTTGTTCATTTTTTTGAGAGAGTTTTGAGCATTTCTTTGGTTCGTTAAGTATACTTTTTGTTGTGCTGCAAAAGTATGCGTTGTTATTATATCTTGGGAGACTAATGCTATAAAACTTTAAGCACCGTACGGAGGGCCTAATTGTCTTAAGGACATATATAAAGTACTAGTATTGACATACTAATTTTCTACATTGGGGTACAACAGATAAGTTATATATATATAGAGTCCGGATCTTAAGCTCGCCCCTTATCCAACTCACTCGAGCTCACCCCTTTAGCGATTTTAATTCGACGGTTTCGGTCATCTACAAACCGTCGCTCATACTTTTAGCGACGAATAACATATAGTGTCGCTAAAAGTATGTATTTACAACAGATTTAATCAATCGTCGCCAGTTCGCTCGCTAAAGGGGGTGAGCTCTTCAGGTGAGTTAGATATAATGGATGAGCTTAAGATCCTGATCAGATATATATATATATATATATATATATATATATATATATATATATATATATATATATATATATAGAGAGAGAGAGAGAAAATTTCAAGAGCATAAATTTTAAATAGTAGAAGTCCTTAAAGAGCAGACTTATTTAAACAACTCCCGTGTTTTTTTTAAAGCTCAACTCCCGTATTTTTTTAAGCTCCTCTCTCCTCGATAGAAATCAGAAGAACTCAGCCAAACCAGAAGGAGCAGAAGTCTTCTCAATTGATCGAAGGGAGTAGAAGAATCAAGCCCTAGAAATAAACCAGCCCCAAATCGATTCTTCTTCTCAATTAAGGGTGCAGAAGAACCAAGCTCTTGAAATAAATCAGCCCCAAATCGATTCTCAATCGGTAAATCCTTTCTTTATTTGTCTAATTTCATTTTTTGTTGGGTTTTGTTTGAAGTTATTTAGGTTGTCTCTGTCCTTTTTCCTAAACGTCTTTGTTGGGTCTTAAATTAAGAAGAAATTGACAAGTTTTGTTGTTGAAAAGCTCGTGGTATATGTCAGTCAGTCAACTCCCCGACCCATTTGCAAGAACAGAGGGAAGGAGAGTTTGTTCTTCAGCAAGTCCAGTTCTACGATGTTTGTTCTTTAGAGAGTTGTGATATTGTAAAAAAATTCTACCTTAAATAAAATCTTCTTGTTTTATGTTAAAAATAATTATCTGCCTGAATAGTTAGCATTGGGTTAAGCATCACTTTATATTCACAAGACTGTAGCCTGTTGGCATAAGATTTGCTTTTGTATATCATCAGAAGTTAACATCTAAGTGTGAAATAGTTTGCTTTATTTATAAAATTTTAGCAATATACGATTCATTTAAGATGTTGCAAGTGAGTTAGAAGGATCAGAGAACTTAAGATGTTGGCTTTTGGTCCTTTCAAAAAATAAAAATATCTTTTTAGAATATAGGAGACCAGTTTTACTAATGAAGTTGGTGTTTGGTTCAGGTCAGAGAGAACTTTGTCATCCCCAATGATTAGCAAATCAGACTTATCTCACTTTCCCTGCCTTCTCACGGAAATTTCATCTCCTCTCTAGTTCTACCTTCTTCATGTTCTTAATTTCAACTGCATTGGAACTATTATCCTTTGTTTTCTCAAGCTATTGTATCTGATATCAATAGCAAATGTAATATGCATGCTATGTACTCTAACAACCTTTGCTACTTTGGCAATCTACAATGGTTGATAATGCTAGAATTTTACTTCAGCAATAATATTGACAAAGTAAGATACATGAAGCCAATAAAATCTGTGTTCAGAACATAAGGCTGGACAGGTCCATAAATGGAAATGAAAAACTGACAATACAAAGAAAGGAATAAATAGCTGCTAGTCAAAAATTTCATTCTCAAAAGGAACCAATACATGAATGCATTTGGTGGTACTCTAACCGAGCGACACAAATCAATTATTTATCCATGAAAATATTCTAAATTTGACCCTTGCTGAGTTTAGCTTACACGCCTTTTTCACAACTTTTTGGATAGTAAAATTATGCAAAGATTCCTCTTTTTATTTTCATAATATCTTTTTCTAGTAAATTTCTTGTTGCAAATATGATTACTCTGTCAAAATAATACGATAAGATGATCGTAATTACTCTTTGTCAAAACAGATTACTCTTTTGTCGAGATATTGCTATTTGTATTTTTTGGTTACTCATGTCATCGCTTGGGAGATTTGCGCTTTGTGACGTAACCAACATCTATTAGCTTGAATGTCGACCTTGATGTCATATCCCAAAAATCAAGCCACAATCAACGAAGGTTTTCAAGAAACAAGTTTTTCGCTTTTTCTGCATAAAAAGAATGTAATAGTTCAAGAAGTGAAATTTTTGTTCAGAAACTACAAAAGAATGTAATATTTTAGTAGTATCTCCTCAATTTGCTGCTTTTGCCTGTACAAATTATGCTCACCGCTAAGTGCTAATCATGGATTTGCTAAAACAATTATGTTAGTTTATATGATATTCTCCATGAATCATTATTTTGATTCAAAAAGTCTTGCTCCTAAATTGTAGTCTTAATGTGATCTTTAAATTATTTTTCTGTGATAAACCAAGATGATACTTCCTCCTGGAGGTATTTCCAGGTGATACATTTAAGAGGGGCACACAATCTTTACAGATTTAAGGAGCTCAAGGGGCCAAAGTTCATCTGCTTTAGGTAGCAGGTTTCTAATAATTGCAACAGAATATTCTTGTAACAAAATATACACTATGTGACGCCCCCAAAATAGGTATACATCACCCATTCTGAGTTGTCAATACATGGTACAGAAACAACTACAACTTTATTATTACAACAATAAAACTGTGAGTTTGTATACAAATATTATCTTCTAGACAATATCTATACTCAGATAAATCCTCATCACATTTATTAATACATTATTTTACAAAAATGGTGGGGACTACTAAACAACTCTCTCTAGAACTTTCATTCCATACCCCGACTCGTACTCGCTATATTCTCGCTTCCTGAGAAGAAAAAATGGAACAAAAAGGAAAAGGGTGAGCTCAACTAGCCCAGTAAAGAATATTATGACTAAGATAATATACAACAAATTATCGTTAGTCTTCAACAGGAAAAATCTAATAGAATACAATGAACAACAAATTTTAAATCAATATTTGCAGTGAAATAATAATTCATTAGAAGAGTTAAGTAGAGAATGTAAACTACTATCTTCTATGTATGAATTTAAAAGTTCATCGTCTATCTTTTATCCTTGTAACATCAATCAATATATATCCGAAATCAAATATTCATCTTTACACTTCTGAGCCAAAGATATTCATCGATTAATTATGTTCATCTAAACACTGTTCATCTTTTTCACTGGGCCAAGATATTCTTGAGAAATCATTCATCTTTGCATTACGGGCCAAAGATATTAAATAATATCATCATTTAAGACCGAGGATGATGAAAATATTTTTAAAAAAAGCGAATCCAAAGGTGAAACAAAATGACAAGGATTAAGGATTAAGGATTAGTTTTATTTTATCCATGTCAAAATACTTCAAAAATAATTATAGTGGTGTAAAATTCAAGAATGATCAAAACATTGATACAATCAAAGCTAGTATCCGTAATAGATATTTTTGGACGAAAAGAAAATTTTTCATTTTTTCGATGAATAGTCTTAAGTATTCGTGAATAATCTCAGTATCACGTGAATAGTCAGATATCGTGAATAAGAACTCTGACACCAAAAGTTTCAAATTTGATAAAAACTTGAGATCAATATTTCAACATAATGATATTGAAGAAATAATATCATTACTGAAAAAAAAAATATCCCTTACCTCACAAAGACAAGATTTCTTAGTTGAAACACCTGGATATAAAGCTATGACTTGAACTTAACCAGATAGCAATACTCAAAGTATACTCAAAATACTCACAAGAATACGCCGATAATATATAGAGAGAAAACTTGATTTACGTGTAATTTTCAATTCTAACCTAAACACCCTATTTATAGAAATTGCTAACACACCAAAGCGTAAAATTTAATTTAATATTATTATATATATCAAAATTCCTACGCCACTCTTGAAATCTGATTTCAGCTCAATAAGCACATGCCACCTTCTAGAAAAGTAAGAAAAAACGTTTTTCTAATTTAAAATAATTTAAACTTCAAAATCAATTATTTGAAGCTTGAAACTTCAATAATTCATAATAAATAGCCTTTTATCGAAAAAATTGAATCTCGCGATTTTTTATAGGAAATTCAATTCTCTACAACTTTACAGAAGAAAGTTTTCCAAATTCCAAATAGGAATTGGCCAAAATCCACAAACAGACGATTTTACAAATTTATAATCAAATTTCAATCAATAAATGGGGTCCACCGACATGTTTAACATGTTTTAAACATTTGTTGCAATAAAATACTCTTCTCCTCAGATACTCATATATCCCACATTTGTTGTAAAATATCACTATTATTATATTATTAAAATATAATAATATATTTAAATGAATTATTTTATCGTAAAAAGATAAAATTTCAATTTTCAACAATTGTCACATTAAAAATTTTCTCCATCTATATCCACATAAAATCAATATTTTTCTCATCATATGAATAAATAATTAATTATTCACAAATAATATTACGAATCACAATATCGACAACTAGTGCAGCTCCTGTGAAAGAGGGGGCTTTCCAATAAGAATTTCTCCACTCAAGCCAAGCAATTAGGTGACCAAACCTCTCCTTAGATGTAACTTTTTAGACATTGCCAATAATGTTATCTAATAATATTATTCGGATAATGTAAGACCTCAACTTATTATTAATGAAATTTAATTTTCTATTTATTATTTTGAAATAAGAAGGGTTGATTTGATTAATGTGGATAGTTAGGGTAAAAAATACGCAAATATTTTAAAATAAGCAAGTGGTTATAAAATATTCATTGTTGTTTGAAATATTCGCTTGGTCGTGAATATTCGTTCGTCGTGAATATTCGTATTTACTGCCAAAGCCATGTATGGGCCCCATAACTGAAAGCGATCGGATGAAGAAAACGACAAATATAAGTTGTTTAAAAATAACAACAGAAGTTGTTACCAAGTATCATCGTTAAAATACTTTGTGGTTAAAAACAAGAAGACACCACAGATTGCACCAATTATTGATTCTTACGTAAGAAGGCACTACTCAATAATGGTTACAGTAATTACCGCTCAAAGATTTTTTTATCGATTTAATAATTGTCATGTTGATATTTTATATTGTCATTGTTTTAATAATTGTCATTACACAAAGATTTTTCATTATCGGCAATAATTCATATTATCCTAATAATATTATTAGATAACATTATTGGCAATGTCTAGAAAGTTCGCTCTAAGGAGAGGTTTGGTCACCTAATCAAGCTACCAAAGAAGTGAGAAATTCTTATCGAAAGCCCCCTTCCTTGAACCGCCTCGTCATCAATATCATGATTCTCAGAATATTATTTGTGAACAATTAATTATTGATTCATATGATGAGAAAAATATTGATTTTATGTGGATATAGATGGAAAAAATTTTAATGTGACAATTGTTGAAAATTGAAATTTTATCTTTTCCGATAAAATAATTATTTAAATATATTATTATATTTTAATAATATAATAATGTTGATATTTTTACAACGAATGTGGGATATATGAGTATACGAGGAGGAAGAGTATTTTTTGTTGCAATAAATATTTAAAACATGTTAAACATGCTCGGTGGACCCCATTTATCGACCGAAATTTGATTATAAATTGTAAAATCGCTGCTTGTGGATTTCTGGCCAATTTTTGTTTGGAATTTGGAAAAACTTTCTTCCGCAAAGTTGTAGAGAATTGAATTTCCTATAAAAATCGTGATTTTCAAATTTTCCGACAAAAAGGGCTATTTTATTGTGAATTATTGAGTTTCAAGTTCAAATAATTGATTTTTGGAAGTTTAAAATAATTTAAATAACAAAATCATTTTTTTACAAGTCTTGTAGAGGTGGGCTGTTTGGTATTGAGGTTTTAAAGCAAAATAAGTGTGCGTTGAAATAAAAATTATATATATTAATATTTTATTAAATTTTCGCTTGGTGTTTCTAAGCATTTTCCTATAAATAGGTGCTTAGGTTAGAATCGAAAATCACACCGTAAATCAAAGTTTTCTCTCTATATTATCGAGCGATTCTTGTGAGTATTTTGAGTATACTTTGAGTATTGTTAGACTTGGTAAGTTCCTTCAAAGACTATATCCCTTGTGATTTCAAATTTATGTAAGTATTGATCTTTCGAGGTAAGGGATATTATTTTTTCAGAATGATATTATTTCTTCAATATCATTATGTTGAAATATCGATCTCAAGTTTTTATCAAATTTGAAACTTTTGGTGATCTGAGTTACTATTCACGATACTATGCACTATTCACGATATTCACGATTCTATACTAAGACTATTCATCTAAAAAATAAAATTTTTCTTTTCGTCTCAAAATATCTATTCGGATACTAGCTTTGATCAGATCCATGTTTTGATCATTCTCAATTTTACACCACTATAATTATTTTTGAGGTATTTTTGACACGGATAAAACAAAGTACGAATCCTTAATCCTTAATCCTCATCATTTTGTTTCACTAGATTCGCTTTTTTAAAATATTTTTCATCATCTTCGCCTTAAATGATGATATTATGGAATATCTTTGGCCCAGAAAGTAAAGATGAATGATTTCAAGAATATCTTCGTCCGAGTGCAAAGATGAACAGTGTTTAGATGAATACGACTTAATCGATGAATATCTTCGGCCTCAGAGTGCAAAGATGAATATTTGATTCCGTATATATATCGATTGATGTTACAGGATAAAAGATAGACGATGAACTTTTAAATTCATACATGTAAGATAGTAGTTTGCATTCTCTACTTAACTCTTCTAATGAATTATTATTTCACTGCGAATATTAATTTAAAATTTGTTGCCTATCAGATTCTATTAGATTTTTCCTCGTGAAGACTAACGATAATTTTTTGTATATTATCTTAGTCATAATATTCTTTATCGGGCTAGTCGAGCTCACCCTTTTCCTTTTTGTTCCATTTTTCTTCTCGTGAGGCTAGAGAATATAATGAGTACGTAGCCTGGGTAATGGAATGAAGGTTCTAGAGAGTTGTTTAGTAGTCCTCACCATTTTTGTAAAATAATGTATCAATAAATGTGATGAGGATTTATTTGAGTATAGATATTGTCTGTAAGATAATATTTGTATTCAAACTCACGCTTTACTCGTTGTAATAATAAAGTTGTAGTTGTTTCGCATCATGTATCGACAACCTGTAATGGGTGATGTATACCTATTTTGGGGCGCCACAAATTGGTATCGTAGCTTAGGATACGATCTCCATGAGATCGGGAATAGAACAGAGGGGAGAGACGAGTAAATCCTTCGCTTAGTGTGTCCTACCTAAGCTTATTTGTTAGTCGGTCAAGATATAGGGATATTATGTGATATATTGATTTCCTTAATTAACCCTTGTTTTACGACAAAGATTTGAGAATGTCGATCGAGAATATTAACAATGGAAATGAGACCGTGGAAACGCTCAGACTCACCAACGAGGAGAACGCAAACAACATCGGCAATGTTCCTCCCGTAAACAACACCAACCGAAAGCGATGATGAACGAGGGATGTTTAGTAAGCTTTTTGCGCTTCATGCAAAATCGCATTTAGGAGACTCGTGTTCAAAATATAGGAGGAAATGATAGCAATTCACCAAGTTGTTGTCACAAATGCAAGCGCTTCAAAGAGTCGGGACCACCAGAATTTAAGGTAAAGCCAGATCCGATCACAAGCGGAAACACGGGTCAAGCAAATTACCAAGATATTCGATGTCTTGGGATGCACGGAGAATGAAGGTTCCATTCGCCACCTTTATGTTCCGTGGCGAAAGGATCATCGGTGGGAGTCTCATGAAGTTGCACTCCATCCAAATTGCACTCAAAGATGTCTCGGGAGACATTTCAGAATTATTTAATGACAAATACTTTCTTGAAAGTGTTCATATGAAGGAAGTGGAGTTCATTAGATTAGAACAAAACAACACGACGGTGTCTCAAAGACGAGGCAAAGTTTGCAGTTATCCGTGTTTGCACCTCATTTGGTGGAGAATGAGGAACGATGACGCGATGTTTCTAAGAGGTTTGAAACCCCAAGATACGACAATATCTCATTTCTCATAAATTTTCTCTATTCAGATGTTGTTAATAGGGGCTCAATTGTTAGAAATGAGATAACGAGTATGTTCAACCGAGGGACCATAACCGTGGATCGCACTCGTAGATAAGAGCAACAATGTAATAATGATAACCAAATGGAGAAAGAAACAGACGGACAAAAATGGTAACCACTCTGGTGGTAATCATGGCCATGAAAATAGAAGAAGCGAGTCAGGAGGAGATTTTCAAAAGAGGAGATTTAACAACGACCATGTGAAGACGACAAAGGCTTAAGAAAGAATCGGTTCTAAGGGAGGAGAACGACCACCGGCCATATGCTATAAATGCGGAAAGAGGGACATATCACCAAACCGCCCACAACAGCTCAAGGTATGCTATAATTGTGGAAAGGAAGGACATATCGCCGAGATCAGACGCAGAAAAACCTAGTTCAATGGGGACGGTGACTCAAAAGATCGTCCCCGTAAAAGTCAAAGTCAACGATTCCTCGAAGAGCGCTTTGTTGTGATCGGTCAAAATGCGAGGAACCCAAACGAGGTGATCACGGTAAGCTATTTATAAATTCTCAAGAAGTTTATACCTTACTTGATACCGGTATACCCATTTATTTATCTCTCCGCTTGTGCTCAACGCTTAAACTTGACTCGAGAGAAATTAGACTTTCGACCTATCTCGTGGAAACTCCGTTAGAGAAACTTTCATCACATCCACTCGCTTATAAATCTTGTTTGATCTCAAGTTGGCACCATTACCTTACCTCACCGACCTTATATCTTTAAAGATACTTGCTTTTGATGTTATTTTAGGATTGATTGGTTAACTACTCATCATGCCAAAATTGATTGTTTTCGTAAGGTCATAGTTTTCATATTCCTAACCAACCCGTTGTTTATACGAATTCAAGCAACTAAACCATTAAAATCAATCATCGCTATATCTAATCATAAAGCTATTCGCTTATCAAAAACTGGATGTCAAGCTTTCTTAGCCCATGTTATGGATTTGAATAAAGACACGCCAAATTTGAATAATATTCCCGTTGTTATCGACTTTCCCGACGATTTCAAAGAACTTCCTGCCTACCCCGTAACGTGAAGTTGAATTCTTTATTGATCTTGAACCCGCACAAAGCCCATTTCTAAAACCCCATATCGAATGGCTCCTATTGAACTTCAGAGTTAAAGGTCCAACTACAGAAATTGTTGGACATCGGCTTTCATCTGGCCCTAAGACATCTCCTCGGGTGCTCCTCGCTTTATTCAGAAGAAGAAAGAAGACGGAGTATGCGACTTTCAGATTGACTATCTGAATCAACCATGTCACCATCAAGAATAGGTATCCTCTACCTCGTATTGATGACTTTTTTGACCATTTGCAAGGGGCACAATTCTTTTCAAAAATCGATCTTCGCTCGATATCATCAATCAAATCGAAGATTAGAATCGAGGATATTCCAAAGACCGCCTTTTAAACTCTGCTCCTGCCGAGACGGGCATTATGAATTCTTAGTCATGTCTTTCTGATCGACTAATGCTCCTCGCTTTTTTCATGGATATGATGAACCGAGTATTCAAGGAATATTTGGATCATTTTTGTTGTTGTTTTTATTGATGACATCCTCATATATTCCAAAAGTCGAAAGATCATGAGCACCATTTAAAGTCGGTACTCTAAAGGCTTCGTGAAAAACAAACTATATGCCAAATTGAAGAAATGCGAGTTCGCTTGAGGAAGTAGCATTTCTTGGGCACGTGGTGTCAAAACATGGAGTATCCATGGACCCTGCCAAGATCAAGCAATACAAAGTCGAGCAACCAAAGCCTGCGATCAAGTGAAAGTATTACGTCTGATACAAGCAGATCGATCATGTATGATGATAAAGCATATATCGTAATCAATCTTATTTATTTATTAATAAAAAAGAATTATTTATTAAAGGCATTTATTATCTACATGGTGTCGCTTTTAATAATATGTGATAAACCCATAGTTTTAAGCAACGCTTTTAGAATAATGATGATGATCATTCTAATGAGATCTAAATTCTGTAAAGCTTAAAACTAAAATAGTTCCCAATCATCGATTACTAAATCGGGGATTAGTGAATCCGGATAGATCGGGTACATACGCTGCTTGCTCATCGATGAGGATGATCGATCTCACGATCATTTGTGTGGAGACACTAAAGCAAGTACGTAGGTGCTTATTAGAGAATAAGTTCACCGAACGTGACTCGCTAAGGAATACCTAATGGAGTTTTACTTACCCGTCAATAGAATTCATGTAGTGATAGTAGTACAAATGATCTCAGACTTGAGATCATCATAAGATCTTATATATAATGAATTACACTTCGACTTATTCCTTAAGACTCTTAGAGTATATCAAAGGGTATGCTTGGGTGTAATAAGTTATATACGAAGATAATGAATGATCAATAAAGAATCTACCACTTCTAGTAAAAGGAGAATGTCCTATGTGATTCGATAAATGACAACCCAGAACTTTGGTTAAGGTGGAATGAAATTAGAAAGTAGTTTCTAATTTGCATTCATTGGGAGTTGTTCATTTAGGAATCGAAATACATATAATTAAATAAAATAAGACTTGACAAAGAATTCCATGCCTTATATTTAATCGGGACATCAGATGGTGGAAGGATCAATTGCACGGTAAATTCTATTTACTCAAAGGTTCTTTTTATGATTAATGTTGAAATCTATATTATCCGGAAAGTCGCTGATCGCTAGAGGCTTATCCCTATCAGAGAATAAATATTATTTATTTAAATAAATTATTTGTTTAATTTATTTATTTAAATGAGATTAGAATTGTTCTAATTGATTTATTCACAACCTATTAATATGGAGAACCTAAAGGGTCACACCATAAAAGGAAGAATAATTATTTAAGAAGTTAATGGCATAATTGTAATAATATAGTTAAGTATATTTAATTTAATCTATGGTGATAGAATAAATTAAATAGCTTAATATTTATTATTTAATATTTTAGAAATATTAAATATAAATTAATAAGAGGAGTCTTATTAATATTATTATAATTATTATTATTTTAATTTCTAAAAGGTTTAGGAATTAATTTAATATTAAGTACTTCATTTATTCCTAATCGATTAGAAAGAAAAATTAGTTAAAGGAGTTTAACTAATTATCCCTAATAGATTAGGGAGCCCATTTAATTAAAAGAGTTTAATTAAATAAATAATACCTTATTTTAATTAAAATAGGTTATATAATATCTTTATAAGAGGAGTCTTATATTAGATATCTAGATATACGTAATTCCTAGATTCGAGAGTACACCTTTTTCTTATTCGGATAGAAAAACTAGGGTTTGAGCCAAATCCTTCTTCTTGAAAAATTTCTCTTCCTCGGTGGATCACCTATAGAGGCCACACACTCAGGGTGGCTTACATTAATCAAAGGAAGGAATCTACCCGAGATTCAAGGAGATCGCGAGAAGTAGGAGGTGAACTCGCACTGAGGAAGCTCGCTTTACAAGGGTATGATTTCATAATTTCTTATTCTTCGCTTAATTAATAATATGCATAAAGGATGATCCGCAAATCGGTTTGTGAAAAATTTTAAAATCGATTTTATCTCGCTCGCTACGCTTTTTGCAATTTGATTGCTATTGATTTTCACTTAAAACCTAATCAAAGGGTATCACGAGCCAAACTTTATGCGAATTATTAATTATTTTGATTCCATATATGTATGGGTATGTATTTAGAATAATTTATCAAGTATAATTTGTCAGATAAAATTATTATTTTATGAAAAAAAAAAAAAAAATCATCTTTTTTTTTTTTTTGAAAAACCGTTTCAAACAAATTTGAAAGTTTTCCGTGGTCATTGTTATATAGTATATATATATATATAACTTTGTCCAAAAAAGCAAGTTATCATCAATTCTATATCCGTATATTTAGTTGATGTAATCACGCACGTTTTAGCATCTTTAAAAAAAAAAAAAAAAAAATAGCAATTTTTTACGCAATTGCTAATTTTTCCCGGCGTTTATTTTTTTTTTTTTTTAAGTCATATCCTTTATTATATATATATATATATATATATATATATATATATATATATATATATATATATATATATTAATTTTAATAATTTTATAATTAAAATAAAAGAGTTTATTTTAATCTTGAAATTGATTTCATGCAAATATAAAATTGCCCATTAAATGATATTCATATATATATGGAATGATTTAATTTATCGATACATACGATGATACGTATGATAATAAATGGGATTGATTATGGACAATCGACCAATATGATTGGATTTATTTTAGTCGATGTTCGAATGAATGGGTTTTATTAAATGGGGTCTCACAGACTCGCCTTTTCTCGGTTTTTTTCTTCGATGTAAATTCTATCTCTCTCCTATGCTTTCCCTCGATCACGATCAAGGTTTCTATTTAAATTAAATAGTTTAATGTAATAGATTAGTTAGAATTTTTTTTTTTGAGAACCGAGATCAAGATCAAGGAGCGCCAAGACCCGCTTTGTAATGGAGCCCGGTTTAAATGTAATAGTTATATTTAAATGTTTATTCTTTCAGCACCCTAGGGTTTGAATTTTTGGTTCACTTGGTGGCTCTAAAGTGAACCAAACTAGAATAAAAGTCCATAATCAATCCGTAGTAATATATAGTATTCTATATGCATGCTAGTATTATATATATTATATATTATGCAAACATGCTTCGCATGTTTAATAATATGACGCGATTTTATATATATATTTGCATGCTACGCTAAACAAGATGAGACAAATAATAACAAATCCTCAAAGTTTTTTATTAAGTCTTAAGCGCTCAAAGATATTTAGAATATCGAACGTCGCTTTCTAGCATGATAAAATTAATAGAGTATTAAATATTTAATATGAGTTTGTTGTGTCACCACAAGGCAAGTATTAAGTATTTAAGATGTTAATTTATCACATTTGATGCTTATAAAGAAAATTGAACAATATTGTTTTGTCAGGTCACCACAAGGGCGATATTTTTTTTTTTTTGATATACGGAAGTGCTAGTTTGACTTAACTTAGATAATTTTGATTCTGATGTGCCACCACTGATCAAAATAATCCAAGAGGCAAAACATAAGGAGTTACATGTCATGTAATTTACAAGGAGTTGTTCACCTATTTATTTATATATAGTTTGTTGTGTCACCACAAGGCTATATATATTTGAAATGGGATCCTTATTCTCACTAGCAAAAACTTTAATTAGATTTTGCCAACTATATAAATGAGGGTAATATAGTTTGAAGAAAATAGTGAGAGATACCAATATAAAATAAGACCTAATTTATTTTGGTAATTAATAAAATGAATGTTTGCTAAAATATCGTTTTTTACATGCGTAATTTTGAAAATGTCACATTCACTAATTTCACCATAAGCATACTTGATGCTAACAAACCGATTTGACCGAACTACACCTGACCGGTTAAGGAATCTGAGAATTGTTCTCACCACCGAAAAGATTTCTTATGTCCTAAATTCGCCTGCACTCGCAAAAAGTTGCGCAGACAACTTCCGAGGAAGAGATTGCTACTTTTAAATAAAGGGCAAGATGATGCATCCGTGGCTCAACGCATCATGCTCGCATCCACGAGTAACGAGCTTCAAATACAAGATGAAAATATGGATGCTCCTACTATGCTACTACACCTTGGAGAGTCAGATGGTGAGCAAAGTAGACCGCTAGATATGAAATATCTAAGGAGCTCTTCCGATCTCTTGGACGACCGAGGGCACTACTGCTGAGACTCATGTCCTAAAGATGATCAACTGATTGAACGCCTTGACAAATTGGGTTCACATGGATGGGGAGTTGAGTCAAGATTTAGTCTCATGCAACTCCCCACACCTTCTCACAATTTGTTGTGAATTTTCACATGAATAAGTTGGATGTCACCGCTCAATTACTTAACATGTTGAAAATCGCTAAGGTCACTTCCCATCCAAGAAGAACCATGTCTTATCGGTGGATGATTCTTCCAAGAAAAGGAAGAGGCCCAAGGTATCTTCTCAAAAGAAGAAATCCAAGAAGGCTAAGGGAAAGGCGAAAGTGAAGGATCAAAAGAAACTCGATCCAAATTAAGCAAAGGAATTTGCTTCCATTGCAATAAGCCGTCATCGAAGAGGAACCGCAAGGATTATCTCAGTAACAAAAGCGTAAGAAGCTTGAGAAACTTCAATCCTAATCAAGGTTTGTTTATGATTGAAATTAATTTTTCTCGAAAGTCAATCTTCTACTGGGTATCGGATACCTGATGTGGTTCTCACATATGTAATAATATGCAGGACCGGTCAAGTAGAAAGTCGAAAGAAGGATGAGGTCGCCCTACGAGTGGGAAATGGAGCAAAGGTCACAGACATTAATGTAGGGGACTTATTGTTTAAAGACCGCCACTTCGCAAGTTCATTAATTTAAATAATTGTTATTTTGTTCCAAATATCATTAGAAACATTATTTCTATCTCTCAGTATTGATATGGATGGTTTTAATATTATAATAAAGAACAACAAATGTTCCATTTATAATGATAATGTTTTATATGGTGTCGGTAATTTGCGTAAATGGACTTTATATACTGACTTGTATGAAAATATATTTCAAATCGAACAAACTAATAAAAGGAAAAGAGATGATGTTAATTATACCTTCATGTGGCAATCAGAGACTTGGTCATATTAATGAAACAAGATTATCCAAGTCAGATAAAGACGGGCTCCTTGTAGCTATCTCGATTATGAATCATATCCAACCCGTGAATCTTGTCTCATGGGTAATGACTAAATCTCCTTTTAGTGGAAAAGGAGAAAGAGTTACAGAGTTGTTAGCGTTGGTACACACGTATGTATGTGGACCCATGACAACGAATCGCACGAGGAGGGTATTCTTATTTTATTACATTCACCGACGACCACTCAAGATTTGATACGTGTATTTAATGAAATACAAATCAATCATTTGAAAAGTTCAAAGAGTTCGTAGTGAAGTTGAGAAGCAAACCGGTAAGAGTATTAAGATTCTTCGATCCGATCGAGGAGGAGAATACTTAAGTGGTGAGTTTCAATTGTCTCAAAGAAAATGGTATAATCTCACAATGGACTCCACCAGTGGACGCCACAAATGAATGGTGTATCTCGAAAGGAGAAATCGAACATTGTTGGACATGGTTCGATCTATGATGAGCTTTACCGACCTTCCAGCTTCTTCTCGGGATACGCCCTAGAATCCACCGTGATACCTACTTAACAAGGTACCTACAAAATCCGTCCCCAAGACCCCATATGAAGTTATGGATAGGGAGGAAACCAAATCTTAAGCATGTTAAGACTTGGGGTTGTCCAAATTTTATGTCAAAAGTTTGAAAACGATAAGTCGCAGACTAGATCCGATAAATGTAGATTTGTGGATATCCTAAAGAAACATCGGGATATTATTTCTATCATCCAACCGATCAAAAGGTGTTTGTCATGAAACATGCCGCTTTCTTGAAAAGGAGTTTATCCTCAAGGGGTCAAAGGGAGTAAGATATATCTTGAAGAAGTTCAAGAACCACAAAATACTACAGATCAAAGTGAGGTACCTAACCAAGTAGAGATTCCTTCAGCATCACACCCTATTCAGAACTCGAAGAGTACCAAAGATACCAGACAGACAGTATGGACTTGTCATAGAAGATGACAATGAGGTACGATCATAGATGATGATGATCCATTGAATTACTTAACAAAGCATGAGTAGTAAAGACTCGTAGAAATGGCAAGAAGCCATGAAATCCGAGATGGACTCCATGTATGAGAACCAAGTATGGACTTTGGTCTCACCACCAAGGCATTAAGCCTATTGGGTGTAAATGGGTCTTTAAAAGAAAGACCGAGCATTTGCAAGGTAGAGACCTATAAGGCCCGATTGGTTGCAAAAGGTTTCAAACAAAGACAAGGAGTCGACTATGACGAAACCTTCTCACCAAGAGTAAATGCTCAAGTCCATTCGGATTTTGCTTATGATCATAGCCTTACCACGACTACGAAATCGCGATGGACGTGAAAACGCCTTCCTCAATGGGAAACTTGAGGAGGATGTATATGACACAAACCGTAGGGATTTGTTTCAAAGGTTGGAACAAATCAAGTCCAGTAAGCTACAACGATCCATTTATGGATTAAAGCAAGCTTCTCAGTAGTGGAACATCCGCTTTGATGAGACAATCAAAAAGTTTGATTTTATCAAAATGAGGATGAACCATGTGTGTACAAGAAGGTTAGTGGGAGCGCTTATTTCATTCCTCAGATTATATGTCGATGATATATTATCGATAGGGAATGATATTCCTATGTCGCAAACAATTAAAATCAAGTTATCTAAACACTTCTCCATGAAGGACTCTGGGAGAAGATCCTATATTTTGGGGATAAAGATCTATAGAGATAGATCTAATAGGATGCTTGGCTTATCCCAAGGAACGACATCGACATGATGCTAAAAAGGTTTAGCATGGAAGATTCCAAAAGAGGTCTCACGCCGATGAGCCATGGAATACATCTCTCAAGAAACAAGCCCCAAAGACACTGAGAGAGAGAAACCGATGAGTAAGATTCCTTATGCTTCAAAGAATAGGATCTATCATGTACGGAATGATATGTACTAGACCAGATGTCGCCATGCACTTAGTGTAACAAGCGATATCAATGAATCCAGAGAGAAGAACACCGAAGGCAAAGTGAAAATATCCTAAAGTACTTAAGAAGAACTAAGGATGTATTTCTTGTTTACGGGGTCCGAATTAAAACCAGAGGGCTTCACAGACTCAAGTTTTCAAACGCACTCAAGATGACAAAGAACTGCTTTGGGTATGTGTTTACCTTAAATCTGGCGCGCAGTTGAGTCGAAAAGTTCCAAGCAAAGAAATGCTGTCGATTCAAAGGATGAGGAGGCAGTACATAGTCGCAAGTGAAGTCGCAAAGGAAGTCGTTGGATGAAGAAGTTCATTATCGAACTTGGTGTGGTTCCTAGCATTAAAGGACCAAAGGCTTTTATTCTGCGACAACACCGAGTCACAAAGCTAAGGAACCCAGTCTCATCGTAAATCCAAACACGTGTCATGCATGATTTCATTTGATCGTAGAGATCATCGAAAGAGGAGACGCCACCCCGAGCGTGTGGACTCTCAAGTCAATATTGCGATCCATTTACTAAAGCGCTAACACAACAAAGAAGCTTGATCGTCACTTGTAGAAGATGGGTACGAGATACCACCACGATCGGCTTTAGTGCAAGTGGGAGATTGAAAGTATTATGCATACAAGCCAATCATGTATGATGATAAAGCATATATCGTAATCAATCTTATTTATTTATTAATAAAAGAATTATTTATTAAAGGCATTTATTATCTACACGGTGTCGCTTTTAATAATATGTGATAAACCCATAGTTTTAAGCAACGCTTTTAATAATAATGATGATGATCATTCTAATGAGATCTAAATTCTTAGAAAGCTTAAAACTAAAATAGTTCCCAATCATCGATTACTAAATCGGGGATTAGTGAATCCGGATAGATTGGTACACACGCTGTTTGCTTCATCGATGAGGATGATCGATCTCACGATCATTTGTGTGGAGACACTAAAGCAAGTACGTAGGTGCTTATTAGAGAATAAGTTCACCGAACGCGACTCGCTAAGGAATACCTAATGGAGTTTTACTTACCGCCAATAGAATTCATCAGAGTGATAGTAAGACAAATGATCCTTAAACTTGAGATCATCATAAGATCTTATATATAATGAATTACACTTCGACTTATTCCTTAAGACTCTTAGAGTATATCAAAGGGTATGCTTGGGTGTAATAAGTTATATACGAAGATAATGAATGATCAATAAAGAATCTACCACTTCTAGTAAAAGGAGAAATGTCCTATGTGATTCGATAAATGACAACCCAGTGAATCTTGTTTAAGGTGGAATGAAATTAGAAAGTAGTTTCTAATTTGCATTCATTAGGGAGTTGTTCATTTAGGAATCGAAATACATATAATTAAATAAAATAAGACTTGACAAAGAATTCCATGTCTTATATTTAATCGGGACATAGTATGGTGGAAGGATCAATTGCACATTTAAGAATTATTTACTCAAAGGTTCTTTTATGATTAATGTTGAAATCTATATTATCCGGAAAGTCGCTGATCGCTAGGAGGCTTATCCCTATCAGAGAATAAATATTATTTATTTAAATAAATTATTTGTTTAATTTATTTATTTAAATGAGATTAGAATTGTTCTAATTGATTTATTCACAACCTGCTTAATATGGAGAACCTAAAGGGTCACACCATAAAAGGAAGAATAATTATTTAAGAAGTTAATGGCATAATTGTAATAATATATTAAGTATATTTAATTTAATCTATGGTGATAGAATAAATTAAATAGCTTAATATTTATTATTTAATATTTTAGAAATATTAAATATAAATTAATAAGAGGAGTCTTATTAATATTATTATAATTATTATTATTTTAATTTCTAAAAGGTTTAGGAATTAATTTAATATTAGTACTTTCATTTATTCCTAATCGATTAGAAAGAAAATTAGTTAAAGGAGTTTAACTAATTATCCCTAATAGATTAGGGGAGCCCATTTAATTAAAAGAGTTTAATTAAATAAATAATACCTTATTTTAATTAAAATAGGTTATATAATATCTTTATAAGAGGAGTCTTATATTAGATATGAGAATATACGTAATTCCTAGATTTGGAGAGTACACCCTTTTTTCTTATTCAGATAGGAAAACTAGGGTTCGAGCCAAATCCTTCTTCTTGAAAAAAAATTCTCTTCCTCAGTGGATCACCTATAGAGGCCACACACTTGGGGTGGCTTACATTAATCAAAGGAAGGAATCTACCCGAGATTCAAGGAGATCATGAGAGAAGTAGGAGGTGAACTCGCACTCAGGGAAGCTCGATTCTACAAGGGTATGATTTCATAATTTCTTATTCTTC
This sequence comes from Panax quinquefolius, assembly GCA_020205615.1. Classification (NCBI taxonomy): domain Eukaryota; kingdom Viridiplantae; phylum Streptophyta; class Magnoliopsida; order Apiales; family Araliaceae; genus Panax; species Panax quinquefolius. The sequence goes on from CM035167.1 coordinate 144,045,860, forward strand.
GCTTAATTAATAATATGCATAAAGGATGATCCGTAATTGGTTTGTGAAAATTTTAAAATCTGATTTTATCTCGCCCGCTTAATTTTGCAATTTGATTGCTACTTTGATTTTCACGAAAACCTAACACGAAGTACGTAGCTTTCTCGGTCTAGTTATTATCGGAGATTCGTGGAAGGTTTTTCTAATCGCTACTCCATTAACTCAAATTAACTCTAAGGAAGGATACAAAATTCGCTTTGGAGCGAAGAATGCGAGAAAAGTTTCCAAGAGCTTAAGAGGAGACTTATTTCTAAGACTGCTCTAACAATACCATCCGGTTCGGATGGATTTGTTATCTACACCGATGCTTCGTGCAAAGGGTTAGGATGTGTTCTCATGCCACGTGGAAAAGTCATAGCCTATGCCTCGCCAAACAACTTAAAGAGTATGAGAGAGAATTATCCTACTCATGATCTAGAGTCAAGCAGCAATGCTGCTCGCTTAAAGATATGGAGACACTATCTATATGGGGAGAAAGTGGAGATATATTCGCACCATAAAAGCCTTTAAATATTTCTTCACTAAAAAGAACTCAACACGCGCAAATGACGCTGCTGGCTCGAGCTATTGAAAGACTACGACCACACTATTCAATACCATCCCGAAAAGCGAACGTGGTAATGACGCATGAGAGTAGAAGATCATATGCGAATGAGTGCGATGATGTCAAGTATACGACAGAGCCAACTTTAATAGAAAAAGTTAAGGTCGCTCAAGCCACCGAATCTTGAGCCGATGCGTATGAAGAAGAAGAAAGTACAAGAAGGAGCTATTCCTAAGCGAGAATTGATGAAGAAGGAATACTTCGAGTCCACTCTAGACTTTCAGTCCCTAACGACTGATTTGAAGTACAAGATTATGATGGAGGCACACAATACACCATTTGCAATCCATCCTCGAAGTACCAAATGTATCGTGATCTTCTACATACATTTTGGTGGAACAATACGAAGAGAGAGATTGCAAAGTTTATCTCGATGTGTTTAACTTGTCAACGTAAAGGTGGAGCATCTAGTACCTAGGGTCCGCTTGAACCACTTGAGATTCCGAAATGGAAGTGGGAACACATTACCATGGATTTCACACGGGTCTTCCTACGGCTTCTCAAGGCATCAATGCTATTTGGGTTATTGTTGATAGATTAACCAAGTCTCGCTTATTTCTTGCCGATACGGAGACTTATTCCTTGAACGCCTTGCTAGTATGTACGTGAATGAGATTGTGAGGTTGCATGGCATGCCAAGATCCATAGTTTCGGATCGTGACCCAAGATTCACTTCAAGATTTTGGGTTAGCTTGCAAAAAAAGCTATGGGCACGGATTTACGATTGGCTCGATACCATCCTCAAACCAGACGGACAATCGTAGAGGACTATTCAAACTCTTGAAGATTTATTAAGACTCGTGGTCCTGTACTTCAAGGGCGCTTGATAAGTATTTACCATCGGTGGAATTCTCCTACAACAATAGCTTATCGTGCAAGTATAGGTGTGGCTCCATTCAAGCATTATATGGACGAAAATGTCGCTTCCAATATATTGGGACGAGGTGGGTGAAGCAACATTGTTGGGACCCGAGTTAAGTACGTATGACTACTTTAAAAAGATCCAAATAATTCGGACAACGATACAAACCAAGACAAGATCGACAAAAAGAGTTATGCGGATCTTCATCGAAAGGACGTGAAATTTAGTATAGGGGATCATGATTGTCATGAAGTTGCTCCATGGAAGGGAGTTACAAGATTTGGGAAGAGAGAAAAGCTCAATCCACGATTTATTAGTCCATTTCAAATTCTTGACCGAGTAAGAAATGTAGCCTATAGACTCGCTACACCTCCGAGTATGTCTCGTGTTCATAATGTGTTTCACATATCCGTATTTCAGAAATGTGTGAAAGACCCGAACCACGCTATAGAAGTTAGAACCGACGAGATAGCCAAGACTTAACGATGAGGAGGTACCGCCAAGATCTTGGATAGAAGGAGCATGTCCTACGCCAAGAGAGGTCATACCACAAGTTAATGTTTTGTGGAGGAATCATGCTATAGAGGAAATGACCGAATTAGAAACGGAAATGAAAGCGAGGTATCCTCACCTTTTCAAACACTGTGTACGTATGTCAATTTCGAGGACGAAAATTTCATAAGGAGGGAGGTCAGTAAGACCCCAACTTATTATTAATGAAATTTAATTTTCTATTTATTATTTTGAAATAGTAAGGGTTGATTTGATTAATGTGGATAGTTAGGGGTAAAATACGCAAATATTTCAAAATAAGCAAGTGGTTATAAAATATTCATTGTTGTTTGGAATATTCGTTTGGTCGTGGAATATTCAGATCGCTTCTGAATATTCGTATTTACGCGCAGCCCATGTGTGGGCCCCATAACGTAAAGCGATTGATGAAGAAAACGATAAATATAAGTTGTTTAAAAATAACAGCGTAGTTGTTACCAAGCTAATACTATTAAAATACTCTTGTGGTTAAAACACAAGAAGACACTACAGATTGCACCAATTATTGATTCTTACGTAAGAAGGCACTACTCAATAATGGTTACAGAATTAATGCTCAAAGATTTTATTGATTTAATAATTGTCATACGCTGATATTTTATATTGTCATTGTTTCAATAATTGTCATTACACAAGATTTTTCATTATCGGCTAATAATTCATATTATCCTAATAATATTATTAGATAACATTATTGGCAATGTCTAGAAAGTTCGCTTCAAGGAGAGGTTTGGTCACCTAATCATGCTACCAAGAAGGAGAAATTCTATCGAAAGCCCCTCTTCCCCTGAACCGCCTCGGTCACAATATCAGGATTCTCAGAATATTATTTGTGAATAATTAATTATTGATTCATATGATGAGAAAAATATTGATTTTATGTGGATATAGATGGAGAAAATTTTTAATGTGACAATTGTTGAAAATTGAAATTTTATCTTTTCCGATAAAATAATTCATTTAAATATATTATATTTTAATAATATAAAAATGGTGATATTTTTACAACGAATGTGGGATATATGAGTATACGAGGAGGAAGAGTATTTTTGTTGCAATAAATGTTTAAAACATGTTAAACATGCTCATGGACCCCATTTATCGATCGAAATTTGATTATACCGTAAAATCGCCTGCGTTTGTGGATTTCGGTCAATTTTTGTTTGGAATTTGGAAAACTTTCTTCCGCAGTTGTAGAGAATTGAATTTCCTATAAAAAGTCGTGAGAGTTTCAATTTTCCGACAAAAAGAGCTATTTATTGTGAATTATTGAAGTTCCAAAGTTCAAATAATTGATTTTTGGAAGTTTAAAATAATTTAAATAACAAAATCGTTTTTTGCAAGTCTTGTGAGGTGGGCTGTTTGGTATTGAGGTTTTGAAGCAAAATAAGTGTGCGTTGGAAAAAAAATTATATATATTAATATTTTATTAAATTTTCTAATTTTGTCCTTAAGCATTTTCCTATAAATAGGTGTGCTTAGGTTAGAATTGAAAATCACACCGTAAACTCAAGTTTTCTCTCTATATTATCGAGCGTATTCTTGTGAGTATTTTGAGTATACTTTGAGTATTGCTAGATTTATGCAAGTTCAAGTCAAAGACTATATATCCTGTTTCAAATTAAGTAAGTCTCTTCTTTTCGAGGTAAGGGATATTATTTTTTCAGAATGATATTATTTCTTCAATATCATTATGTTGAAATATCGATCCAAGTTTTTATCAAATTTAGAACTTTTGGTGTCTGAAAGTTACTATTCACGATACTTACACTATTCACGATATTTACATTATTCACGAATACTAATTATTCATCGAAAAATAAAAAATTTTCTTTTTCGTCTAAAATATCTATTCGGATACTAGCTTTGATTGTATCCATGTTTTGATCATTCTTGAATTTTACACCACTATAATTATTTTTGAGGTATTTTTGGACGTGGATAAAACAAAGTACGAATCCTTAATCCTTAATCCTCACATTTTGTTTCACCGGATTCGCTTTTTTAAAAATATTTTCATCATCTTCATTTTAAATGATGATATTATGGAATATCTTAGGCCCGTAGTAAAGATGAATGATTTCAAGAATATCTTTAGTCAGTAGAGTAAAAGATGAACAGTGTTTAGATGAACACGACTAATCGATGAATATCTTCGCCTCAGCAAAAGATGAATATTTGATTCCGTATATATATTGATTGATGTTACAGGATAAAAGATAGACGATGAACTTTTAAATTCATACATAGAAGATAGTATTTTACATTCTCTACTTAAATCTTCTAATGAATTATTATTTCACCCGCGAATATTGATTTAAAATTTGTTGTTTATCAGATTCTATTAGATTTTTCCCTCGTTGAAGACTAACGATAATTTTTTGTATATTATCTTAGTCATAATATTCTTTATCGGGCTAGTTGAGCTCACCCTTTTCCTTTTTGTTCCATTTTTTTTCTCGTGAGGCGAGAATATAAATGAAGTACAAGTCTCTGGTATGGAATGAAGGATCTAGAGAGAGTTGTTTAGTAGTCCTCACTATTTTTGTAAAATAATGTATCAATAAATGTGATGAGGATTTATTTGAGTAAAGATATTGTCTAGAAGATAATATTTGTATTCAAACTCACGCTTTATCGTTGTAATAATAAAGTTGTAGTTGTTTCGCATCTATGTATTGACAACTCGTAATGGGTAATGTATACCTATTTTGGGGCGTCCACAGATAATATAAATTATTGCTTCGATAATGAAAATACCGTAAATGACAATTATCAAAACAACAAAGAATATAAAATATCAACGTAGCAATTATTAAATCAATAAAATAAAATATCGATCAAGAATTATCGTAACCATTATCGAGTAAAGGCCTTTACGTAAGAATCAATAATTGTGCAATACCAGTATGCTAATGTGTGTTAACCACCGAGTATTTTAATAAGATTAATCTGTGAATAACTACGCCAAGTTATTTTTAAACAACTTATATTTGTCGCTTTTCTTCATCCAATCGCTTTCACATGGGCCCCATACACATGGTCGCTACCGGCCATACGAATATTCCCCGACAAAGATTTAATATTCCACGACCAAACGAATATTCCCCGACAACAATGAATATTTTATAACCACTTGCTTATTTTGAAATATTTGCATGTATTTTACCCATAACTATCCACATTAATCAAATCAATCCTTACTATTTCAAAATAATAAATAGAGAAAATTAAATTTCATTAATAATAAGTTGGGGTCTTACAACCTCCCTCCTTATGAAATTTCGTCCTCAAATCGACGTACGCACTGGTGTTTCAAAAGGTGAGGATACCTCGCTTTCATTTCCGCTTCTAATTCCTGTGTCATTTCCTCTATAAAGCATGATTCCTCCACAAAACTTTAACTTGTGGTATGACCTTTCATGCGTAGGGACATGCTCCTTCCTATCCAAGATCTTGACAGTACCTCCTCATACGCGTTAAGTCTTCTGCTTATTTCGTCCTGGTTCTAACTCTATAACGTGGTTCGGGTCTTTCACATATTTACGGCGTATAGATATGTGAAACACATTATGAACACGAGACATACTCGAGAGGTAACGCAAGTCTATAGGCTACATTTCCTACTCGGCAAGAATTTGAAATGGACCAATAAATCGTGGATCGAGCTTTCCTCTCTCCCAAATCTTGTAACTCCTTCCATGGAGCAACTCGCAACAATACACGATCCCCTATACTAAATTCCACGCCCTTTCACGATGAAGATCCGCATAACTCCTTTGTCGATCTTATGTCGCTTTGTATACGCTATCGAATCATTTGAATCTTTTGGTAGTCATACGTATTAACTCTCGTCCCAAATAATGTTGCTTCACCCACCTCATCCCAACATATCGAGAGAGCGACACTTTCGGCCCATATAATGCTTCAAATGGAGCCACACCTATACTTGATCGATAATCGCTTGTTGTAGGAGAATTCCACCAATGGTAAATACTTATCCTAACCGCCTTTGAAGTCTAGGACACAGTAGTCTTAATAGATCTTCAAGAGTTTGAATAGTCCTCTCGATTGTCCGTCCGCTTGAGGATGGTATGCCGAATCAATCGTAAATCCGCGCTCATAGCTTTTTGCAAGCTAACCCAAAATCTTGAAGTGAATCTTGGGTCACAATCCAAAACTATGGATATCGGCATGCCATGTAACCTCACAATCTCATTTACATATATACTAGCAAGACGCTCAAGGAATAAGTCTCCAATCATGTTTGATGATAAAGCATATACTTTGAAATAATCTTATTCATTTATTAATAAAAAGTATTAATTTATTAAAGGCTTTTAATTATCTACATATGATGTTTTTATAATATATGATAAACCCATAGTTTTAAGCAATGCTTTTAGAATAATGATGATGATCATTCTAATGAGATCTAAATTCTTAAAGCTTAAAACTAAAATAGTTCCCAATCATCGATTACTAAATCGGGGATTAGTGAATCCTGAGATCGATCGGTACACGCTGTTTGCTCATCGATGAGGATGATCGATCTCACGATCATTTGTGTGAGACACTAAAGCAAGTACGTAGTGCTTATTAGAGAATAAGTTCACCGAACGCTGCTCGCTAAGGAATACCTAATGGAGTTTTATTCATCACAATAGAATTCTCAGAGTGATAGTAAGACAAGTAATCCTCGACTCGAGATCATCATAAGATTCGTGTATGATGAGTTATACTTTGACTTATTCCTTAAGACCCTTAGGTATATCAAAGGGTATGCTTGGGTATAATAAGTCAGTATACGGAGATAATGTATGATCAATAAAGAATCTACCACTTCTAATAAAAGAAGAGAAATGTCCTATGTGATTCGATAAATGACAACCCAAAGAGTCCTCGGTTAAGGCGTAATGAAATTAGAAAGGAGTTTCTAATTTGCATTATTTGAGTCAGGCATTTAAGAGATCGAAATACATATAATTAAATAAAATAAGACTCGACAAAGAATTCCACGCCTTATATTTAATCGGGACATCAGATGGTGGAAGGATCAATCAGACGCAAATTATTTACTCAAAGGTTCTTTAATGATTAATGTTGAAATCTATATTATCCGGAAAGTCGCCGATCGCTAGGAGGCTTATCCCTATCAGAGAATAAATATTATTTATTTAAATAAATTAATTGTTTAATTTATTTATTTAAATAAGATTAGAATTGTTCTAATTGATTTATTCACAACCGCTTAATACGGAGAACCTAAAGGGTCACACCATAAAAGGAAGAATAATTATTTAAGAAGTTAATGGCATAATCGTAATAATATAAAGTTATGATATTTAATTTAATCTATGGTGATAGAATAAATTAAATAGCTTAATATTTATTATTTAATATTTTAGAAATAAATATATAAATTAATAAGAGGAGTCTTATTAATATTATTACAATTATTATTATTTTTTAATTTCTAAAAGAGTTTAGGAATTAATTTAATATAAGTATTTCATTTATTCCTAATCGATTAGAAGGAAAATTAGTTAAAGGAGTTTAATTAATTATCCCTAATAAGATTAGGGAGCTTAATTAATTAAAAGAATTTAATTAATTAAATAAAACCCAATTCCTTAATTGTTAAGGTGGTTTGCCCACATCTATAAATAAGAGGAGTCTTATTATATCGATGGGTTATCGATTTTTACATACGTAATAATTCCAATTTGTCGAGAGTACGCCTTTTCTATGTAGATAGAAAAACTAGGGTTTAGCCAAATACCCCATCTTCTTGAATTTTCTTCTTCCTCGTGGATCACCTCAGAGGCCAAACATTCGGGTGGCTAACGCCGATCAAAGGAAGGAACCAAACCCGTGGATTCAAGTCAACGCGAAAAGGATTTGAGGTGAACTTGCACCGAGGAAGCTCGATCTTCAAGGGTATGATTTTATTTTTATTTTTTTTCGCTTAATTAATAATTATGCATAAAGGGTGATCCGTATACGGGTTTGTAAAATTTTTAAACTCGATTTTTACACGCTCCGCTTTTTTTATGCAATTTGATCATGGCTTCATAATATTACAAACCTAATAAAGGCATCGTAGCCAAAACCTTTATGCTAAATTATTAATTGTTTTAATTTGATATGATATCGATATGTGTTTAGAATAATTTAATTGGGCATAATTTTATTTATAAGATAAAATTTAAAAAAAAAAAAAAAAAAAAATAAAAAAAAAAATAAAAAAAAATTTTTTTTTTAAAAAAAATTTTTTTTTTTTTTTTTTTTTTTTTTTTTTTTTTTTTTAATATGATATAAAAAAAAAATTTTTAAAAAAAAAAAATTAAAAAAAAAAAAAAAAAAAATAAATTAATTATTTACATTTTTTAAAAAAAAAAAAAAAATATAAATGTTTTTTTAATTTACATTTTGTATATATTATATATTATATTATATATATATATATATATATATATATATATATATATATATATATATATATATATATATATATATATATATATATATATATATATATATATATATATATATATATATATATATATATATATATATATATATATATATATATATATATATATATATATATATATATATATATATATATATATATATATATATATATATATATATATATATATATATATATATATATATAATTTATTAATTTATAATTAAAATAAAATGTTTATTTTAATTTTAAAATAAAAAAAGTTTATTTTAATTTTAAAATAAAAGTTTATTTTAATTTTAAAATTAAATTTCATGCTAACTAATTTTAGTTTAAATTTAAATTCCATGATAACTAATTGAGTTGAAATTGATTCCATTTTTCCTAAAATAATTTTTGTTTAATTTGATTCTATTTTTTCTTAAATAAAGGAGTTTATTTAGATATGAAATAAGATTTCATATTATTCAAAAAATAAAAGAGTTTATTTGTGAATGAAAAAGAAATCCATGTTTCCTTAAATAAAGGAGTTTATTTAAATATGAAATAAGATTTCATATTATTCAAAATAAAGGAGTTTATTTGTGAATAGAAAGAATAATCCGTGTTTCCTTTAATAAAGGATTTTTTTTATATGAATCGATTCCATAATTAATTAAAATAAAAGAGTTTATTTTATTTTTTTTAAATATTTTTTTATATATGGAATCGATTCCATAATTAATTAAAATAAAGGAGTTTATTTTGATTAAAATTTTGATTAAAATAAAATAGTTTATTTTATTCAAAATTAATAAATTAAAATAAAATAGTTTTATTTTGATTTAAATTTGATTAAAATAAAGGAGTTTATTTTGATTCAAAATTAGATTTTATACTAACTAAATTTGCCCATTAAATGATATCAATATATATATTAAATGTTTATTATTCATAAGATGAATGTTATTTATCGATGCATACGGTGATGATGTATATGATAATAAATGGGATTGATTATGGACTATCACCAATGCGATTGATTTTATTTTAGTCGATGCACGAATGTATTGGTTTTTATTAAATGGGGTCTCACAGACTTCGCCTTCTCTAATTTTTCTTAATGTAAATTCTATCTCCTCCTATGCATTTCCCTCGATCACGATCAAGGTTTCTATTTATTTTAAATAGTTTTGTAATAGAATAGTTAGAATTAATTTTGAAAAATTGAGATCAAGGAGCAAGGAGCGCCAAGACCCGCTTGTAATGGAGCCCGTTTAAATGTAATAGTTATATTTAAATATTATTTCTCGCACCCTGGGGGAGCCAATTTTTTGTTCACTCGGTGGCTCTAAAGAACCAAACTAGAATAAAAGTCCATAATCAATCCGTAGAATATAAGATTCTATACGTGCATGCTTATATATATATATATATATATATATATGCAAACACGCTTCGATGTTCATTAATACGACGCGATTTTATATATATATATATACGCGCTGCTAAAACAAGATGAGACAAATTAATAACAAACCCCTCAATTTTTTATATTAAGTCCTAAGCGCTCAAAGATATTTGAATATCGAACGTCGCTTTCTAGCATGATATAAAATTAATAGAGTATTAAATATTTAATACGAGTTTGTTGTCACCACCACAAGGCAAGTATTAAGTATTTAAGATGTTAATTTATCACATTTGATGCTTATAAAGAAAATTGAACAATATTGTTTTGTCAGGTCACCACAAGGATGATATTTTTCTTTTTTTGAATATACGGAGTGCTAGTTCGACTTTAACTCGATAATTTTGATTCTGATGTGCCACCACTGATCAAAATAATCTAAGAGGCAAAAGAAAAGGAGTCAGATAGTTGATGTAATCGACAAAAGTTGTTTACCTATTTATTTATATATAGTTTGTCAGGTCACCACAAGGCTATATACATTTGAAATGGGATCCTTATTCTCACTAAAAAAATCTTTAATTAGATTTTGCCGAACTATATAAGTGAGGGTAATATAGTTTGAAGAAAATAAAGTGGAGATACCAATTTAAAACAAGACCTAATTTATTTTGGTAATTAATAAAAGAATGTATGTTAAAATGTTGTTAATTACAAATTCATTTACGTAATTTTACAAATGTCTAAAATTACTATCATCATCAAAGCATATTAGATGCTAAATTAACCGTAATCAATTAAACTGGATTGTTAAGGAATTTGAGAATAGTTCTCATAGTCGAAAAAAAAGCTATCTTATGTCCTTAATACGCCTATCCCGCAGAATGGTTGCGCATAATGCCTCCGAGGAAGAGATCGCTACTTTTTAAAGTGGCAAGATGATGCACAATGCTCAACGCATCATGCTCGATCCACGAAAGTAACGAGCTTCAAATCACAAGATGAAAAACTATGGATGCTTCTACTATATTCCCGCACATCAAGTAGTCGATGGTGAGGAAAGTAGACCGATAGATATCGACATCTAAGGAGCTCTTCCGATCTAGAACGGCCAATGGCACTATAAAGATGCATAAAAAGTTCTTAACATAATCAATTTGATCGATCAATTAGACAACCGGTTTTGTCATGGATGGAGAGTTGAGCCAAGATTTGATCTCACACTCACCCCTAATTCTTTTCACAATTGTTGTGAATTTTTCATATGAACAAGCTAGATATCACCTCACGATTTGCTTAACATATTGAAAAATGTCGAGAGTCACTTTCCAACCAAGAAAGACCAAGTCTTACCGGTAGGGGCCAAAGGATCTTCCTAAAAGAAGAACGATTCAAAGAAGGTAAATAGAAAAGGCATAAACAAAGGATAATAAGAACAAAAAACGATACGGATAAAGAAAGGAGTTTGCTTCCACCGCAATAAGCCCGACACCGAAAGAAATCATGAAAGCATCTCGCAGAGGCTAACCAAAGAAGCTTAGTGAAGTTTCTACATAATACAAATTTTTGTTCATGATTTAAAATAAATTTTCTTTAAGTCAAGGTTCTACTGGGTATTGATACCGACTTTCGTTATCATAAATATAGATTTATGAAGGACCAAGCAGAAGTAGAAAGCTAAACAAATATAAGTAATCCTATGTGTGGAAAATGAAGCAAAGGTCACGATATTAGCCATAGAAACTTATAGTTTAGCAAATGCCTACGGCAAATCTATTAAGTCAATAAGTTGTTATCAGATTCCAGCTTCTTGTTAAAAATATTATTTCCATTTTATCATTGACAATGAAATCTTTGGTATTATAATTAAGAACAATTGTTGTTCTATTTATAATAATAATGTTTTGTATAGAACCGAATATTACTTAATAAATTTTGTATACTGACTTACGTGAAAAATAATTTTGCAAATCGAACAAACTAGTATAAGAAAAAAAGGTGATGATCATTCAAAGAGTCAATGTATGTATTTGTTGAATACAAGTGTGAATTATTCAAAGGTTCAAAGAATTCGTAAGAAAAAAATCGGCAAAAAGTATTAAGATTCTTTGATTAGATCAAGGAATAAATACTTGTGCAATAAGTTTCTAGATCATCTCAAATGGTTTTCTCATAATGGACACATCCCGATACGCAATAATCGATCGATGTATCCGAATGGAAAATCGCACTTGCTGGATACGGTGCGCTATCCATAATGATTTTACCGACATTCCAAAGATCCTTCTGGATCATGTCCTAGAAATGGTCAGACATTCACGAAAAAAGGTAACCTCAAAATCCTACCCAAGACTCCATAAAAGTTATGGATGTGGAGGATTCCTAATCTTAAGTATGTTAAGATAAGGGTTGTCCAACTTATGTGAAAAGGTTTCAAAGGATAAGCTTGGGACAAGATTCGACAAGTATCGATTTGTGGGACATCCTAAAGTAAGTTTAGGGTATATGTTCTATAATCCTACTTAGCAAAAAAGGTGTTTGTTATGAACACGCCGCCTTCTAAGATAAAGGTGTTTATCATCAAGGGCTAGTGGAGGATAATAGATCTCAAGAGTTCAAGAACCACAAAACACTATAAGTCAAATAAGAGGAACCTCAGAGATAGACCTATTGCACCACAAATCAATCAGAATCTGAATAAGATACCAAGATACCTGATGAGAGGTATGGATTCATCATGATCCATGATGATGATGATGATGAGGTACATCATGTAAGATGATGATCCAGAGTTACATACGATGAGGTAAAAAGAGTTCTTTTATCAAAAAGTACAAAAGGGTGGGGTCAAGGGGCGCATCGTGACATTCCTAATATTATATGTCGATATACTACTTGATAAGGAATGACATACCAATGCTACAATCAAGAAAGATAAAGTTGTTCAAACATTCCTCCATGAATGATTTGGGAAGAGTATCTTAATCGGGGATATAAATCTATATAGATAGATTTAAGAGGATGCTCGACTTAACCCAAGGAACGATATTCATTTGATGCTAAAGTCGCTTAGCATGGCAAACTCCAAGAGATGTCTCATGTCGATGAGCTATGGAGTGTATCTCTTAATAGTCCCCATGACTCTCGAAAAGAGAGATCGCATGAAAGGACAATCATGTATGCAATGAAATATACGAGACCGATGTCGATCACCATATTCGAGAAGTTCACTACGAAGTCGCTGAAAAACATCTTAAAGTGCTTAACCCAAGACTAAGGATGTGATCATATTCATGGTGGGTCTAAATTAAAACTAGAGGGCTTAATGCACTCAAGTTTTTCGCATGCACTAAGATGACAGAAAATCCACTTTAAGGTAAAGCGTTACCTCGAATAAAGGGTGCAGTTGAATCGAAAGGTTCCAAACAAAGAAAGAGTTGCCGGTTTAGTGATAAAGACAAAGTATATAGCTATAAATGAAGTCGCAAGTTGATTGTTTGATTAAAAGTTCATTACGTAACTAGAATAGTTCCTAAGTCTCATCTTCGATCTAAACATGTGTCAGGGCACTTTCATTTGATTATTAGTAATCATCGAAAGATGGGAAATCACTATAGAGATAGTGGACTCTCAAGAACAACATTACATATCCATTAACTAAAGCTTATCCAACAAAGCAGGATAATCGCCACTTGAGAAGAAGAGTATAAGATACCACGACGATCGGGTTTTAGTGCAAGTGGGAGATCGAAAGTAGTATGCACACAAGCCAATCATGTTTGATGATAAAGCATATACTTTCAGAATAATCTTATTCATTTATTAATAAAAAGTATTAATTTATTAAAGGCTTTTAATTATCTACATGATGTCGCTTTTATAATATGTGATAAACCCATAGTTTTAAGCAATGCTTTTAGAATAATGATGATGATCATTCTAATGAGATCTAAATTCTTAAAAGCTTAAAACTAAAATAGTTCCCAATCATCGATTACTAAATCGGGGATTAGTGAATCCGATAGATCGGGTACATACGCTGCTTGCTTCATCGATGAGGATGATCGATCTCACGATCATTTGTGTGGAGACACTAAAGCAAGTACGTAGTGCTTATTAGAGAATAAGTTCAATCGAACGTGGCTCGCTAAGGAATACCTAATGGAGTTTTATTTGCCTCGTCAATAGAATTCTCAGAAGGATAGTAGACAAGTAATCCTCGACTCGAGATCATCATAAGATTCGTGTATGATGAGTTATACTTTCGACTTATTCCTTAAGACCCTTAGGTATATCAAAGGGTATGCTTGGGTATAATAAGTCAGTATACGGAGATAATGTACGATCAATAAAGAATCTACCACTTCTAATAAAAGAAGAGAAATGTCCTATGTGATTCGATAAATGACAACCCAAAGAGTCCTCGGTTAAGGTAATAATGAAATTAGAAAGGAGTTTCTAATTTGCATTATTTGAGTCAGGTATTTAAAAGATCGAAATACATATAATTAAATAAAATAAGACTCGACAAGAATTCCACGCCTTATATTTAATCGGGACATCAGATGGTGGAAGGATCAATCAGATTTGAAATTATTTACTCAAAGGTTCTTTAATGATTAATGTTGAAATCTATATTATCCGGAAAGTCGCTGATCGCTAGGAGGCTTATCCCTATCAGAGAATAAATATTATTTATTTAAATAAATTAATTGTTTAATTTATTTATTTAAATAAGATTAGAATTGTTCTAATTGATTTATTCACAACCTATTAATACGGAGAACCTAAAGGGTCACACCATAAAAGGAAAGAATAATTATTTAAGAAGTTAATGGCATAATCGTAATAATATAAAGTTATGTATATTTAATTTAATCTATGGTGATAGAATAAATTAAATAGCTTAATATTTATTATTTAATATTTTAGAAATATTAAATATAAATTAATAAGAGGAGTCTTATTAATATTATTACAATTATTATTATTTTAATTTCTAAAAGAGTTTAGGAATTAATTTAATATAAGTATTTCATTTATTCCTAATCGATTAGAAGGAAAATTAGTTAAAGGAGTTTAATTAATTATCCCTAATAAGATTAGGGAGCTTAATTAATTAAAAGAATTTAATTAATTAAATAAAACCCAATTCCTTAATTGTTAAGGTGGGTTGCCCACATCTATAAATAAGAGGAGTCTTATTATTACGGGTGGTATATCATTGACTTTTTCAACATACGTATAATTCCAATTGTCGAGAGTACGCCTTTTTTCTATAGTAGATAGAAAAACTAGGGTTTAGCCAACCACCCATCTTCTTGAATTTTCTTCTTCCTCGTGGATCACCCTCAGAGGCCAAACATTTGGGTGGCTAACGCCGATCAAAGGAAGGAACCAAACCCGGGGATTCAAGTCAAACGCGAAAAGGATTTGAGGTGAACTTGTACCGAGGAAGCTCGATCTTCAAGGGTATGATTTTATTCTTTATCTTTTCGCTTAATTAATAATTATGCATAAAGGGTGATCCGTATATGGTTTGTAAATTTTTAAACTCGATTTTACACGCTCGCTTTTTTTTTGATCAATTTGATCATAGCTTTATGATTAGATATGACAAAGAGATTGATTTTAATGGTTTAGTTGCTTGAATTCGCATAACAAGTCAAGTTAGAATATGAAAACTAACAACCTTACGAAAACAATCAATTTTGGCATGATGAGTAGTTAACCAATCAATCCTAAAATCACATCAAAAGCAAGTATCTTTAAAGAGATAAGGTCAACAGTAAGGTAATGGTGCCAACTTGAATCAAACAAGATTTATAAAAACAAAGGATGTGATGAAAGTTTCTCCTAACTGAGTTTCCACATATAGTCAAAGTCTAATTTCTCCTGAGTCAAGTTTAAACGCTGAGCACAAGCAGAGAGATAAAAATGAATGGGTAGCACCGTATCAAGTAAGGTATAAACTTCGCAAGAATTTATAAATAGCTTACCCGTGATCACCTCGTTTGGGTTCCTCGATTTTGACCAACACAACAAACGCCTTCCCGTAACCGCTGACTTTGACTTTTCTTCGGGACATCTTTTTCGAGTCACCGTCCCTCATTGAACTAGGTTTCGCTATCAGCATAATCTCGAGCGATATGTCCTTCCTTTCCACAATTATAGCATACCTATAATGTTGTGGGACAGCTTGACTGATATGTCCCTCTTTTCCCGTGATTTATAAAGATATGACGGTGGTTGTTCTCTCCCTTAGAACCGGGCTTGTCAAGCCAAGACCGCTGCTTCACATGGTCGTTGTTAAATCTCCTCTTTTAAAAATCTCCTCGACTCGCTTTCTTCTATTTTCATGGCCATGATTACCACCAGAGTGGTTACCATTTTTGTCCGTCTGCTTTTCTCTCTCCACCGGATATCATTATTCTTCGCTGATCGCTATCTCTACGATACGATCCTCGTTATGGTCCCTCGGTTGAACATACTCGTTATCTCAATCTAACAATTGAGCCCTCGCTAACAACATCCTAATAGAGAGAAAATTTATGAGAAATGAGATATCGTCGATCGCGGGTTTCAAACCTCTCGTAAACATCCGCGCATACGCTCCTCATTCTCCACCAAATGAGGTGCAAACCCGATAACTCGCAAACTTTGCCTCGCATCGAGACACCGCCATGTTGTTTTGTTCTAATCTGATAAACTCCACTTCCTTCATATGACGAACACTTTCGTGAAAGTATTTGTCATTAAATAATTTCGTAAATGCTCTCCCAAGACATGCCGAAAAGTACGGATGGGTACGTACGCTTCACGCATTCCCACCAAGAGATCCGCCTCGCCACTTTAACATAAAAGTGGCGAATGGAACCTTCGTTCTCCGCATCCCAAGACATCGAATATCTTGGTAATTTGTTTGACCCATGTTTCCGCCATGATCGGATCCGCTTTCCTTAAATTCGTGGTCCCAACTTTTTGAATCGCTTTCGGTCAGGACAACCCGTGAATTGCTATCATTTCCTCCTATATTTTAAACACGAAGTCTCCTCGTCTCGATTTTGCATGAACTGCAAAAAGCTTCTAAACATCCCCTCGCTCATCATCTCGCTTCACAGTGGTGTTGTTTACAGAGGAACATTGCCACTGTTGCACGCTTCTCCTCGTTGGTGAGTAAAGGCGCTCCACTGGCCTCATTTCCATCATAATATTCTCAACACATTCTCAAATACCGCCATAAAACAAGGGTTAATTAAGGAAATCAATATATCACATAATATCCCTATATACCGACCAACTAACAAATAAGCTTAGTAGGACACACTAGCAAGGATTTACTCGCCTCCCTCCTAGTTCTATTCACCGATCTCCGCCAGAGATCATATCCCTAAGCTCGATACCAACCGTGACGCCCCCAAAATAGGTATACATCACCCATTCCGAGTTGTCAATACATGGTACGTAAACAACTACAACTTTATTATTACAACAAGAAATCGTGAGTTTGAATACAAATATTATCTTCTGATAATATCTATACTCAAATAAATCCTCATCACATTTATTGATACATTATTTTACAAAAAAATGGTGAGGACTACTAAACAACTCTCTCTAGAACCTTCATTCCATACCCGACTCGTACTCGCTTATATTCTCGCCTCCTAAGAAGAAAAATGGAACAAAAGGAAAAGGGTGAGCTCAACTAGCCCAAAGAAAGAATATTACGACTAAGATAATATACAACAAATTACCGTTAGTCTTCAACAGGAAAAATCTAATAGAATACAATAGACAACAAATTTTAAATCAATATTCGTAGCGAAATAATAATTCATTAAGAGAGTTAAGTAGAGAATGCAAACTACTATCTTCTATGTATGAATTTAAAAGTTCATCGCTCATCTTTTATCCCCAGAACATCAATCAATATATATCTCGAATCAAATATTTATCTTTGCACTACATGTGCCAAAGATATTCATCACCGGTCATGTTCATCTAAACACTGCTCATCTTTCATTCGCACTACGTGTAAGACCCCAAATTTTATAAATAAAGATGAATTTTTCTATAAATATTATTTTGAATATTATGGAATAAATTTGATATAATGTTATAGTTGTGGTAATATTTATAAATTTTGCAAAGTATGCAAGTTGTTATAAAATATTCGTTTGGTCTGGGAATATTCTTTTTGTTAGGAATATTCGCATAACTACTCAATCATCAGTGGACCCCACAATGTAATTATTATTTGATTGAGAAAACGATAAAAATATTTTATAAAAATAACTACAGAGGGTGTTACCGTTAAAACTGCTGAACTACCCTGGTAAAAGTACAAGAATACGCGTGGTTCGCATAAGAAGACACTCAGATTGATTATCGATGCTTACGTGAGAAGTCACTTAGCTATGCTTCAATTATTGCTACAAAGAATTGTTGCATCATATCTATTATATTATTGATTCAATTATTGTCACAAGATCATCCTCAGATAATATGTTATAGATTAAATCAATAATTGAGACGACAAGTTATAAATGATTAATAATTGTTGAAAGATTAAATATGTGTTGATGAAATATAAAAAGATTTGTGGTAAGTTTGATTATTTTATGGGGGCTCATATGTCATCATCTAAGAGTCTCTTCATCAATAGTAATTACCTTCGCCAATAGTAATTACCTCTTGTGAATAGTATTTACCTTCAATCAATAGTAATTACCTTCGCCAATAAGTAGTTACCCTTGTGAATAGTATTTACCTTCGCCAATAATAGTATTTACCTTCGTTAATAGTAATTACCTTTACCAGACGTCAACCACTTGTCGTTTCACATTACAAAGCGCCGAACCACTTGTCGCTTCACATTACGGTGCTTCAAACCACTTTTCTTTTCACATCATTAGTCGCTGCCCACTCGCTTTTCACACACTCAGTAAAAGTGCTAAGCTAGAAATCTTCTATAAATAGAGGCCTAGGGCTTCATTATTTTTCATGAATTCATTCAAGCTATAGAGAGAGAAAGTATAGAGAAATAAGAGAGAAAGAAGAAGAGTATTTTGTTACTACACCGCTGCGCAAAGATTCAATCTCCTACCAAAAGTAAGGGGTGTTATTCTTTCTTATTCATGAAGAGAACTGCTTGTTAATCCATCGCTTATTATTCTCATTGAATAACTCAGATACGCCACTACCCTATACTTGGTGACATTCTTCTATTATTCTCGCTGGAACATCCTGCTCATGTGTGTTTACACCGACCGGTTCCGCTTTTTGTTATTATTCTCGTTGGAACATCCTGCGTCAAGGTTTTTACACCGGATCCGGTTCCGCTTTTATATTATTATTCGCTGGAACATCCTGCTCATGTGTTTTACACCGGACCGGGTTCCGCTTTTTATCATTCCGCTGAATATCCTATCTGTGTTTTACACCTGATCCGGTTCCATCTTTATTATTCTCGTTGGAACATCCCGCTTGCAGTGAATTTCACCCGACCGTTCCGTTATTATTATTCTCATTTGAATAACTCGCCTATGCGCAAGTCGCATGCACGGTGATTTCTTTTGTTATTCCATTCTTTATTATACCCAAATTGGTTAAAACTTTGACTTCTATACTCCATGAAATTAGTAGAATATCCTCGATATTTGCGTTTCATCCAAAGATCTTTCATGGAAATATTCTTCCGATCATTCTTGAATTTTACTCTACAAAACAAAAGATCATGTCGACAATTTGACGTTAATAATTCCTCGGATAAAATAATTCTTGAACTTGTTTTATTGAATTCTTATATCATTGTCATCATCCTCATGTTTATATTTTTTTGAAAGTCATCCGTGGCCAGAAGTGCATAGATGGACTTGGTATGATTATGACCGAGACTATTCTTGTAGTCATGACCGTAATGTTACAAATGATGTGATAAAAATCCTCAAAGGGTCAGAAGTGCATTGATGGACGATTGTTGGCATGATCATGACCATTAATGAATACACAAATATTCTCGGCCCGTAGTGCATGAATAATTGTGGTCGTGATACTAAAGAATATCCTCGCCGTAAAGTGTAAGTGATTCGATGATGTGGAATATTTATTAAAGTCGAGTCTCAAATTTATAAACAAGATGAAAAACCTTTAAAACCTAAAAGATAAGTAGACTTTATTTTCTACTTGACTTTTTTAATGGATCATTATTCCACCGCAGCTTAAACCGGTTGTCTATTGTATTTTATCGCTTAATATTGTTGAAGACTATTGATAATTTATTCGCATTATCTTAGTCATAATATTTCTTCTTGGGCTAGTTGAGCTCACCCTTTCTTTCACCGTTTTCTTCGTGAAATGAGAATATATTTGGGACGAGTCGGGAAACGAAGTGATGGTCCTCAAGATAGCATTAGTAGTCCTCACTATTCTGTGAAATAAAGGTGATAATAATTGTAATGAGGACTTTTTTTTAGTTTGTATAATATCTAGTAGATTTATATTTGTATTTAAACTCACGCTTTATGTCGTATTGTATACCTACGCTTATGTTAATAAGTTGTATTTAAATTCGCACTATGTAAGTGGCGACCCAAGATGGGTGATGTATACCTAATTTTGGGGCGCGCCACACTACGCCAAAGATATTCTTCAGAAATCATTC
The DNA here is from genome assembly GCA_020205615.1 of Panax quinquefolius. NCBI lineage: Eukaryota > Viridiplantae > Streptophyta > Magnoliopsida > Apiales > Araliaceae > Panax > Panax quinquefolius. Next base: position 144,066,448 of record CM035167.1, read on the forward strand.
ATCTTTGCACTACAGGCCAAAGATATTCAATAATATCATCATTTAAGACTGAGGATGATGAAAAATATTTTTAAAGAAACGAATCCAGTGAAACAAAATGACAAGGATTAAGGATTAAGGATTAAGGATTCGTACTTTGTTTTATCCATGTCCAAAAATACCTCAAAAATAATTATAGTGGTGGAAAATTCAAGAATGATCAAAACATGGATACAATCAAAGCTAGTATCCAGAATAGATATTTTGGACGAAAAGAAATTTTTCATTTTTCGATGAATAAGTCCAGATTCGTGAATAAGATCAGATACGTGAATAAAGGCCGTATACGTGAATAAGAACTCACACACCAAAAGTTTCAAATTTGATAAAAACTTCGATCAATATTTCAACATAATGATATTGAAGAAATAATATCATTAAGAAAAAAAAATATCCCTTACCCTCACAAAGACAAGATTTCTAGTTGAAACACCTGATATAGGCTATGACTTGAACTTGCAACCGTATAGCAATACTCAAAGTATACTCAAAATACTCACAAGAATACGCCGATAATATAGAGAGAAAACTTCATTTACGTGTAATTTTAATTCTAACCTAAGCACCTATTTATAGAAATTGCTTAGAACACCAAAGCGTAAAATTTAATTTAATATTATTATATATATCAAAATTCCTACGCCACTCTTAAAATCTGATTTTAGCTCAATAAGCACATGCCACCTTCTAGAAAAAGTAAGAAAAAACGTTTTTCTAATTTAAAATAATTTAAACTTTCAAAAATCAATTATTTCAGAGCTTCGGAACTTCAATAATTCACAATAAATAGCCCTTTTGTCAGAAAATTCGAATCTTGCTAAATTTTATAGGAAATTCAATTATCTACAACTTTGCAGAAGAAAGTTTTTCCAAATTCCAAATAGGAATTGACCTAAATCCACAAACGGACGATTTTACAGGCTATAATCAAATTTCAGTCAATAAATGGGGTCCACCGACATGTTTAACATGTTTTAAACATTTATTGCAACAAAAATACTCTTCCTCCTCGTATACTTATATATCCCACATTCGTTGTAAAATATCACCATTATTATATTATTAAAATATAATAATATATTTAAATAATTATTTTATCGTAAAAAGATAAAATTTTAATTTTCAACAATTATCACATTAAAATTTTCTCCATCTATATCCACATAAAATCAATATTTTTCTCATCATATGAATCAATAATTAATTATTCACAAATAATATTACGTAATCACAATATCGACAACCAGTGCAGCTCCTGTGAAAGAGGGGCTTTCCAATAAGAATTTCTACTTACCTATCGCCGCAATTAGGTGACCAAACCTCTCCTTAGATGTAACTTTCTAGACATTGCCAATAATGTTATCTAATAATATTATTCAGATAATATGAATTATTGCTTTATAATGAAAAATACTTGTGTAATGACAATTATCAAACAACAAATATATAAAATATCAACGCAAAGAATTATTAAATCAATAAAATAAAATAATCGATCAAGAATTATCGTAACCATTATCGAGTAATGCCTTCTTACGTAAGAATCAATAATTGGTGCAATACTGGTATGCTACTTTGTGTTAACCAATCGAGTATTTTAATAGATTAATCTGTGAATAAGTACGCCGTTATTTTTTAAACAACTTATATTTGTCGCTTTCTTCATCCAATCGCTTTCAGTTATGGGCCCACACATGGTCATTTACTGGCAGTCGCATTTAATATTCCCCGACAAAGATTTAATATTCCACGACCAAAACGAATATTCCCCGACAACAATGAATATTTTATAACCACTTGCTTATTTTGAAATATTTATGATTTTACCCATAACTATCCACATTAATCAAATCAACCCTTACTATTTCAAAATAATAAATAGAGAAAATTAAATTTCATTAATAATAAGTTGGGGTCTTACACACTAATAATAACTGTAATAAAAATAAGTAATAGAAAAGCTAACAGTAACTAAAATCCAAATAATTAAGAACCCAAATGCGTAGTACAAATAAAAGGACAAAAAACTCAAAATCCGATTATTCTCAATCCTTTTTTTGACAAGTATTACACAAATCACAAAGACAAAAAATGAGGGCACCATCTCAAATCTCAATACACGCAGAGTATACAAAATCAGGCGGACACAAAAAACACTCCAGCTCTAGATCCCATACAATCAAGAAGTCCATCTTTCCCATAAAAGCTAAAGCAGAATTTAACTTTCTCAAAAAATCAATAAAGGACACAATAGAACCCAAATAAATCTTCATCTGTCAAAAAAACAAGAAACCCAAAAACAATGAAAGGTCATTATGACCCAGGACTTTATCTCCCGTACAAGAACTAACCACCACCAGCACCTCCTCTGGAAAAGGCCGCACCAACCAACTCCAATCCTGTGCAAAAATCATACTGAACCAAAGTCGTCAAGTCATATTCTCCACCCTCCTGCAGAAAAGGACTCTCATCCAATAACACCCTATCGATTTGGGGCTGGTTTATTTCTAGGGCTTGGTTCTTCTACACCCTTCGTTCAATTGAGAAGAAGAATCGATTTGGGGCTGGTTTATTTCTAGGGCTTGATTCTTCTACTCCCTTCGATCAATTGAGAAGACTTCTGCTCCTTCTGGTTTGGTTGGGTTCTTCTGATTTCTATCGAGGAGAGAAGAGAGAGGAGAGATGAGAGAGGAGTTTAAAAAAACACGGGAGTTGAGCTTTAAAAAAAACACGGGAGTTGTTTGAATAAGTCTGCTCTTTAAGGATTTCTGCTATTTAAAACTTTTGCTCTTAAAATTTCCTCTATATATATATATATATATATATGTTCATTCATTTTCTATAACAATTAGTACCTCAAAACTTATTTGGCAACTCTAGGGAAAGAATATTTATTGAAAGCCTTTGGTCCGAGTGATATTTTTCTTCTCATGGTATTCATGAAGTTGACGTTCGAGCATTGACTAGCGTTAGATGTTTGAGTGTGGAAAAAAGTTAAGCAAAAATGAAATAATATATATATATATGGGAAAAATGTATGCACACAGTTGTGTATTACACAGTCGGCTATGGCGACGGTTTTTTGGGCTATAGCGATGATTTCACCCGTCGTCATAGCTATTCTGGGCTATGGCGACAGTTTACCGTTGACATAGCCCAAAAAATCCGTTGCAATAGCCCTACCGTGTGATGCACAGCTGTATATATATATATATATATATATATATATATACACACGGGTCATCCTTAATATTTTGCCATAACAAAACAACTTCGTAGCTGAAAGACATTGTTGTCGCTAAATGTAACAGTAAAGTGCTATCTAGCTACAAAATTCAAGCTCTTCATGTTAAAAATGAATTTCCGAAATTTAGATAAGGTGACAATTTGAAGTGTTTACTTTCTTGGCCAAAGCATGCACTTCATATATAGCAGATCGATAACAACAAATATATATATATATATATATATATATATATACAGGAAAGTTCAAGAGCTGAACTTTTAAGTAACATAAAATCTTAAGTAACAGAAGTATATAAGAGCCTTCTTATCGTGTCTTTTAAAAAACCCAATTTTGCGTTCTGCGTCTCCTCTCTCCAAATCATGAACTCTTCTCCCCAAATTCGCGAATCTTAGAGAAGCCTTGAAGCAGAGCCAAATCCTAGCCCTAGATGATGCGTCTCTCCTCTCTCCAAATCCCTAGTCGTAGTCACGAACTCTTCTCCCCAAATTGGCGAATCTTAGAGAAGCCTCGAAGCAGAGCCAAATCCCTAGCCCTAGGTTCTGCGTTCTGCATTCTGCGTCTCTCTTCTCTCCAAATCGTAAGCCGTAGTCGAGCTCTTCTCCCCAAATTCGCGAACTGAGAATTGTGATTGAATTAGAGCCAAATCCCTAGACCTAGGTTATGCGTTCTGCGTCTCTCCTCTCTCCAAATCAGGTATGCGTATGTTTGAATCCTTTGTTTGTCTCATCTATCCAATCCTGCAATAAAATATTTAAGAATGTGTCAAATGTATGTAAAGTTTGCTACATGTTGTATTCTGAATCAAAATCAAAATCAAGTGTAAAAGAGTCTGGTTTTGCACTTTCAAAAAACTTTGGAAAAAATATACTCCCATGTTATGGAACTTCGAATCTACACTATATTTTAATTGGTTCCGGATCATGTACGCCTGTTAAGTGTTTGTGTTATGGTTACTGGCTATTACATAATAGTGTTTGTGTTATATTGTTTTGAAGTTTTTATTCTCAGATGGCTTTGTTTTCTTAGGACTGAAAATTTGAGGCAGGTAATTTTTGAGAATAAATCAGGTAAAGACTTCCTTCTTTCTAGGGAGTTGTTTTCCAGAGTTGTCAATATGGATTTTTTGAAAATTTGGTCAAAATGTGCTTGAATAGCTTCACTTGTGATGCAACACTCAAATGTTGAAATTTTTGCATAATTTCATAATTTCATCATTTATGTTGGCAACGTATTAACCTTAATTAATTCTCTCTCCCCAGTCATGAGTACAATTTCATCAGGGAGTTCATCACGCAATTGCAAATGTGGAGTTCCTTCACCTGTGAAGGTTTCATGGACCAAAACAAATTCTGGGAGACGATCCCGGGAGACCAAAACAAATTGAGGAGATGACATTGAAGAATGAAAGACTGAAGAAAAAAGTGGTGTACTCAATTTTCCTTTTTTTTCATTTTGTGGTTTTTGTTGTCTGTAATGTAGTTGTAGTTGTGTTGTAATGAAATTATAAGTTGTAGTTCCTACAAAGAGGATGGCTCCAATGTCTTTGCGCAGCTCCATGTCATGTGTTTTTTTTATTTAAGTTTGCTTCTGAATTTTTGTCATTTTATGTACATGAACTACTGAGATATGAGAGACTGCATTTTGGAATTATAGAGTTTATTGCACTTGTACTACTGAGATATGGTATTTTAATAACTCGGTATTTGAAAAGGAGCGAACAAGAGAGTAGATTAAGTGATATCCTTAGTCATGTAACTCTCATTATAACATAATGTTAGGCAGGTACTTACGCACAACTTATGCTTTATATTGCCCACGATGAAATCTGTTGCAGTATGCATAATTCTATTGGATCAACACAACTAGTGAAATATCAACTATAGTATGTTGCAGACTTGCAGTATGCAGTATGTTATCAGGTGTTATTCAAATAAGTCATTGAACAATTTCAACCACTAACTACACCTTTAGATACACTTTGACACTCCCTGTAATATTAGAATGATACTGAGTAAAAACAAATGCAACTTCAGACCGATCTCATATCCCGCTTGAATACACAAACATAAATATAGAAAGTTAAACAAAATTATATTAGAATGTAACGCTTGTAGTCATTACACAAACATCCACCTCCTGTACTACTTCCAAAGTAATGATTAGTGGTAACCCCCATTGATAGTGATATTTATCTCCATGAAGGACTTCATCGTTTGAAAATGTACATATCTTAATATTACACTTGGAAACAACTCAACCACTTTCAACTAAGCTATAACAAGTAGCATTTAAACAATATACTAGGATTGCCTTCACCAAAATCCTTAGGAGCATAATGCCTTCTCTAACAGTTGAATCAACTGCCCACTTTTGTATGCCTCTGTTATTGGATTGACATGACCACATTACAACTGCCCACTTCATGTATTCTTGATACATTTGTGACCTTATGATCACTGTACCTGCATCATAAAAGACAATTTATCCAACCATGGCAGACAGAGGATGTATGAATTTTATATGCAAGGGAAATTCAAAAACTCCTAAAAGACTACAGTAGTCATGACTTAAAAGATCTCACTAAAACCCCAAATTGAGACTAGAAAGTGTTATCAAATGAACAAGCACATCTCCGATAACATCCTTTCATGTACTGTAGAGATTACTTTATTTATTTAAAAATAGGACAACCACTGAAACCAGCCTATATGGCTTATATCACAACAACTAACAATAACTTATAATTGGAAGAGGATATAATTGGAGAAGATTATTCTTGAAGTCGGTGTGGTGAAAAAGAAGAGGTGCATATATACCTCTAATAAACTCCATAGCTTCAACCAAATCCAAGTTCAACGTTCCTGTTACTGTATGACAAAAAGTCACAAAACTGAAACATAAGACTGAATACAAAGACATGCTTCAACATAGAAAAATAACCATACTCTAACAATATTAGAATGACTAGATTTTGTTAAAAAAAAATGGAATTTCCTTTATTTATTTATAATTACATTTTTCCGAAATTGAAAAATATGGTACTGATTGTTGATTAAAGATGGGAGGTAAAGATGTAATTCACCTTTAAATACGCAAATATTTCAAAATTGTTGAAGCAATTAGGCGATGAACGATTTTCCTCAAGATTATAAACCAAACCCCGAAAAATCATCCGGAAAATGTATACACATACAATCTCGTCACAATCATTCATTTGTAAAGAATATTTTTTAAATAAAAGTTTTCTTTATTTATTATTTTGAAATAGTAGGGGTGATTTGATTAATATTCAAGGGTTAAATCGCAAATATTTCAAAATAAGCAAGGGTTATAAAATATTCGTATTTACCATTCGTTTGGTATCGGAATATTCGTATTTACAATGCATGTGTGGGCCCCATAACTGAAAGTGATTGGATGAAGAAAACGACAAATATAAGTTGTTTTAAATAACTACAGAAGTTGTTACCAAGTTAATACCGCTGAATACCCGTATGGTTAAAACACACTAATACGCCGCTGTTGAACAAGAAGACACCAGATTGCACCAATTATTGATTCTTACGTAGAGAAGGCACTACTCAATAATGGTTACAGAATTACCGCTCAAAGATTTTATCGAGTTAATAATTGTCATATTGATATTTTATATCATCATTGTTTCAATAATCACATTACACAAGATTTTCATTATCGGCAATAATTCATATTATCTCAATAATATTATTAGATAACATTATTGGCAATGTCTAGAAAGTTCTGCCTCAAGGAGAGGTTTGGTCATCTAATCATGCTACCAAGAAGAAGAAATTCTTATCGAAAGCCCCTCTTCCTCCTGAACCGCCTCGTCATTCATATTGTGATTCTCGAATATTATTTGTGAATAATTAATTATTGATTTATATGATGAGGAAAATATTGATTTTATGTGGATATAGATGGAGAAAATTTTTAAAATGACAATTGTTGAAAATTAATATTTTATCTTTTTCCGATAAAATAATTCATTTAAATATATTATTTTAATAATATATTAACTATGATATTTTTACAATGAATGTGGGATATATGAGTATATGAGGAGGAAGAGTATTTTTGTGGCATTAAATGTTTAACACATGTTTTGTGTGTTGGTGGACACAATTATCGAATCAAATTTGATTATAAATTGTAAAATCAACCGCTTTTGGATTTCTTTTACCAATTTCTATTTGGAATTTGGAAAACTTTCTTCTGCAAAGTTGTAGAGAATTGAATTTCCTATAAAACTCAAGAGATTCGAATTTTCTGATGAAAGGGCTATTTATTATGAATTATTGAAGTTCAAGTCTCAAATAATTGATTTTGGGAGTTTAAATTATTTTTGTTAAGAAAAACGTTTTTTGTATTTTTTTTTGGACATCATTAATATGTGTGGCTGGTGTTTTGACCAAAATGTGGGCTAAGGAAAATTTGTATAATTATATTAATATTATATTAAATTTTCTGCTTTTTGGTGTTCTAAGCATTTTCCTATAAATAGGTGCTTAGGTTAGAATTGAAAATCACACCGTAAACCAAGTTTTCTCTATTTCTCTCGATATTTTGAGCGATTCTTGTGAGTATTTTGAGTATACTTTGAGTATTGCTAGACGGTAAGTTCCTTCAAAGACTATACCCTATTCCAAATTTAAGTACTAATCTTTCGAGGTAAGGGATATTATTTTTTTTTCAGAATGATATTATTTCTTCAATATCATTATAATCAAATGTTGATCCAAGTTTTATCAAATTTGGAACTTTTTCATGCCTGGGTTACTATTCATGGGTTACTATTCATGAGTTACTATTCACGAAGTTACTATTCACGAGTTACTATTCACGAAGTTACTATTCACGAGTACTATTCATGAAGCGTGAAGATGTTTTTTGTGGAATTTCTATCTTTTGGTGTCTGAGTTACTATTCACGATATACAAGACTATTCACGATACTGATACACTATTCACGATACTTTTAGACTATTCAATTTAAAAATAAAATTTTTTCTTTTCATCCAAAATATCTATTCGGATACTAGCTCGATCAGATCCATGTTTTGATCATTCTCAATTTTACACCACTATGATTATTTTTGAGGTATTTTTGACGTGATAAAACCAAGTACTAAATCTTAATCCTTAATCCTCGTCATTTTGTTTCACCGGATTCGCTTTTTTAAAAAATATTTTTCATCATCCTCACCTTAAATGATGATATTATGGAATATCTTTGGCCCAGTAGTGCAAAGATGAATGATTTCTTAAGAATATCTTCGCCCAGTAGTGCAAAGATGAATGATTTCAAGAATATCTTTGGCCCAGAGTGCAAAGATGAACAGTGTTTAAATGAATACGACTTAATCGATGAATATCTTTCGCCTCAGAAGTGCAAAGATGAATATTTGATTCCGTATGTATATCGATTGATGTTACAGGATAAAAGATAGACGATGAACTTTTAAATTCATACATGAAGATAGTAGTTTGCATTCTCTACTTAACTCTTCTAATGAATTATTATTTCACCGCTAATATTGATTTAAAGTTTGTTGTCTATCAGATTCTATTAGATTTTTCCTCGTCAAGACTAACGATAATTTGTCAGATATTATCTTAGTCATAATATTCTTTATCGAGCTAGTTGAGCTCACCCTTTTCCTTTTTGTTCCATTTTTCTCGTGAGGCTAGAATATAAATGAAAGTACGAGCCTGGGAATGGAATGAAGTTTTTAGAAAGGATTGTTTAGTAGTCCTCACCATTTTGTAAAATAATGTATCAATAAATGTGATGAGGATTTATTTGAGTATAGATATTGTCTGTAGATAATATTTGTATTCAAACTCACGCTTTTACTGTTGTAATAATAAAGTTGTAGTTGTTTCGCATCTACGATTGACAACTCGTAATGTGTGATGTATACCTATTTTGGGGGCGCCACAACTTGGTATCGTAGCTAGGATATACGATCTCCGCGGAGATCGGGGAATAGAACTAGAGGGAGAGACGTAAATCCTTCGCTAAAGTGTCCTACCTAAGCTTATTTGTTAGGTCAAGATATATGGATATTATGTGATATATTGATTTCCTTAATTAACCCTTGTTTTATGACAAGATTTGAGAATGTCGAATCGAGAATATTAATGGAAGGAGTAAATGAGACCGTGGAGATGCCTCGTATTTTACCCAACGAGGAGAACGTGCAACAGTCGGGCAATGTACCTCCCCGTGAACAACACCATTGAAAGCGATGATGAACGAGGGATGTTTAGAAGTTTTTTGCAGCTCATGCAAAATCGCATTTAGGAAACTCGTGTTCAAAATACAGAGGAAATGATAGCAATTACCGGGTCACACAACAAGCAAGCAATTCAAAGAGTCAGGACCACCGTAATTTAAGGGAAAGCCGATCCGATCACGGCGCGAAGCATGGGTCAAACAAATTACCAAGATATTCGATGTCTTGGGATGCACGGAGGAACAGAAGGTTCCATTCGCCACCTTTATGTTCCGTGGGCGAGGGCGTATCATCGGTGGGAGTCTGTGGAAGCGCATCCATCCACCGCACTCAAAGATGTCTTGGGAGACGCTTTCAGAATTATTTAATGACAAATACTTTCCGAAAGTGTTCACTATACGAAGGAAGTGGAGTTCATCGATTGAACAAAACAACACGACGGTGTCTCAAAGACGAGGCAAAGTTTGCAGAGTTATCCGTGTTCAGACCTCATTCGGTGGAGAATGAGGAACGATGACGCGGATGTTTCTTAGAGGTTTGAAACCCTAAGATACGCCAAGATCTCTCATTTCTCATAAATTTTCTTTATTCGTATGTTGTAAATGTGGCTCAATTATTAGAGCGAGATAACGAGTACGGCCAACCGAGGGACCACAACCAGATCGAGACGTAGATAAAGCAATCAATGTAATAATGATAACCTCATGAGAAAGAAATGATGGATGTAAATGGTAACCACTCCGTGGTAATCATGGCCATGAAAATAGAAGAAGCGAGTCGTGGGGAGATTTTAAAAGAGGAGATTTAATAAATGACTATGTGAAGATGACAAAGGCTTAGAAGAATCGGTTCTAAGGAGGAGAACGACCACCCATTATATATGCTAAAATGCGAAAAGAGGGACATATCACCAAACCGCCCACAACAGCTCAAGGTATGCTATAATTGTGGAAAGGAAGGACATATCGCCGAGATCAGACAAAGAATAAACCTAGTTCAATGGGGACGGTGACTCAAAAGATCGTCCCCAAAAAAGTCAAAGTCAACGATTCCGGAAGAGCGCTTTGTTGTGACCGGTCATAATGCGAGGAACCCAAACGAGGTGATCACGGTAAGCTATTTATAAATTCTTGCAAAGTTTATACCTTTACTTGATACCGGTATACCCATTCATTTATCTCTCCCGCATGTGCTCAACGCTTAAACTCGACCGAGAAATTAGACTTTCGACCTATCTCGTGGAAACTCCGCTAGAGAAACTTTCATCACATCCACCGCTTATAAATCTTGTTTGATTCAAGTTGGCACCATTACCTTACCGCCGACCTTATCTCTTTAAAGATACTTGCTTTTGATGTGATTTTAGGGATCGATCGTTAACTACTCATCATGCCAAAATTGATTGTTTTCGTAAGGTCATTAGTTTTCATATTCCTAACCAACCCGTTGTATTTAATTCAAGCAACTAAACCATTAAAATCGATCACCGCTATATCTAATCATAAAGCTATTCGCTTATTAAAAAACGGATGTCAAGCTTTCTTAGCCCATGTTATGGATTTGAATAAAGACACGCCAAATTTGAATGATATTCCCGTTGTTATCGACTTTCCCGACGATTTCAAGAACTTCCCGGCCTACCCCCTGTAACGTGAAGTCAATTCTTTATTGATCTTGAACCTGCACAAAGCCCATTTCTAAAACCCCATATCGAATGGCTCCTATTGAACTTCAGAGTTAAAGGTCCAACTACAGAATTGTTGGACATCTGCTTTCATCTGGCCCCAAGACATCTCCTCGGGGTGCTCCTCGCTTTATTCAGAAAGAAGAAAGACGGAGTATGCGATTTCAGTATCGACTATCGAATCAACCATGTCACCATCAAGAATAGGTATCCTCTACCTCGTATTGATGACTTGTTTGACCAAATGTAAGGGCACAATTCTTTTCAAAAATCGATCTTCGCTCGATATCATCAAATCAAGATTAAAATCGAGGATATTCCAAAGACCGCCTTCGTAACTCCTGGTAGATGGGCATTATGAATTCTTAGTCATGTCTTTCTGACTAACTAATGCTCCTCGCGCTTTCATGGATATGATGAACCGAGTATTCAAGGAATATTTGATCAATTCGTTGTTGTTTTATCACGACATCTCATATATTCCAAAAGCCGTGAAGATCATGAGCACCATTTGAAGTCGGTACTCCAAAGGCTTCGTGAAACCAACTATATGCCAAATTGAAGAAATGTGAGTTCGCTTGAGGAAGTAGCATTCCTCGGGCACGCGGTGTCAAACATGGAGTATCCGCTGATCCAAATAAGATCAAGCAATACAAAGTCGAGCAACCAAGTTTGCGATCAAGGTATGACGTTTTTTTTTGGCTTACCGGTTATTATCGAGATTCGTGGAAGGGGTTTCTCGAATCGCTACTTCATTAACCCAAATAACTCCTAAGGATACAAAATTCGCTTGAGAGTGAAGAATGCGAGAAGAGTTTCCAAGAGCTTAAGAGGAGACTTATTTCTAAGACTGTTCTAACAATACCATCCGTTTCGGATGGATTTGTTATCTACAAATGCGCTGCTTGCAAAGGGTTAGGATGTGTTCTCATGCAACGTGGAAAGTCATAGCCTATGCCTCATGACAACTTAAAGAGTATGAGAGGAATTATCCTACTCATGATCTAGAGTCAAGCAAAGCAATGCTTTTCGCTACTTAAAGATATGGAGGCACTATCTATATGGGGAGAAAGTGGAGATATATTCGCACTATAAAAGCCTTAAATATTTCTTCACTCAAAAGAACTCAACACGCGGCAAAATGACGCTGGCTCGAACTATCGAAAGACTACGACCACACTATTCAATACCATCCCGGTAAAGTTTAACGTGGTAGCCGACGATCGAGTAGAAGATCATATGCGGAACGAAAAGCGATGATGTCAAGTATACGACAGAGCCAACTTTAATAGAAAAAGTTAAGGTTGCTTCAAGCCACCGAATCTTGAGCCGATGCGTATGAAGAAGAAAAAGTACAAGAAGGAGCTATTCCTAAGCGAGAATCGATGAAGAAGGAATACTTCGAGTCCACTTGCTACTTTTTGTGTTCCTAACGACTGATTTGAAGTACAAGATTATGATGGAGGCACACAATACGCCATTTGCAATCCATCCTCGAAGTACTAAAATGTATCGTGATCTTCGACATACATTTTGGTGGAACAATACGAAGAGAGAGATTGCAAAGTTTATCTCGATGTGTTTAACTTGCTAACGTAAAAAGGCGAGATCTCTGTACCTAAGGGTCCGCAGCAACCACTTGAGATTCCTAATGGAAGTGGGAACACATTACTATGGATTTCAAGCATGGGTCTTCCTACGGCTTCTCAAGGCATCAATGCTATTTGGGTTATTGTTGATAGATTAACCAAGTCTCGCTTCATTTCTCGCCGATACGGAGACTTATTCCTCGAACGCCTTGCTAGTATGTGACGTGAATGAGATTGTGAGGTCAGCATGGCATGCCCGTATCCATAGTTTCGGATCGTGACCCAAGATTCACTTCAAGATTTTGGGTTAGCTTGCAAAAAGCTATGGGCACGGATTTGCGATTTAGTTCGCATACCATCCCCAAACCACGGACAATCGTAGAGGACTATTCAAACTCTCAAGATCTATTAAGACTCGTGTCCTAGACTTCAAGGGTAGTTGATAAGTATTTACCATCGGTGGAATTCTCCTACAACAACAGCTTATCGTGCAAGTATAGTGTGGCTCCATTCAAGCATTATATGGACGAAAATGTCGCTTCTCCAATATGTTGGGATGAGGTGGGTGAAGCAACATTGTTGGGACCCGAAGTTAAGACGTATTTATCACCGAAAAGATCCAAATGATTCGACAACGATACAAACGGCACAAGATCGACAAAAGAGTTATGCGATCTTCATCGAAAGGACGGGAATTTAATGTAGGGGATCATGTATTGTCATGAAGTTGCTCCATGGAAGGGAGTTACAAGATTTGGGAAGAGAGGAAAGCTCAATCCACGATTTATCGGTCCATTTCAAATTCTCGACCGAGTAGAAATGTAGCCTATAGACTTGCATTACATCCGAATATGTCTCTCGTGTTCATAATGTGTTTCACATATCTGTATTTCAGAATATGTGAAAGACCAACCACGTTATCGAAGTTAGAACCGACGAGATAGCCAAGACTTAACGTATGAGGAGGTACCACCAAGATCTTGGATAGAAGGAGCATGTCCTACGCCAAGAAAGGTCATACCACAAGTTAAAGTTTTGTGGAGGAATCATGCTATAGAGGAAATGACCCGGAGTTGAAACTAAAATGAAAGCGAGGTATCCTCACCTTTTCAAAACACTGTGTATCGTACATCAATTTCGAGGACGAAATTTCATAAGAGGGAGGTCAGAAGACCTCAAATTTTTTTTAATAAAAAGGAATTTCCTTTATTTATTATTTTGAAATAAGAAGGGTTGATTTGATTAATGTGGATAGTTATGGGTTAAATACGCAAATATTTCAAAATAAGCAAGTGGTTATAAAATATTCATTGTCATTTGGAATATTCGTCATCGTGGAATATTCAGATCGCTTCGGGAATATTCGTACGACACTACAAGCAAAATGCATGTGTGGGCCCCATAACTAAAGCGATTGGATGAAGAAAACGACAAATATAAGTTGTTTTTAAATAACTACAGAAGTTGTTACCAAGCATCATCGTTGAATACCCGGTGGTTAAAACACACTAATACGCCATTGTCAACACAAGAAGACACCAGATTGCACCAATTATTGATTCTTACGTAAGAAGGCACTACTCAATAATGGTTACGTAATTACCGCTCAAATTTTTATCGAGTTAATAATTGTCAAGGCTGATATTTTATATCATTGTTGTTTCAATAATTGTCATTACACAAGATTTTTTCATTATCGGCAATAATTCATATTATCCTAATAATATTATTAGATAACATTATTGGCAATGTCTAGAAAGTTCTGCCTAAGGAGAGGTTTGGTCATCTAATCATACCACCAAGAAGAAGAAATTCTTATCGAAAGCCCCTCTTTCTTGAACCCGCCGTCATAATATCATGATTCTCGTAATATTATTTGTGAATAATTAATTATTGATTTATATGATGAGGAAAATATTGATTTTATGTGGATATAGATGGAGAAAATTTTAAAATGACAATTGTTGAAAATTAATATTTTATCTTTTTCTCGATAAAATAATTCATTTAAATATATTATTTTAATAATATATTAACTATGATATTTTTTACAATGAATGTGGGATATATGAGTATATGAGGAGGAAGAGTATTTTTGTGGCATTAAATGTTTAACACATGTTTTGTGTGTCAGGACACAATTATCGAATCAAATTTGATTATAAATTGTAAAATCACCCGCTTGTGGATTTCGGTCAATTTCTATTTGGAATTTGGAAAAACTTTCTTCTGCAAAGTTGTAGAGAATTGAATTTCCTATAAAACTCATGCGAGATTCGAATTTTCTGATGAAAGGGCTATTTATTATGAATTATTGAAGTTCAAGTTCAAATAATTGATTTTTGGGAGTTTAAATTATTTTTGTTAAGAAAAACGTTTTTGTATTTTTTTGGACATCTTTAACATGTGTGGCTGGTGTTTTGACCAAAGGTGGGCTAAGGAAAATTTGTATAATTATATTAATATTATATTAAATTTTCTCGCTTGTGTTCTAAGCATTTTCCTATAAATAGGTGCTTAGTTAGAATTGAAAATCACACCGTAAACCCAAGTTTTCTCTATTTCTCTCTCGATATTTTGAGCGATTCTTGTGAGTATTTTGAGTATACTTTGAGTATTGCTAGATTCGCAGTTCCTTCAAAGACTATACCCTAGATTCCAAATTTGTAAGTACTAATCTTTCGAGGTAAGTGGATATTATTTTTTTCAGTAATGATATTATTTCTTCAATATCATTATAATTTAAATGTTGATCCAAGTTTTTATCAAATTTGGAACTTTTTCATGCTCAAGTTACTATTCATGGGTTACTATTCATGAGTTACTATTCACGAAGTTACTATTCACGAAGTTACTATTCACGAAGTTACTATTCACGAGTACTATTCATGAAGCGTGAAGATGTTTTTGTGAATTTCTATCTTTTGGTGTCTGAGTTACTATTCACGATATACTAAGACTATTCACGATACTGCACTATTCACGATTCAATCTATTCAATAAAAATAAAATTTTTTTTTCATTCAAAAATATCTATTCCGGATACTAGCTCGATCAGATCCAATGTTTTGATCATTCTCAATTTTACACCACTATGATTATTTTTGAGGTATTTTTGGACGTGATAAAACCAAGTACTTAATCCTTAATCCTTAATCCTCATATTTTGTTTCACCGATTCGCTTTTTAAAAAAAATTTTTCATCATCCTCGCCTTAAATGATGATATTATGGAATATCTTTGGCCCAGTAAAAAGATGAATGATTTCTTAAGAATATCTTTGGCCTCGTAGTAAAAAGATGAATGATTTCAAGAATATCTTCGGCCTGTAGAGTGCAAAGATGAACAGTGTTTAAATGAAATACGACTAATCGATGAATATCTTCGCCCAGTAGTGCAAAAAGATGAATATTTGATTCCGTATGTATATCGATTGATGTTACAGGATAAAAGATAGACGATGAACTTTTAAATTCATACATGTAAGATAGTAGTTTGCATTCTCTACTTAACTCTTCTAATGAATTATTATTTCACATGCGAATATTGATTTAAAGTTTGTTGTCTATCAGATTCTATTAGATTTTTCCCTCGTCAAGACTAACGATAATTTGTCAGATATTATCTTAGTCATAATATTCTTTATCGAGCTAGTTGAGCTCACCCTTTTCCTTTTGTTCCATTTTTCTCGTGAGGCGAGAATATAATGAGTACGTAGCCTGGGTATGGAATGAAGTTTTTAGAAAGGATTGTTTAGTAGTCCTCACCATTTTGTAAAATAATGTATCAATAAATGTGATGAGGATTTATTTGAGTATAGATATTGTCTAAGAAGATAATATTTGTATTCAAACTCACAGCTTTATCGTTGTAATAATAAAGTTGTAGTTGTTTCTTGCATGCATGTATTGTATCGACATGTACCTATTTTGGGGCGCCACAATTTGGATACTTCAAATCCTTCATGCCATTCTTATATATTCTATTCTCTATACCAATTCAACTTTAACCATGACACTGCACCTATTCTATATTTAAAGTGATGATAACAATTAACATATAAGTGCTAGAATCTGCAACCCCACAACTCCCTATTTCATGGTCCATGTCATCCATTATACCTGATATAAAAAATCATCAAATATTCAAATAATGTGAATATAGCCCTCTAGTGGATTGAGAAATATTATAGCCCTATTCAATTTGATTTTACAATTTGATTTTAAAAATGTTCCAATTTGATTTTAAAAATGTTCTGGCACCTGACTTAGTAACACTAACACTCCCTTCTTACCACTTAACGGCTACCAAACAAGTCTTTAATTTGACTCTATAATTTCTCTCACAGAGTATTTAAATTGAGAAAATTGAGACATCACATGTTAAAATTGAGAAAATTGAGACATCACATGTTTACCCCTAAAAATATAATGTGAATAGGCTTTCGAGTACCAAGAAGTTAGAGAAAGTTTTAATCTGTGCTTTCTCAAAAATCAGTTTTAGAAATTGGGATTTCTGGCTGATGAGGAGAAGAATTTGATTAAGACAGCTGATTTTAAGGATACGCTCAGCTTAAACAAACAAAATTGTGTTCGGGTATCACTTGCCACAACCAAAGGAACAAGAAAATGAGGATAATCGATTATAACACATACCGATTGGAGAGAAGCGTCGACAGAATAGAGAACGCAGAAGTCATTGCCCTAACTTCTAAATCGCTCAACTAGGATGCATTTATTTGGTTGGAGTGTCTCACGATTTGCTTGGAGTGTCTGGAGAAGAGCTCGACTAGGGCAGGCGATTTGGGTTTGGAGAGAGGAGCTCAGCTTGTCAGATTCGCGAATTTGGAGAGGGGGGAGAGAAGCGAGATTTGGGTTTTTAAAAAAAGACGCGTAAGAAAGGCCTTTAAATACTTCTGTTACTTAAGATTTTATGTTACTTAAAATTTTAACTCTTGAACTTTTTCTGTGTATATATATATATATATATATATATATATATATATATATATATATATATACGGTCCGGATCTTAAGCTGTATATTAATGACGTCACTGGTCAATAACAGTTCAACCACTTGATTGAACTAATAATTACTCCCTCCGTCCCTATTTAAATGACGTTTTAGAGTTTTTTATTTGTCCCTAATTAATTGACGTTTATTCAAATTTAGGAGAATTAATGATATTTTTCCCAAAATTACCCCTCATTACTCTACCTATTTTTTGGTACTTTAAACTCTTGTGCTATGATAAATTAATGATTTAAGGGTGTTATAGACAATTGAATACTATATTTAATGTTTTCCAATCATTATCTTAATTCTTGTGTCCATCTCTAAAACGTCATTTAAATAGGGACGGAGGAAGTATTAATAACAGTTCAACCACTGATATATTAATGACATCATTAATATATATATATATATATATATATATATATATATTAATGACGTCACTCGTCAATAACAGTTCAACCACTGATTAAACTAATAATTTATCCATCTTATACTTTTTTTGATTCGATAACCGGGTCCGAATCTAAAAACATTGCTTCTATTATCTATATGTATGCATGATAATTAATTAAGAGTAAATTTTTAGTCGAACTTTATTATTGATGCCTCATTCATAAACATTAATTATTACAAAAAATATAGCCACTCTTCTTTCCGAAATAATTGCAAACTCACTGGGTAAAATCCAGTGCTGGCCAAAGAGGCTATGCTTTAAAAGGTAAAAAAAAACATTAAAAAATAAGGCAACTCTGAAGGGAAATTTCTGATGTCATTTGAAAGTTAGCACTTGGGGAGATCTGCTGGAGGGGGGATCAGCTTTTGATCGGGAAGCTTTCCATCCAAGACAAGCCATGCCATCTTCAAACCCCAACTTGTGTGGACCTCTAGATGGCAATGCATAAACCATACCCCTATTTTTACATAACCATAATCAGATCAATCATTAATTATTAACTTAAAAATATGGCAAATTAATTAAAGTACATTGATAAATTTTGAAAACCGGCCTGGATTATCCGCCTGAAACCGAATAGCAACCCATCCACCGGATGGCACCCCAACGGTGTTCCTCTCAATGGGGTCGACAAGATTGAAGTTTTTAGGGTCCTTATTCGAATCATAATTCCCAAAACCTTGTCCGACGACAAAGAAGTTGAATCCATGGAGATGAAGAGGGTGGCTTTCAGCACCAAGAATGCTTGTGTCCTGCAGGACTAGCTCCACACTTGTGTTAAATGGAAGAACCATAAGTTTAGTACCATTGCTTACAAATGTATTGTTTGGGGGGTTTCCGGTATAGTTAAACCATTGCATGGGACTAAACGGGAAATTAGGGTTATAAACACCATTTGATTGACCAAAATAGTGGGATTGGAGGAGAGATATTGTTGGTTGTATGAAGGAGATATTGTTAATCGAAGCTGCAAATCTTGTTCCGTTTGGTCCTTGGCACGTTTGGTTTTTTAGGCCACAAGGGCTTGTTCCAAGGCCTACCGTGAAGAACAAGTGTTTGTCAACTTTCTTAGGAACATTAGCTGGAAATTTAGCATTCGCTAAGCTACGGAGTTTTCTTGAGAAATTGGTGGCAAAAGAAGTGTCATTTAGAGGAGGCAATGTTGGCTTGAAGAGTGGAAGTTTCTTCAGTGAGATTGTTGAATGAAGGGACGGTGATAAATATTCGAGAATACCGGCAACGGTGGAGTTGTCAAATGTGCCAGCGCCAGTGACATATGGTCTAGCAGTCATGAGAAAAATGGCTTTGGGAAAGTTGGTTTTGGTCTTAAGGAGAACATTATTTGTTTGTCCAGGGGTTAGTAGAATGGTTTGAGTCTCAAATGGTTTAACATAAATGGCATCAGCTTCAACAACTGTGAGTGTGTGGTTTGCGATACTAAAGAAGAGCTCGTCATTGAGTGCTGCGTTGATGAATCGTAGAAGGTATGTTTTTCCTGGCTTAACCCTTAGCTTGAATGTGTCTGCCAAATTTTGATTTATAATTTTGGATAATATGCATTTCACACAAATAAGTGTTGGGCCACGCTTATTCTTTTAATTATTCTATCGGGCCTTTATTATTTAACTATTCGAACTATGAAAAGTCATTAAGCCTCACCATCATATTATTTTCATTTCAAACTATAAGACCGGCCGGGTCAAATGGATCAATCCTTTAGACATTTTAATATCTACATCTTTGACTTAGAATGATGAAAAAAGCGTTTGTTGACTAAATAACCCGCCATGCATTAATGTGGATGGGATCATAATCTATTTACGGCCAGAAGTAATAAAGGACCAAAGGCAAGCTGATAAACTATACGCAATGGCAGACCCATCGTAAAGGGGGGTGTGTCAGGTAGTAGTGGGTGGCACAGTAATTCAGGCAAAGAGGGTATAACTTAGCAAGAAAGTCTTCACCAAGAGGTACGTTCTCATACACTTCATCATTCGTAATCACATACACACGTAGAATTATTATTATCTCTTTATCTCAATATACTAGTGATATAGCCTCCGCTTTCGAGCAAATCTTGTGAACACGATATATCGACTCTCACGCTCGAAGCTATCCCCTCGACGGAACCGCCGCCAAGCTTGTGGTGTTTATCAGGTTTACGCTATGTGATCGTGACGCTTTTAAGTGATCGGGACGCGACAAAAGATCTTGGCGCTAATATCAAGCGCTAAGGAGGGCTTTTTTCAATCACAATCGCTTAAATTTGCTTCAAAGATGATGAGGAGTAGAGATGGTACACCTAAGGGCAAAGCGGGTCATTAGTTCATCACCGCCAGATTTCAAAGAAGGATCGCCTGGTCCTTCTAAAAGTGCTCGTGAGAGCACGGCTTCTAAGCACACATCGTAAGAACTTCGTCCAAGATCCATGGTGGAGCCGCATTTAAAGTTGGTTTTCAACGCCGATAAAGGGCGGATCTCGATCAGAACGGTAGAAGGTTCACCACCGTAACTCATCGCCAAGTGGTCAAGAAGACAGAGCCACCAAGTCGGCAAGATGACGGCGACGGCGTAAGGCTTTGGAAGTTTTGTTAAAACAAAGGGAAGATATAGCCAAATGATGCTTCGTGAATGAGTCGAGGGACGAAGCATCTAGCCATATTCATTCCGAAAGGCGAGTAGTATAAGGATGTACCCCTGCCTAAGGGTAAGGAGCCGAACATTCTACGACGTGTCCAGTGGATCATTCTCGCAGTAGAGGAGATCGAGGAGCAGAACGCCTTCTACCAAGAAGGCAATCGACAACAGATCAATTCATCGCGACGATGAAAGACGAAAAAGCAGTCGAGAGAAATTATGCCGTAAACCCGGGCGGGTGGAGTACCGACATAACCGTTTTCACGACGAGGATGAGATCAGACGCCTAGTAAATCAAGAAGTCCCTTGGCGGCGTAGGATCGGCAGAGAAAGGTCGATCCATTCCAAGGCCTAGTGTCGCCAGAGAAGGGAGATCTCATCACAACCCGAAGGTGTTGATTTTCCGCAAGAGAGTCGAAAGAACTCCAAAACAATCGGCCGAGGTCCAACAGCGAGGATACTTCGAAAAGAAAGCGCCCCTTTTTTCCTCCGATATTCTCAAGGAGAAGGCGATGTTACCAAAAGTTGCCTCGTATGGAAAGCTATGATGGGTTAGAGATCCTTATGACCATAGTCGTGCGCTTCAATTTACTTAATGGATTACTACGACTTTTACCGATGTCGCTAAATGTCACACTTTTGTCACTACTTTGAGAAAAGACGCCGCATGCAAAGGATGGGGACTTTACCATCTGATTCTATCTCCTCGTGGACCTAACTTTGTGATAAGTTCCATGCACGCTTTGAAGCAAATCAAGAAGGGGAAAGCCTACAGTGCTCTTTTAAGACAGTCCCCCAGCTTCACCAATGAATCTTTAGCCAATATGTAAAGAGGTTTAGGAAGCTATTTGACAGATATCCGATCTTAATGATCTCCAAGTCATTGGGTTGTTCCGTAATGGGCTAGATCTCGTTAAATCGAGAGAAATTGGTAAAGAAATTGATGTTTCACCATCCGAAAAGCCTCAGCAGTAAGCCTTCGACAAAGCAGTAGGGCTATATTGTTGTAGAAGAGGCTATGAATAAATCAAAAAATCCTTCTTCGAGCCAATTAAAGGAGGTAGAGGTTCCCAAGACCGATGTTGATCGTAGAAGAGTGGGAGGGTACAACCAAGGGGCGGTATGTAGCTCAAGAAGTACAAGAACTCGTGGCGACAAGGCGCAAGCAATGACACACTGCTTTCTACCCCAAGGTTAATAAGGTTTACACCCAAATTGAATACGTAAAGGTCGATAATTTTGGATCGAATCCAAACCAAATTTTTTTGAACCACCTCGTGATAATTACAAAACGGGACACCTAATCCTCGCAAATATTGTGGTTATCATCAAGTCACCGGTCACGACACTAATGAAAGTGTCAAATTTAAAGGATTTTGTAGAGAGCAAGATTAAAAGCGGCTTGTCGATTCAATATGTATCGAGAAAGACCGCCGTGGTCGCAAGTCATTAATCATACTGCTCAAACGGCTTCAAGTACCGCCTGCTCAAAATGCTCCACCACCGCCAAGGCAAGTCGCCGATGTAATAACCGTGGGTCTGCTGGGAAATTAGTAGGGAAGAAGAGGAGGTCTTATCTTGATTCAGCTTATGTCGCAATGATGCTACTCAAGATCGACAGCCTTTTCCGAACTCGTTATTTCGCTTACGGATGCGGATTATCCTTCTGAGCCCATCAAACCGCATGAAGGGGCATCGCGATCACAAATGCAAGTGGGCTCAAATGGATGTGAAACGCATGATGATAGATAACGGATCTTCTGGGGACATTCTTTATGCCCATGCTTATCGTAGAATGCGCCTCGATGAGCACAAAATGGAGGCCTGACAGAGGCTCTCTATACGGGTTTCTAAGAACGACCCAACCAAAGTGGCAGTGCACTATCAAACTCCCTCGTTATCTTCTAAGACTACCGCAAAGTGTGGAGATAACTTGTAAATTTTATGTCAGTGCACGTGATTCTACCACAACGCCATTTTGGGAAGACTCACATCGATGCCTTCTTCAAGTCAGAATTCTATCCCACATTTCAAAATCAAATTCCCACAAACAGCACGGAGTAGGTGAAGTGATGGGTGATTTAGACCGCCCGACGATGTTATCGAAACGTCATATTTCGTCCTAATGGGGGGTTAGTAAACGTAAAAAGACGATGGCAATTGAGATCGAACCTTCACCGAGAGCAGCCTCGTAACCTCGTAATCCCTCACCGGGGGACAGAGAGATTGAGTCGGTCGCCTGAAAGTTTGACAAGATAAATGAGGATCGGTTCAGTCTACCGTAACCTCTTCTGACAAATCTTATGGAACTCTTCGATGTTATGTTGATATTTTTGCATGGGAGCCACAAGACATGCCCGAGTTAGCCTTTAAGGTTGCCGAGCATAAGTCGGAGATAGATCCTTCAAGAGGCCGCCTGTCGTAAGAGGCGGATATTTGCTCCAGAAGGCCGTAAGATCATCGATGAAGAGGTTGCAAAATTGTCGGGTCACGACTTCATCTATGAGATTGATTACCCGAGTGGATAAAGAATGTAGTATTGGTGCGTACATAATGAAAAGTGGCGGGTCCGCATCGACTACACCGACCTCAACAAAGCCCGTCTCAAGGACTTTTATCCTCCGCCTCATATCGATCAAATTTCATCGATGCCACTTCGGTATGATTACTAAGTTTTATGGATGCTTTTTCAGTTTATCATCAAATATCCACGCAGCAAAGAAGACATTCCAAAACAATATTTATTACACACCGCTCGGTGTATGCATACAAAAAATGACTTTTGGCCTCATTATCGCCGGAGCTACCTATCAAAGGATGATGAACTTCATATTCGATAGCAAATGGGGAGGAACATGGAGGTTTATGTAGATGACATGATCGTGAAGAGTATGCAGATTCGTAAGCATTTGACGATCCGAGGAGTGCTTTCAAACTATTCGTTATCGCTAATTAAGGCTTAACCCGACCAAATGTACTTTCTACCTTGGTGCAGAAAGTTTCGGGTTATCCGTCACCAAAGGGGCATCGAGGCCAATCCAGAGAAGATCCAGCCATCCTCGACATGAAGACTCCTCAATCATTCAAAGACGCTCAACGCCCCGACCGGGTAGGATCATGCTTTAAGGAGGTTCGCCGCCAAATCTCAGCAGAGCGATGTCTTCCTTTCTTTGACACATTAAAGGGACCAAGAATGCGAAGACATTCCAAAGGACTCCGAGTGTGAAGACGCTTTCCAAGGTATAAAGACGATCTCGCTTTCTGGCCTTTATTGGTAAAGCTCGTCCCCGCAGAGACTTTATATTTGTACCTCATGGCAAGTTCCTTAGCAGCTTGGAGCAGCTTTTGGTTCGGAGATCATCGCCGAAGCAAAGATCCGGCCTATTACGCCACCACGCCCCACGAGATGTCAAACCAGTATCCAAACATCGAGAAATTTGCCTTTGCTTTAATAATTGCCAGAGAAAGCTTCTAGCAAGATTTTCAAGGTCGACTCGGGTCATCTACACGGATCACCCATCAAGAAGGTGATGAGCAAGCCAGAGGTCTCGCAGCGCTTCAAAGCAAAGATGGACTATGGAGTTATCCCAATTTTTCATCGAGTATCATCCCCGAACTACCATCAAAGCCCAAGCCCCGGCCGACTTTATGGTAGAATGCTCGCTCACCGCGCAGATGCGATTTACCGAAGTCAATCTTCCGACGAAAGCAAAGGCCGCTCTTCAAATAGGTCGAAAAGCGTGGACGCCAGATGCGTAGATGGATCCTCTACGACGATCGTTAATGGAGCAGAATTATTTTAATAAGTCCGTATGATTCAAAGTTCAAGAAAGCCATCGATTCGGGTTTAAAGCAACGAACAATGAAGTCGAATACGGTTGTTAAGCAAGTGTCCGATTAGCAAAGAGTCTCAAGTCCAACAGCTTAATTATCTATAGTGATTCTCGCTGGTCGTTAAACAAATTGCCGGGAGATTATGAAGCTCGTGGAACCCGAATGATCAAATATCCGCGTAATTAAGAAACCAACTTCAATTTTTCGCTTCGCAGACGAAGTTTCAGAGAGTATAGAGCGCAAATGACAATTCTACCCGCCGATGCATTGTCGAAACTAGCCACTACACAGTATGCGTATGTCTTTCATGGATCGGTGTATTTGGAAATTTTACAAAGAAATGAAAGTGTTCAAAGACGGTCGTGATGTGTATCGACCGAACAAACCGCTGGATGACCCCTACATCGAGTATTCGCGATGGCGTCCTTCCTTCTGATCAAATGCTAAAGAAAGAAGATCAAGTACAAGAGTACTAATTTTAGTCTTATCGACGGGATCTCTATCGATCGGCATTTTCCTCACCATTATTGAAATGTTTGGCTCGTCCGCCGAGTATGCTCTTCGGAAGTTCATGAAGGATTTATGCGATCATACGGTCGCTAAGTCTTTGCACATAAAGTGCTTCGACAAGGTTACTATCAATCGACAATTTTCAAAGAAGCTACAGAGTACGCCAAGAAAATGCGAAAATGCCACCATTAATAGTCCGGTTCTCACATCACCACCTAAGAGTTATACTCGATTCTATCTCCTATACCCTTCACCGTCTGGGGGTGGATATATTGGGACCGTTACTCAAAGCTAAAGGTCGTTAGCTTCATTATAGTTGCTATTGATTATACGACTAAGTGGGTAGAGGCAAACCACTTTGGCCGATAATGTAACAGAGTGCTTAAAGTTTATAAAGGAGTCTGTGGTGTTTCGCTTTTAATCCCTAAGGTATTGATATCTGACAATGGACGCCAGCTCAGGGTTCAAAATTTGAAGAATTTTTGAACGATTTGGGGATCCAAAGATAAGAAGACTTCGTGGCTCATCCACAATGAATGGGCAAGTTGAGGTAACCAACAGACGACGTCACGAATCTAATCAAGCGTAGATTGATGAAGCTAAGGGAGATGGCCGTAAGAATTGCTGCGTCTGTGTGGCATACCGAATCACACCAAGGACTACTACGGGATTCACCTTTCGATCGGCTTCTACGGTAATCGATGCCTTAGTCCCAAAGAGATCGGATCTCCAAGTCTTCTGCAGGTCAATTCAAAGAAATCTACAACGATGAAGGATCAAGGCTAACTTGGACCTCGCTAGACGAAAGTCGAGAGGAAGCTTTAATCAAATCGGTCGCTTATCAACGAAGGGTGGCCAAGCATTATAACAAGGGCGCGCAAACTCAGAGATTCAAAGTGGAGACTTCGTTTCAGAGAAGTCAAGCTTCTACACCTCAAAACACGGAAAGCTAATGCCGAATCGAAGGGCTATATGAAGTAATCAAGTACCAAAGCCGTGTACTTATCGATTAAAGGCACTCGATGGTTCCGAGATCAAGAACACTTGGCACGCCGCGCACTTCTAAGTATTTTCAATGAAGATTAAGTCGCTTTATCTAAGTCCGTATACCGATTGTTTGATATTAATAAAAGATCACTTTTCCACAATTTATCACCGGTCCTATTTGTCCGATGGTCACTATGGTGTAAAGGAGGTACGGTAGGACTCACCGCCATTCGATGGTAGCCCCAGGTCCTTTTGGTCCTATATTGATCTTATCAGGGTGATAAGTCAATGGTCACTGGTCCTATTTGTCCGATGGTCACTATGGTGTAAGGAGGTATGGTAGGACTCGCTGCCATTCGATGGTAGCCCTGTGTCCTTTTTGGTCCTATATCGATCTTATCCGGGTGATAAGTCAATGGTCACCGGTCCTATTTGTCCGATGGTCACTATGGTGTAAGGAGGTATGGTAGGACTCACGGCCATTCGATGGTAGCCCTGTGTCCTTTCTTTCCCTATATCGATCTTATCGTGGTGGTAAGTCAATGGTCATCGGTCCTATTTGTCCGATGGTCACTATGGTGTAAGGAGGTACGGTAGGACTCACCGCCATTCGATGGTAGCCTCGTGTCCTTTTGGTCCTATATTGATCTTATCAGGTGGTAAGTCAATGGTCACTATTAATCCTTATGCTCTTGGTTCTTATCTCTTTTGTCGTCCAAATTTACTTCACGATGATCGATCTCACTCTTCTGCATCAAGCGAGTATAAGTTATTTATTTTGTTTAAGTGTCGAGTTCAGCTTTATTTAGTTCGCTTAACTCAAATCTCGTCTCAGAAAATTCAATTCACTTCATCGCATAAGTTAACCGTTATATGCTATGTCTAATTCAATAGTTCATCTTATCGGTACTAAATTATCGACAAGAAACCGACGGAATGTAAGTCATAATCAAGATAAAGCTTAAAGATTTATCAATATACATAAAATGCTCATTTCATTTAAGTCAATTATAAATTAATTACATAAACATAAAAAGTTTAAAGTAGTTAAATATTTACATAAAACCAAAAATATGATATATATTCAGCACCGCCTTCATCATCTGAATCGAGCAATGCCGAGTCCAACCGAAAGCAAATTGATAGCTTCTCTTTTCCTCGCTCCCGACAAATTCTCATATCCTCCGAATAAACCTTCACGATCTCAACATTAAGTTCATCCGAGTCCTCAGATCACCTCAATCTGCTCCCGAGCTCTTTCAACAAAATAGGCCTCGCCCCTCAAGGTCCTTTATTTTACGGCGAGCTTGTGACGCTGGGCCTTATGCCTTCTAAGCTTCATCTTGAATCTCGCCTCACCTCACCAAGTCAAGGACTAGCTTCATCAACAAGAAAACTCCTCATTTTTCGCCTTCAGAGAAAGTTCTCTCAACCAAACCAAAGATTCAGTGTTGGTCGAGTTTGTCATCGGCTTTTGACGCAAACCCAACCCATCCTCAGAGTTCTTTAGTTCATCATCGATGTCTTCAAATCCATCTTAGCCCGATCCAATTCTATCTCAAGACCGCTGATGGTATGAAAAGCATCTTCACGACCAAATTTTTTTCTGGCCCAAGGTCGATTTCAAAGATATTTATCTCTTGTCGCATGAAATCTTCCTCGCCTTCTCCATTTATGTGTCTCTTGACGCAATCGTCCAAGACAAAGATTAGCCCAAGACATTTTCAAAATATTCTAGTCAAACGCCTAAAATGCTCAAAGGAAAATAGAGATGTGGAGGAAGAAGTGATTGTTATTTACCTCGCCAAATAACTCATTCCTCGTCGAGAAGATTTCCGTCCAGATGATCACCGAACCTGGTCGCCAAGCAGTCCGAACGAAAAGTTCAAGAGGTCAAAAGGAAAGTCAAGGCTGAACTCCGGGCCATGGGGTCGAGATCCCACAAATTGCAGATGATAACTCGACCAAGGACCGGCCTTTCGGGAGAGGGTCTCTCGACTTTCAGAGAGAGAAATGGGCCGCTCGGGAGGTATAGAGTCCGCATGAATAGTTTCAAAGCATAGGGATTTGTTTGGAGGGGTTCTTTGGGTGTCAAAACAGAGGCGTAACTTGATGGCTATCGTGGGTACGCTTCTCTTCCCGATAACGCTGAAATCCTTCGCCCCGGTCACCGCCCTCTTCTATCTCAGATTTCTGCTGGGGGCACGAAGGTGGAATGACCAAGACCGAGGAACCCCGAGCTCTTCTTGGCAGCTAAGGGGTTATTTTTGTTTTTAATTTTTGATCCTAAGTATATTTCTTCGATCAGACGATCAAGTAAACCGCCTCGATCGAGGAATGGTTTTGAGGTTGGTTCTGCTTCGCACGGGTTCGGAGGAGTTACAAAAGGGGACAATTCGGTTTTCCGGTAGCTCTCCTCTTCCGCCGAGGGTGAAGGGTCTCTTCGTATGAGAACCTCTTCTACTGCTTTTTTCGCGCTTGAAATTCATCCGTATGAATTTCTCGTGTCGATTTACTTCGGGTAGCTTTTCAACAGTGTAGCCTCAATTGCTTCAAGACTTCCTGCATAAAGAAATCTTCAACTCCTTTATTTCTAAGAGCTCTATCCCATCAAAGATAATTGATAAATCAAACAATTCTATGTTAAAATTATATATCATAGAATATTTTCAAAAGGTATACATATATGAAATAAGCGGTATGTACTTACACTTACGGGTCATATAACCATGCTTGCTTTCGAGAGGAGTCCAGATTTCCATTCTTCTTTCTGGAAGTTGTCAAATAGCTCCATCATTTCCACTTCCCGCTTCTTCGTAAACGCTCTCCAAAGTCGCCAGATATTTTTTCGTCACTGCCCAATTCGCAAAAAGAAGAAATCTCCGGCCTTTAACGAAAAACCACTTCTCGTGCCATCCCTATTGCTCAAGGGTGTTCACCAAATGACGCCCTGTCAATTTCTCTCCGCACTTTGGAGAATGTTTGTCGAGGGCTCTTGAACCCTTCTCCTCGGATCGCACTATCTTGTAGACAAAGACAAGAAGAAGTCCAGGGAGGCTCGACGCCCAATTCACGACGTAAGGCCACGGGCGGCCGTAATGTGGATGTAGGAGTTTGGCACCAACCAGAAAATCCCACACCCAAGAACCCCAAAGAGGGTCACTATAAAGACACGAAGGGGAAACGAACCCCTTCTCCAAGAAGTCACCGGACTACCATTCCATCCTTCAAAGCCGATGACATCATCTTCTCACCGTAATCTGGGTACCTCGACCGCACGGGTATCCTAATGTGGAACCAAGTTCAACCCTCTTTAGTTCAAATTTCGCCATGATGGGAAGGAGTGTTAGTACGCGAGAATCGCCCGCATCTCTCGTAGTAGTATTCTTGAGGGGGGTTTTTGGGTTTTCTGCTTGGGATTCGTGTCAAGTCCCCTCATGAAGATTAGGGTTCGAGGAACCACAAAGATGGGTGTTACAAGTACGGGGAACTCGCTCGTGGTCAGGGAAGCCATTTGTGACGATTTGCGAGAGAGAAAGATCGTAAAAATTTAGTAGGCGCCGAATTTCAAATGAACAGTAAAACTCACAAATTTGGTAAAGTTATCCTTTTATAATCGATTTGCTACATACAGTTGTTCAAGACGGGTGCATTAAATGCTAGTAATAATTTGGAATTTGAATGGGAAGCGTCCGCTTTTGTCCGGTATTTAATGGATAGAGCCTTTCCGATTTGGGCCTCTTAAATTCCTTTCATTTCATTTCATGAGCGATAAATGGGTACGCTTTTAATTACATCTTGTTATTTATCGATTCTCAAGAAATATCATGGATTGTTTATAGTTTTTATTAAACATTTTGCTCAACAAAAAACTAGGGGGCAATGTCGGGTCATGATATTTTATCTCTTCGGGGCCGTGTGTATTGGGCTTATTCTTTTAATTATTCTATCGGGCCTTTATTATTTGAACTATGAAAGTCATTAAGCCTACCATCATCATATTATTTTCATTTCAAACTATAAGACCGGCCTGTCAAATGGATCAATCCTTTAGACATTTTAATATCTACATCTTTGACTTGTAATGATGAAAAAGCATGTCATTGACTAAATAACCTCGCCATGCATTAATGTGGATGGGATCATAATCCATTGCCTACGGAGTAATAAAGGACCAAAGGCAAAGGGATAAACTACATGCGCAATTAAGGACCCCATCGTAAAGGGGGTGTGTCGTAGTAGTAGTGGGTGGCACGGTAATTCAAAAAGAGAGGTATAACTTAGCAAGGAAGTCTTCACCAAGAGGTACGCTCATACACACTCATCATTCGTAATCACATACACAGTAGAATTATTATTATCTCTTTATCTCAATATACTAGGTGATATAGCCTCCGCTTTCGATAAATCTTGTGAACACGATATCGACTCTCACGCTCGAAGCTATCCCCGACGGAACCGCCGTTCAAGCTTGTGGTGTTTATTGTGTTTACGTTGCGGGACGCGTTTTAAGATCGTGACGTGACAAAAGATCTTGGCGTTAACAATAAGCAAGTGCACGATTTAGGGGTTTATATATGTGTGTGTATATACACATCATGCATGGCTATAATATTGAATACCTTTGGCCGAGCAGTTATACAAAGGACCAGGAAGTCCATTAAATGTGTAGGCATCGGAAACATTAGGACCTCCACCGGTTTGTAAAGCTTGGGTAATGATGGCTTCGGGGTCAGCATTGAACCATTCTCCTACAAATGAAAAATCAAAGTTTCTCACATAATTATGCTACAAACTTTTCAGCATATATATATATATATATATATATATATATATATATATATATATATACACACAGCGGATCAGGTCCGGACTTCCGGACTTGATCAAAAACGGATCCCAAAATTTTATTTTATTTTTGCTTTTTTTTTTTAAAATAACTAAAAAAAAATATTTAATATTTTATGGGCTGAAATTTTCCATAATAAAAGTGTTTTGGGGTGATTTGAATACCTATACCAAAAAAGTAGTACAGCCTGCATTGCACTACTACCACTATGTTTTGTTATAATGCACTCAAATCACGCCCAAAACACTTTATTATGAAAAATTTAATTCCATAAATATTAAATATTTTTTTAGTTGTTTTAAAAAAAAAAAAAAAAAAAAGTCCGGACGGAATAAAATCCGGGCGTCCGGACTCTATATATATATATATATATTGAATCAATTTTTTACCATTAATTTTGATTGTGTTACTAGTAGGTAGTTAAAGCTAAGAGAAAATGAAACAAGTTATATATATAATACAAAACTAAGCTTTCTCTTAATTAGCTTTAACTTAGGTTAATTACCAAAGATGATGGGAACTTCCTTATTGGGTTTGGGAAATGGGTAAGGCACGTTTCGCTTGGGAAGAATGATAAGAGGACCATAGAGAGTTGCCCTTAGCCATGAAATATGGGCATGCCAAAAGAGAGTTCCTCTTTGCCCAACAATGGTATAATTATACACATAGCTCTGGCCAGTTTGTATGGGGCATTGTGTTATATATGCCGGTCCATCTGCCCAACCACTTCGAAGCTGTCGAATTCCATGCCTGTACGTTTTATGGTTGTCATTTGATTTTTGCAAAGTAACTATCTGCTTAATTATCAACTTTTGTAATGAACTACTATAATATAAAATTAGTAAAGAATTATAATATATATATATATATATATATATATATATATATATATATATATACCAGTGGATTGATATATTGTTTGGAACATTATTAATGACTTTAATGAGTAGACGATCGCCTTCCCTAGCTACAACTTTTGGACCTGGAAATTTTCCATTTACGGTAACAATGCTCTTCGTGTGGCACAGTCGTGTCACATTTTGCAGCTTGACCTATGAAATTGTGATCAAATTAATTTAAATGTTAAAAAAAATAATAATAACAAAATGATACATATTTTGAAACTTTTAATGACCATTTACCACATTAAAACTTACGTTAAACTCGTAATGCCTGGTTGTGGAACCTGCATTGTCTGCATGGGCCAAGTGAGGAAGAACACAAAATAATGTTATCAATAAGAAAAGAACAACTCCTGTAAAAGCCATTTTCTTGCTTTTATCTCTCTTTCTAGCTATTGCCTTTTCTCTTATGAAAAAGCTAATAGATTGTGAATCTTGTTTGAATTGAACAAAAGGTCAAGAGATGGCATATATATATATAAGGGAAGTGGTGTAAGGGTGTTTGGGTGATTAGGTGATATATGCATGAATATATATTAGATATAGTATAGATATGTTATTTTAAAGAGAGAGAAAAGAAGGCCATATATGGGAATTAACTAACCAAAAACGAGGCTTGAAACTAGGTCTTGCTTGGACCAACTGTTGTTGGAGAGCAACGTTAGAGTGATGTCAAAGACAATCAATTACATAATATTATTTGCCTTTTCTCTTTTCCCGGCCTGTCAAATCTTACCTTCTTGGCGATGCTATTCATGTAACCCTATCTATCTGTCTCATGATTTTGACCATCTTTATATTTTTTTAGTTTATGTTCTTCCAGGCATTTCACTTAATTTCTTTCATATATACTTCCTCCGTTTTGAAAAGTAGTCTCATTTACCATATTTCTTTCATTCTCTCTTCTTTTTTCACTTAATTTCTTTTTTGATAACGGTATAAAATGATGCAATTTATAATCACATCTTTAATATTATATTATTAATTACTCCTTATATATGCAAGGAATTTCTAATAAAGGTATTATGCTTTTAGTTAAGAAGAGAGAACAAGAGTCCAAGGAGCAAAAAAACTAAACACGCAATAAATTTAATAATTAATAAACATGTAAAATTTCACAGTTTTATAAATAAAACTGTTTTTGGATAACGGAGCGAGTATATATATATATATATATATAAACTCATTCAACTACTGAGATTGCAGATAGGCGCAGTTGCAATATATAGTATAAATTAATATTGTTGGGATTGAATTTTTTATTAATTTAAAGAGTTATTATTTAATCGATAAATTAATAATTTATTAATTTGAAGAGTATTTTTCTATTCGGTGAACATAAAATTTAATTACATTAAAATTCTTCCATTTTATTGTTTATATCATACTTTTTTGATGCAATGTATCATACTTATTAAATTAATGTAATAATAGAATTCATTATAAGTGATATTAATTATTTTTAATAATTAAATAATGTTCATTGTATCCACTTTTCAAATTACATTCACATTTTATTTCAAAAAAAAATTATACTCACATTAAGTTTAATTAATTTGTATATATAAGTTCATTGTACTAGAATTTAATACATTTCATGTATGATGATAAAGAGAACTACTATATAAACATCAATTTACCCTAGATATATTTGTAATTTAAAATTATTAATTTATGATTTTGATGGGACCATATATTTATATAAGGGTCTTTTAAAAGTATTATTTTAAGCGAAATTATTAATTTATCCCATTAGCCTAAAATCGAACTGGGAAAAAAAATTATTTTAGAGAGATTATTAATTTATCGAAAGTATTAATTTATAAAAGATTATACGGTATATAATTATATATAGTTAAAGGGCAGTGTATTGGGTGCTTGGATCTATTCTTTATTAGGCAAAAAAAAAAGAAGCTAGGTTGTATATATGTAATATGTATATCTAAAATAATGTATCATGATTATAATGAATTTATACAATTTATCTCTCTTTTGGATTTATTATATTGTAAAGAATTAATCATACTCCACTGCTAATTAATCGCTGTCGCATGGTCCAGTGCATGTAACATTCTCATTATCAAGGTGGTATTAATTAAGCTTGTTGATTAAGTAATTAACGAAATGAACCTTTTATGTAGGGAATTAAGTAATTAATTAAGCTTGTTGATATATGATCGAGTTCATGGACACGTATTGACTGGAATGACTAATTAACTGAAGAAGCTCAGTTTGGTGGCTGAGGCATTGTCATTTCTCAACTTTAGAGGTTCCAAATTTAAGCAATTTCCTCTCAAGCAAACATGGGACTCACTGATATATATATATATATATATATATATATATATATATATAGTAGGGATAGGTGCTGACCCTTATTATGTTTATCATGCTTACCTATAAAAAAACGCGTCTACTCATTTCTCTCTCCTCGCTCAAACATTACGCGTCTAATTTTTCTCCCCCCTTATTTCTCTCATCTGAAAAACGCGAATTGAGATTCCATCTCCAATAGGAAAATCGAGCGAGCATCGATTCCAAATCTGAAGCCCTTGACACGGTCGACCCCTCCCCTCATCCGATTCTCAAACATGTGCTTCCAAAACAAGCCCTAATCCTGGTATGTCTCCAATCCAAATCAATTTTTTATGGGTATTCCAAAACAAGCCCTAATCATGCGTGTTCTCTCTCATTTTCAGACAAAGCAAACCCCTTTCCCTCATCCGATTCGGTCGAAAGGAACGAAGCATTGTTCGATTTCTTCCCCTGCCACTGACCCTCTTCAGTTCAAGCAACCCTAGATAAGCTTTTAAGGTGCGATTTCTTGTGGGTTTTCATTTTAATTTCTACGTAATTCGAGTTTTAGTCACAATTTGTTGTATATTTACATAAAGAAATTTATTTGTCGATTAGAGTTTTGGACTAAATTTTTTAGCTGGTGGGTTCTTCAAATGAGGGTATTTGAAGCTATGACTTTCAGTTGTTTTGGTGTATTTGATTCCTTTAAACATGTTTAAGAAATATTTGGGCTTTCCTTTTTTGGGAAATATTTGGGTTTCTACTGTAAATTTTCCTATAAACATGTTCGTTCCTAATTGACAGTTCCATTTTAGTTAGGATGCATAAACGGGATTGGTTAATGTGGAGCTTTTATCATGTGTGGACAGAATTTTTAGTTAGATGTCAAATATTGTAAAAAAAAATTGCAGTTTTGTTATGCAAGCATAGTCATGACATGTATTATGTTTTTTTTTTGAGTTGCTCGGTTCCATTTGAGTTGCAGCTATAGTCATGACAATTATAGTCATGACATGTATTATGTTTTTTATTTGAGTTGCTCGGTTCCATGTGTATTATGTACTATTTGTGGTTCTAATATATCAGTAACTGTATTCGTGTTTGAGAAAGACTTTCTCACTGAAAGCAATGGCTGAACGCATTATTGTGATTGTGATAGGCGACCTCAACTTAAAACAGCATGGACCGATTCAAACCCAGGAAGAAGGTTTTTATCATGTTCGAATTATGGAAAAGTAAGTGTGTAAGGGTTTCAATTTTTTTTATATCTCTTCCATTTTATTTACTTTTAAACCTTCTTTGTTGTTTACAGAGGAATGCTTGTCAATTTTTTGCTTGGTATGATCCTCCAATGTGTGATAGATCAAGACAAATAATCCCCAGATTACTTCGAAAGATTAACGGAATGGAGGAAGAGATGGAGAAAATGCGTGCACTAGGCAAAATGCGAAGAAACAAATTTATTGTTGCACTTGTTATTTCTTGGTTATTGATTGTAATCATGTTATTGTAGATGTACTAAATATTGTAATATTGTGTTGACTATTGTCATATTCATTAAGGATCTATAAGAAACTGATTATATTGGTTAATGTAGAAACTGATTATATTGGTTACTGTAAAATGTGTTGAATATTGTCATGTTCCTGAAGGATTGGTTATTCATTTTCAATCCTGTATTTTGCTGAATAGTTGGAGAAAAGAAGAAGCATACTAATAAGTTAACATGCACATAAAAGATGCTATGAAACAAACTCAAAAAGGCCATGTCTGCACAACAAAACAGAGGAGATCCAAATATGTTCTGCAAAAAAAGAGGATCAACTGGTATTCATTTTAGTTGAATATGATATTCATTTTTATGTAAAAATGTGTACTGCTAAAAAGTGATTAACTATTCTATTAGTTAACCATTTTCGGGTGGAGTGCAATAATTATTTAAGGGTCAACTGTGGCTGGTTTGATATGTGTAGCCTAGATACAAAAACATATACAGGCCTTACACATCTTATATCTTATGAGGAAAGCCACCCCTTTAAACTCTTGAGTTAAATTTCCTGTGGACCACAAGTTACTCATGTGCACACTAAAAGATGCTATGAAACAAACTCAAAAAGGCCTTGTCTTCACAGCAAAACAAAGGAGATCGAAATATGTTCTGCATTACAGAGGATCAAAATTGATTACCAAATTCACCACCCAATATGTCATACTGGCTCACAACAACAGTCTTGATTACCAAAAAGAATCCAAAAGTCATACTACAACAACTTACTACAACAACTAGATACTATGATAAAAGTCACAACAAAATATTTTCTTAAACAATCTATTAAATCCCAGCTGCTGCAAGAATATAAGCCATACTAAAACAACTTACTACACCCATTTCAGCCAACATAGAAACTAAGGTACTGTCAACATCTAGATACTATGATAAAATTGACACTTGTTCAAATCTTTTGTCTTGCTGCCTTCAGTCTTGCTGCCTTCAGTCTTTTGTGTAACAACTGATTCTTGACATGAAATATGATCTGTCAGCCATAAAGAGAAGTACATAACACTGAATTGACAAGTCTTGGCAGAAACTTAATAAAATGGCGTCTACCCACACATGACATCCCAACAAAATAAACACACAAAAGCTGCACAAATGCTAGTAGAATAAAAATCACAAAGCACTAGCTCAGAATGAGTATGCAGAATTACCTCAGAATTTAGATTTAATGATTCACATATCAATCTCTATAGCATCATCATTATCTACACTTGGAGCATGCGTAGCATCATCATTAGATACTCCAATTCTACATGTAAACAAAAATTAAAGTCAAATACAGAGCAAATATCAAAGTCAATTTTAAAATAATAGCAAAGTCAAAATACACAATTTGCTTACAGATTATTAAGCTTCGGATAGTTTCTTTTATCGTGTGTCACACCAACTTCCCCACATGCATGACAACGTCTACTCTTGGCACTTTTTTCTTTCCCCAAAGCCCTTTCTTTACCACCCTTTAGCCTTTTGCCACACCCTTTTGCTCGCATGTAGTTTGGCTCAATATAACTATGTTCATGTGTAGAAGTCATGTTAACTAACTTGGATACACTAATTCCACCACACCATTTCCTTGTTTCTTTCGGAATCAGTCTTTCCAATAATTTGCTTCACCTTCTCATATCCATTATCTAGACATTCTTTTACAAAATTTGTGGCTTCTTCATTTGTGAGAGCACTATCAATCAAATTTAAAGAACGTTGAATCAATTGACTCCGCAAGAGCAAGTATAACTTGTCATCTTTTATCGCCACACCATTATCATCAATTACACTTACTGATTTTGTTCTCTTTGTCCACCTCGATAAAATGTATTTTGTAGGCAACTCGTCAATATCATGATACTTATGCAAGTAAGCTAGTACATGCCGACATAGGATTCCCAAACTCTTAAATTTTTTGCAAGTGCATGTAGCATAATCCTAAGATTTGTCGTAATGGATTTCTCTTACATTACACTTGTTGACATTCCTTCGACAAATCTTATATACATGGTAGTTGACATCCTCTTTCATAAGTTCAAACTTATAATTAAAAGACTCACACAACTCGTCTTCAAATTTGTAATACATAGAATATGTATAAATGTCAACCATTTGACTTAAGAAATGATTGGCAATTTTCATTTTCGGTCTCTCAATTAAATCTTTGTTATTTGATTCCAACTCTACATGTCGTTGATGTTGAAGGCCCCGACCAAATTGAATCATAAAATCCACTAATGAATTTCCTTTAGAAATAAATCTTTTAAAAAACTCATTAGAACTCTCTGCTCGTTGGCTACTTGACATGTCAGCTGAGAAAACATGATTCACATGTGCGGGTGCCCATCTAATACAGATGTCATACATTGATTGTAGCCATTTATTAGTAGTCAACCCACTTTTCTCCAACAACTCCACCCAAGTAGAGTCAAACTTTTCCACAGCCTCTGAATTCTAAATGCAATTTAAAAACTCTTTATAATAAGCACTGTATTTTGCTGAGTCAATCTTCTCTGAAAATTTGGTCAAAATGTGTCAACTACAATACCTATGAAATGTCTTAGGAAGGATATGTGAAATGGCATTTGTCATAGCCGGATCCTGATCAGTGATAATCATCTTAGGTGCATCACCTGGCATTGCATCCAAAAAACACTTGAACAGCCAAACAAAAGTATCTATGGTCTCATCACTTAAGAAAGCACAACCAAATACAATAGTTTGACCATGGTTATTAACCCCCATTAGTGGTGCAAATATCATTCCGTAACGATTAGTGTTGTACGTGGTATCAATAATGACAACATCGCCACAAAATCTATAAGCCCGTCTAGAAGTTGCATCAGCCCAAAAACAACGAGTAATCCTTTTTTCATCGTCTGTATAAATTGTAAAGGTGAATGCAGGATTCTTCTGTTGTTCTAACTTCAAGTACTCATTCAACATATTGCCATCTTGTCCCTTCAACTCATTACGATTGTCTCTTTCAAAGTTATATAAATCTCGTTGCATGCAACCAATATTTTCAATCCCTCCCGCCTGCACTGCAAGAAAGTTGTATTGTTGGCATTGTGGTATATTCACCATGCCAAGTTGTTGACTCAAACATTTTTGGGCAGCTGACACATTACGGTGCGATCGTAACAGATGTCTCTTATGTGGGGTTGACAATGGGTGACAATGGCCCTCTTCAGTTATGGTAACTACGTACAAGTCATTTCTTTTAACCACCACAATTCTTGCACCACAACCTTCTCTAGTAGATCCATGTTTTCTTTTTGCATCCACATTGGCTAATAGTTTGCCCTTTCCTTGCTTATAACAGACATACTCCTTCCTCACAATCTCACCGCTTCCCTCAATTTTTTCTCAATATGCTTTCGCACACTAAAACCAAAGACGTGATCGTCTCGCATAATGTATTGTAAAAAATGTGAACGTCCTCTCTTGTTTGAAATTCTCGACCTAGCTTAGCGTAAATTCATCTGGCTACTTGAGGATAGTAGACTACTGATTTATCATTGTTCACATCCAACCCCTCTTCAATCAAGTCATCCCTCTCCATCTCCATTTCAAAATTATAAATGCAATCTAAATTCATTTCTGCATTATCCCCACAACTATCAATTTCATGGTTCATAGCATCTATAATAAACAACAGTTCCTTCAAAATTTGGATAAAAAAGTAATACCTGTCATTCAACTTCCATAAAAGGAGATAAGCAATCAAGTACCTGATATAGAAAAAATTCCACTGTCATAACATCCACCATATTTTCAGTATCAGAATTTGATTTAAA
This sequence comes from Panax quinquefolius, assembly GCA_020205615.1. NCBI lineage: Eukaryota > Viridiplantae > Streptophyta > Magnoliopsida > Apiales > Araliaceae > Panax > Panax quinquefolius. Next base: position 144,106,095 of record CM035167.1, read on the forward strand.
AAAAATTCTCTGTCATATCTGGAAAATTGAGTCAATTCAAACTGTTTCAAATTTTATTAAGTCACTATAACATTTGAACTTGAAGAAAAATAACACAAGATAAAAACAAAGAAAAGGGAAAAAGTACCTTCGTGAGAGCTCAAGAACCCTTTTGGCCTGAGAATCATCAGAGGACACCAATTCCAATAGAATTAGGGCTTGTTTTGGAAGCAAAAGAGAATCAGATAAAAGAAGAGGGTCACGATTCCTGGGTTCTCTTTGGAATACACGAATCAGTTAGGGGCTTCAGATTTGACATTGTTCGATTAGGACTTGTTTTGGAAGCACATGAGAGAAGGGGTCGAGCTTCTCTTTGCTATTACTCGCAATCCCTTGTCAAGGGCTTCAGATTTGGAATCGATGCTCGCTCGATTTTCCTATTGGAGATGGAATCTCAGTTCGCGTATTTTCAGATGAGAGAAATAAGGGGGGAGAAAAATTAGACGCGAAATGTTTGAGCGAGGAGAGAGAAATGAGTAGAGACGCGTTTTTTATATAGTAGCAGGTAAGCATAATAAGGGTTAGATCCGATCCCTATCAGTATATATATATATATATATATATATATATATATATATATATATATATATATGGACAAGATCCAGTCCGGACGGATCTAATGTCCGAACTTTTTTACTTTTTTTTTGTTTTTTTTTTAAAACAACTAAAAATAAATAAATAAAAAATTATGGAATTGAATTTTTTTCATAATACAGTATTTTGGGTGTGATTTGAGTGCGTGATAACAAAATATATATATACGATGCATGCGCATATACCACCATTTTTTGGTATAGGTATTTAAATCACACCCAAAATATTATATTATGGAAAAATTTCAGTTCCATAAAATATTAAATATTTTTTTTAGTTGTTTTAAAAAAACAAAAAAAAATTTGTCCATTTTTGATCGTGTTGGACTCCGGACTGATCCAATATATATATATATATATATATATATATATGGGGAATGATCCGTGGAAAGCGTTAGCTATTAGCACTATTTGAACTGACGTTAATCTAGTCGTCCAATATTAGAGTTAATGGCTAAGATGAATGCCCAGCCACTAAAGGGAGTAGTGGCCAGCAATAAATTAAAAAATCCTCTCTGCTGGCCACTAGAGGGAGTAGCGGCCAGTCAAAACGTCGTTGTTTTGACTGACCGCTACTCCCTGTAGCGGCCAACACAGAGGATTTTTTAATTTGGCCCATGGCCCAGCCGCTAGAGGGAGTAGCGGCCAACAAAAAAAATTGGCCAATTACTGATTATCCTAATTATTCTCATACATGCTACTTATTAACTTGTAAAATAAAATAATAAAAAAATATAAGTATAATTATAAGGATAATCAGTAATTATCCTTATACTTATTAATAAAATAAGTATGTATAAGGATAATTAATAATTATCGTCTTATAATTTTTAATTATAAATAGAAAATAATGATTGAATTTATATTATATTCCTACTCAAATATATAAACTCAATCACTATTTTTTATTTATAATTAAAATTATAAGAAGATAATCGATAATTATTCTTATACATACTTATTTTGTTAATAAGTATAAGGATAAAGTATAAAGATAATTACTTGATTATCCTTATAATTATCTTTATAATTTTTATTATTTTATTTTACTTGATTAATAAGTAATAAGCATAAGGATAATCATTAATAAGTATAAGGATAAGTATAAAGATAATTATTGATTATCCTTATAATTATACTTATAATTTTATTATTTTATTTTACTAATTAATTAGTAGCATGTATGAGAATAATTAGGATAATCGAGAATTGCCAATTTTTTTGTTGTCCAAGCTACTCCTCAGATTTCAATTGGGCCGTGGGTTAAATTAAAAAATCCTCGTGTTGGCCGCTACTCCTAATGCTACCAACGTAGAGGATTTTAATTTATTGTTGTCACATTCTTTCTAGCAACCGTGGCATTCATCTCACCATTAACTCTAATATTGACTACTAAATTAGCGTTAGTTCAAATAGTGCTAATAGCTAACGCTTTCCACTTGATCATTCCCCTATATATATATATATATATATATATATATATATATATATATATATATATATATATATATACGATTTCTTAAAATGAGCTTGTTCTTTCTCAAGTCATCCATATATATTATATACATCTCATGATTTTAATTTCTCCCATTTCCCTAACTAAGTTATTTAGTATTCATTATCCGTGGAAAGCGTTAGCTATTAGTGTAAGACCCCAACTTATTATTAATGAAATTTAATTTTCTCTATTTATTATTTTGAAATAGTAAGGGTTGATTAGATTAATGTGGATAGTTAAGGGTAAAATACGCAAATACTTCAAAATAAGCAAGTGGTTATAAAATATTCATTGTTGTTTGGGAATATTCGTTTGGTCGTGGAATATTCATACTGCTTGGGAATATTCGATGCGGCAAGTAGCGACCATGTGTGGGCCCCATAACTGAAAGCGATTGGATGAAGAAAAACGACAAATATAAGTTGTTTAAAAATAACAAATAGTAGTTATTCTGAGTATTAATCTTATTAAAATACTTTCGGTTAAAAAAACAAGATTACATTACGGTATTGCACCAATTATTGATTCTTACGTGAAGAAGCCACTACTCAATAATGGTTACGATAATTCTTGTCAAAGATTTTATTGATTTAATAATTGTTGCGTTGATATTTTATATCATTTGTTGTTTGATAATTGTCATTACACAAATTTTTTCATTATCGAAGCAATAATTCATATTATCTGAATAATATTATTAGATAACATTATTGGCAATGTCTAGAAAGTTACATCTAAGGAGAGGTTTGGTCACCTAATTGCGCTACCAAGAAGAGAGAAATTCTTATTGGAAAGCCCTCTCTTTCTTAGGAACCGCTCGTTTGTCGATATTGTGATTCTGTAATATTATTTGTGAATAATTAATTATTGATTCATATGATGAGGAAAATATTGATTTTATGTGGATATAGATGGAGAAAATTTTAATGTGACAATTGTTGAAAATTGAAATTTTATCTTTTACGATAAAATAATTCATTTAAATATATTATTATATTTTAATAATATAATAATGGTGATATTTTTACAACGAATGTGGGATATATGAGTATCTGAGGAGGAAGAGTATTTTGTTGCAATAAATGTTTAAAACATGTTAAACATGTCAATTGGACCCCATTTATTAGACCGAATTTGATTATAAATTGTAAAATCGCCTGCTTGTAGATTTCGGTCAATTTCTATTTGGAATTTGGAAAAACTTTCTTCTGCAAAGTTGTAGAGAATTGAATTTCCTATAAAAACTCATGAGATTCGAATTTTCTGATGAAAGGGCTATTTATTATGAATTATTGAAGTTCAAGCTCCAAAATAATTGATTTTTGAAGTTTAAAATATTTAAAATTAGAAAAACGTTTTTCTTACTTTTTCTAGAATGTGGCATGTGTTTGATGGCTGAAATCAGATTCTAGGCATGCGTAGAAATTTTATATAATTATATTATTAATTTATTAAATTTTACTGCTTTTGGTGTTCTAAGCGAATTTCCTATAAATAGGGTCTTGGGTTAGAATTAAAATTACACCGTAAATCAAGTTTTCTCTCTCTATATTATCGGTATATTCTTGTGAGTATTTTGAGTATACTTTGAGTATTGTTAGGCGGTGCAAGTTCCTTGAAAGACTATATCCTAGATTCCAAATTAAAATCTTAATCTTTCGAGGTAAGGGATGTTATTTTCTTCTCAAATGATATTATTTCTTCAATATCATTATCTTTGAAATATTGGTTGAAACTTTTATCAAATTTGGAACTTTTTCATGCTCGGGTAACTATTCATGAGTTCTTATTCACGAAGTTACTATTCATGAGTTACTATTCACGATTCTTATTCACGAGTACTATTCATGTGAAGCGTGAAGATGTTTTTTTAAAATTTCTATCTTTTGGTGTCAGAGTTACTATTCACGTGTCTGGCACTATTCATGTATATCTGACCTTCATTCAAAAAATAAAATTTCTTCTTTTGTCCAAAATATCTATTCGGATACTAGCTTTGATTGTATCCATGTTTTGATCATTCTTGAATTTTACACCACTATGATTATTTTTGAGGTATTTTTGAACATGGATAAAACAAAGTACGAATCCTTAATCCTTAATCCTTGTCATTTTGTTTCAATTGGATTCGTTTCTTTAAAAATATTTTCATCATCCTCAGTCTTAAATGATGATATTATTGAATATCTTTGGCTTTGTAAGTGCAAAGATGAATGATTTCAAGAATATCTTTGGTAGTAGTGCAAACATGAGCAGTGTTTAGATGAACATGACCAATGATGAATATCTTTGGCTCATAGTGCAAAGATGAATATTTGATTCAGGATGTATATTGATTGATGTTACAGGGGATAAAAGATGACGATGAACTTTTAAATTCATACATAGAAGATAGTAGTTTGCATTCTCTACTTAACTCTTCTAATGAATTATTATTTCATTGCGAATATTGATTTAAAATTTGTTGTCTATTGTATTCTATTAGATTTTTCCTCGTTGAAGACTAACGATAATTTGTTGTATATTATCTTAGTCATAATATTCTTTATGGGCTAGTTGAGCTCACCCTTTTCCTTTTGTTCCATTTTTCTTCTCGTAGGCGAGAATATAAGCGAGTGCAGTTAGGGTATGAAATGAAGGTTTTAGAAAGAATTATTTAGTAGTCCTCACCATTTTTGTAAAATAATGTATCAATAAATGTGATGAGGATTTATTTGAGTATAGATATTGTCTAGAAGATAATATTTGTATTCAAACTCACGCTTTTACTGATTGTAATAATAAAGTTGTAGTTGTTTCTTGTTTACATACGTATGATTGTGACTCGTAATAGGTGATGTATACCTATTTTGGGGGCGTCACAATTAGCACTATTTGAACTAACGATAATCTAGCCGTCCAATATTAGAGTTAATGGCTGAGATGAATGCCCAGCCGCTAGAGGGAGTAGTGGCCAGCAATAAATTAAAAAATCCTCTCTGTGGTATTACTCTCCTATGGCGGCTAACATATGAGATTTTTAATTTGGCCCATGACCCAGCCGTTAGAGGGAGTAGCGGCCAACAAAAAAAAATTGGCCAATTACTGATTATCCTAATTATTCTCATACATGCTACTTATTAACTAGTAAAATAAAATAATAAAAAAATATAAGTATAATTATAAGGATAATCAGTAATTATCCTTATACTTATTAATAAAATAAGTATGTATAAGGATAATTAATAATTATCATCTTATGATTTTTAATTATAAATAGGAAATAGAGATTGAATTTATATTATATTCCTACTCAAATATATAAACTCAATCACTATTTTCTATTTATAATTAAAAATTATAAAACGATATAATCGATAATTATTCTTATACATACTTATTTTTTTAATAAAGATAAGGATGATATAAAGATAATTACCGATTATCCTTATAATTATCTTTATAATTTTTATTATTTTATTTTACCGATTAATAAGTAATAAGCATAAGGATAATCATTAATAAGTATAAGGATAAGCATAAAGATAATTATTGATTATCCTTATAATTATACTTATAATTTTATTATTTTATTTTACTAATTAATTAGTAGCATGTATGAGAATAATTAGGATAATCGATAATTGGCGATTTTTTTTGTTGTTGCTACTCCTCTATAGCTACCGGGCCATGGGCCAAATTAAAAAATCCTCTGTGTTGGCCGCTAAAGGGAGTAGCGACCAGTCAAAACGACGACGTTTTGACTGGCCGCTACTCCCTCTAGCGGCTGGGCATTCATCTCAGCCATTAACTCTAATATTGGACGACTAGATTAGCGTTAGTTCAAATAGTGCTAATGGCTAACGCTTTCCACGGATCATTCCCCTATATATATATTTGGGATTTCTCAAAAATGAGCTTGTTCTTTCTCAAGTCATCCATATATATTATATACATCTCATGATTTTAATTTCTCCCATTTCCCTAACTAAGTTATTTAGTATTCATTATTTCGGTGTGAGTCGCGATAGACACAGCAACGAATGACCACCACGTCAAAGCTTTAAAGCTTTAATGACTTTTGGCCCATTAAAAATCGGGCCTTTTGGCCCTACCACTTATGAGTTTAATGGTTTGAAAAAGTCTAAAAAAATAAGCATAAACCACCTTCGGGCCGCGGGCTATGTGTAAGAGCCCAACTTATTATTAATGAAATTTAATTTTCTCTATTTATTATTTTGAAATAGTAAGGGTTGATTTGATTAATGTGGATAGTTATGGGTAAAATACGCAAATATTTCAAAATAAGCAAGTGGTTATAAAATATTCATTGTTGTCGGGAATATTCGTTTGGTCGTGGAATATTAAATCTTGTTGGGAATATTAAATACAACCGCAACGCATGTGTGGGCCCCATAACGAAAGCGATTGGATGAAGAAAACGACAAATATAAGTTGTTTAAAAATAACGGCGTAGTTATTACAGATTAATCTTATTAAAATACTAAATTGGTTAACACACAAGAAGATTTGCGGTATTGCACCAATTATTGATTCTTACGTAAGAAGGCACTACTCAATAATGGTTACGATAATTCTTGATCGATATTTTATTTTATTGATTTAATAATTCTTTGCGTTGATATTTTATATTCTTCTTTGTTTTCATAATTGTCATTACATAGTATTTTTCATTATCGAAGCAATAATTCATATTATCTGAATAATATTATTAGATAACATTATTGGCAATGTCTAGAAAGTTCATCTAAGAGAGGTTTAGTCACCTAATTGCTTGGCCAAGAAGAGAAATTCTTATTAGAAAGCCCTCTTTCCTGGGGAAGGCTGCTTAGTTGTCAATATTGTGATTCTCGTAATATTATTTGTGAATAATTAATTATTGATTCATATGATGAGAAAAATATTGATTTTATGTGGATATAGATGGAGAAAATTTTTAATGTGACAATTGTTGAAAATTGAAATTTTATCTTTTACGATAAAATAATTCATTTAAATATATTATTATATTTTAATAATATAATAATGGTGATATTTTTACAACGAATGTGGGATATATGAGTATCTGACGAGGAAGAGTATTTTGTTGCAATAAATGTTTAAAACATGTTAAACATGTCGATTGGACCTCATTTATTACCGAAATTTGATTATAACTTTGAAAATCGTCTGTTTGTGGATTTTGGTCAATTCTATTTGGAATTTGGAAAACTTTCTTCTGCGCAAGTTGTTGAGAATTGAATTTCCTATAAAATTGCGAGATTCAATTTTTCCGACAAAAGGCTATTTATTGTGAATTATTAAAGTTCAAGTTCAAAATAATTGATTTTTGGAAGTTTAAATTATTTTAAATTAGAAAAACGTTTTTTCTTACTTTTTCTAGAAGGTGGCATGTGTTTATTGAAATTTGAAATCAGATTTCAAGAGTGGCGTAGAATTTTGATATATATAATAATATTAAATTAAATTTTCTGCTTTGGTGTTACAAAGCAATTTCCTATAAATAGGGTCTTGGGTTAGAATTGAAAATTACACCGAAAATGAAGTTTTCTCTCTCTATATTATCGAAATGTATTCTTGTGAGTATTTTGAGTATACTTTGAGTATTATTGCTATACTGGTCTGAAGTTCAAGTCATACTTTATATCCTGTTTCAACTAAATCTTTGTCTTTGTGAGGGTAAGGGATATTATTATTTTTTCAGAATGATATTATTTCTTCAATATCATTATGTTGAAATATTGATCTGAAGTTTTTTATCAAATTTAAAACTTTTGGTGTTAGAGTTCTTATTCACGATATCTGGCCTTATTCACGATATCTGATCTTATTCACGAATCTGACTATTCATCTAAAAATGAAAAATTTTCTTTTAAGTCCAAAATATCTATTCTCGGATACTAAACTTTGATTGTATCCATGTTTTGATCATTCTTGAATTTTACACCACTATAATTATTTTTGAGGTATTTTTGGGACATGGATAAAACAAAGTACGAATCCTTAATCCTTAATCCTTGTCATTTTATTTCACTTTGGATTCGTTTCTTTAAAAATATTTTCATCATCCTCGATCTTAAATGATGATATTATTGAATATCTTTGGCACATAGTCACAAAGATGAATGATTTCTGAAGAATATCTTTGGCCGTGGTCTGAAAGATGAGCAGTGTTTAGATGAAACATGACCAACCCGATGAATATCTTTGGCCCGTAATGCAAAATGAATATTTGATTCGGATATATATTGATTGATGTTACTGAGGATAAAAGATGAGCGATGAACTTTAAATTCATACATAGAAGATAGTAGTTTGTATTCTCTACTTAACTCTTCTAATGAATTATTATTTCTACTGCAAATATTGATTTAAAATTTGTTGTCTATTGTATTCTATTAGATTTTTTCTGTTGAAGACTAACGATAATTTGTTGTATATTATCTTAGTCATAATATTCTTTACCTGGCTTTAGTTGAGCTCACCCTTTTTCTTTTTGTTCCATTTTTTCTTCTCGGGAGGTGAGAATATAAGCGAAAGTCAAGTCGGGGTATGGAATGAAAGTTCTAGAGAGAGTTGTTTAGTAGTCCTCACCATTTTTGTAAAATAATGTATCAATAAATGTGATGAGGATTTATCCGAAATATAGATATTATACTGAAGATAATATTTGTATCTATACAAACTCACGCTTTATTGTTGTAATAATAAAGTTGTAGTTGTTTTTTGTGCCATGTATTGACAACTTAGAATGGGTGATGATATATATCTATTTTGGGGCGTCACTACTAGAACTTTTTTTTGGCCGTGAAAATTCGAGGCCTTTTTTAGCCTACCGCTTTTGATCCCATTTCACCTGCCACCTTGGTTTTGCCACCTCTAATCATGAGCAAGAAGGTCATATAGGTTAGATGGTATTATTAGTCTTCCCCAGCCTTGCCTCACCTGCTTCGCCACTTGGCCATGTATGGATGTTATTCATAAAATAGTAACATTTATTTATATTATGCTGAGAGAGTTTTACACAATGATAACAATAATGAAGAATTGTCACGCGCGTTATGTGAAAAATAAATTTTTCACAATTATGAAAAGAATAATGTTAGAGACACAAATTATTCTACAAATATTTTACAAACTGTTGATGTGGTATACTCCACCTCAGCATATTATGTGGGGCCGAAGACTATATTGAAATAATTTGTTAATCAATATGGATCAACAATTTATAAAATATTTATAAAATAATTTGTATATGTAACATTAGTCTTAAAAAAAAATTGCTTATGTTTTGAACACAGCAAGGTGATCAGTTATATAAAACAAATCTTTGACTTGCCAAATCACACCATATAGGAGCAAATCCAATCCTTGACTTGTCAAGATCAAATTCCATCCATATGTTTTGCTGATGGTGGTGTCCAATCACATGCGCCTCAATGCCTAATAAATCCGAATTCCCAAATGTAAAGCAATACACCGAATCATTCTCCCGGACTTCACCCGCCACAGGATACAACAATTTATCTCCCGAAATATTCATTTCACCACCCTCAAACATTATACTCACACTAGGCAGCTCTGAAAAACTTGTTTGATTCAATGGAATCAGATAACAAAGATCCATAGCTCCTTGAAAAACAAAATTCGGGTCATCCAAGACCCGTAAAGTCCCATTTGTTTGGTTCAAGAATTCATTCCTCAGAGCATTGTATGCCGGCCCGAGAAGGAAGGTGAATTGGGTGCCCGAGTCAATCATTGTCTGACCTGCCCCGGTATGATCCGGTTCAAGTACTGATTTTGGTAAGGGTAATACTTTTTCTGACACTTTAATCCCTTGAGGCTGGACGGTGTATGCAGCCCTATCAAAATAAGGCAATGGGGTTGAAATTTGAATCATAGGCGTATAATTTAATGGCATGAGCCACGTAAAATTTGTGTATCCAAATACCAAAAGACCCGAAGCATCACAACCCGAGATGCAGTAGGAGAATTTCGGAAAACCCATTTGTGATACAAAAGATAGAGACCCACGATTCATACCCATTAACCCAGTAGTCTTCACGTCCTCGTCCGAGTTGCTACTGAAACCCGAATCCATGCACCCGAAAACTGTACCCGGAAACCCGGATTCGCCAATGTTGAATATATCGGAGGCTAGATTTCCTTCGGAAGATGATGCATCAGCATAGGACAAGGTGGCATGGCAGCGGTTATTGGAGTCGCAGGATGTGGGTATGGGGAAGTCTTGGGTTCGGGTCGTGCATGTGGGCGATGAGCAACTGACAGGTGAGTAGGATATCGAAAGGTTCGGATTGAACATGGGTTGGGAAATTTGGGTCGTGTTACACTTTAGCCATGAGAGCTCACTTCCCGTGTCGAGGACCATGGTAACATTCTGTGGGGGTGTTCCGACCGAGAGAGACACTGTGAGGGTGACATTGTGCTGGAATGGGAGCTTGTTTGGAGCTCTTGGGAAGGACCCAGATGGAGTTTCTTGGGTTTTGAGGGGCAAAACCAGCATTTGTGTTGTTGAAACATTATTACCAAAACAGAGCTGGGTTTTAATGGCAGCAAGATAAAGAAGAAAGATGTGGAATTTCATGGTTAAAAATTGAATGGAAATATGGCAGAAATTGCAGAGGTAATAATAATTATGGTGTGTAGTGTAAAAAAAGAATAGCTAGAGATGTGAAGAATCTCCTACTGAGTTTGTGACAGTTGGGTGGAGTAGTGTTAAGGAGATGGCCAAGAGAAGTACGACGTCGCTTTAACTGTGTTTGAAAGTCTTGAAAAGACTGACTGAGGTCACTGATCAACTAATGTAAGCCGGTTTCTTCAGACTTTTGGGAGATGTTCTGTAGATATCTCAAATGATTATGTAAAAAGAGTGATTAGTGTAATAATGAAACCCCCTTAAACCAGATTATACATTTAAGTAAGCCAACTCTATTAGTGGACTGACTCTTTTTCAAATTATGGTAAAGGTTTTAGAGTACGGCAAATAATCCTTCTATATATTCTTTTATAATAATAATAATAATTAAATTGATTTCTCCCATGTGGTACGACAAATTTTTCCTTCAATTAACAATATTGTGTAACATATATTAAAAAGAGTTCCTCAATTATTATCTGAAAAGAATTTTAGCGCTATTATTAGTTTAAGGTCACTCTCAATGATTTGATCTAAGTTCTTTCTATTGACTTTTCTTTTAATTTATTATAATTTGTACGAAGAATTATTTTTGAATAAATATAAAATGCTGTCATTAAAATTTAACATTAAAAAGATCATGGAACATTGGAACTCATGTAATTAATCCCTTCCTAGTTCCTACAACTCGCATTGCAATAATTAATATTTTCTTTCATATTTCAAAATGAAAATTTTCCTTTAAAATGTTAATATCGTGCGATACATAGATTATAGTTAATTATTGCTTTATCTTTGACTTTCTCCTTTTTTTTGTCTAAGCAGTTTAATTTTGAATTAATTAATTTAATTAATATTATACTTGTAATATAAAATGGGAAAATATAATCCCTACTCTCAATATATATATAGAGGGGCCTTAGCCGCTAAACGGCTAAAGTATCAAAGGTTTCAAGGTTGAACGACTATGGTAACTATTATAGCATTATTGACCCCATTAGTCAAAGAATGTCATTTTTGGATTTATGATGTATATCTCCAAAATAATTTTGTTTTTTGTTTCCTTAAAGTGGACAAAATATATATATAAATTTTGAGACAAAAGAAAATTTGAATGTGACATTTTTATTATAGAAAAAGAGTATCGTATTATAATACATGTAATTTAATTTTTACGGTCTATATTCCATTGTAAAAATTAAAATTGAACAACTTTTATTATACAATAAAGTTCAACGAGTAAATTTTATAGCTCGTTTATCATTTACCTTCTCTCTATGTTATATGTATCATAAACTTCCAGAGTATAATGAGTGAAGAAGGTAAACCCTAATCGAAATGAGTTGATCCTCACATGGTTGATGTACGTCTATGAATTACCTTAGAAGGGTGGTTGCACATGCCAGGTTGAAGCAAGAACGGGCATGGAATAGTTATTGGGACCTATATATGAACTTTATAGGATGGCCTTTATCAATCAAAAACCAAACGCTTGTATGCATTGGGCTTTGTGTTATTAGCCTTTACATTTCACTCGTAATATTTTTTTGTTCTTTACACTACTATACAATAATTAGAAAGTAATTATAAAATTAGTGCATCTACAAAATAATTATAAAAAAAATGCAACACAGTACTTCAAGCTCAAGCACGTTGAGCCAGTCACCATGTCATGCCCTTGATTCTGAATTATATACCTAATTCATCTAGTTCTGTTCTTTAAATGATCATCAACCACATTTCCATTTATTTTCTTTTTTTATATCTCTATTTTCGTCGGAGCAAGGGGGTCTGCCATTGTGCATTAATTTGACCATATGTGAGGCAAGAGACTTCCCTCCCTCCCTCCCAAGGGCGGAGGGGGGTTCCGGGGTCCACTACTACCCGATATTCTGAGAAATTTTTTATGTACTAGGGAGGGTTCAGCTTGAAATTCGGGAAGTCCGGGGGGTCCGAGGTGCGCTGAGAAGAAGGAAGGGGAAGAAAAAAAAGTAATTTTTTTTTTATAACTTAGGATTGAGTTGTTTGACTTGTTTCAGAACTAGCCCACACAAAGAAAAATATTTCTCATGTAGTCGTGTTCAGATGTATTTTTTTCTAAAAGTCATGATGGCCCATTAAGCCACTAAAGTCAACATATTACATATGTGATATTACCAAATAACAAAACTACCACCACAAGTCCACACATCAAATGAAATGTAAATGAGCCACGAGCACAGAGAGGAATTGTTCATTTCTGCAGTCAGGTTTGCTTGAGAAGTGAAGATCGCCTTGCCATTCTTGCTGAAGCTTCTTCTTTGTCATCTGCCCGCCAGTGCTTGCCAGACGCCAATCGACTCCATCACTCCAACTTCTAAGGTTAGGTTCCAACATTTTTTTGTTTGATTTTTGTTCCTTAATTTTTGACTAAAAAATAGGGCTTTTCTTTGATTTATAAACCAAAATTGATATATTTTCGTTAATTCTAAGTGGGTTTTGTTACCAAATTTGGTTGCATTCATTCTAACTTCTAAGTGGGTTTCACTTATTTGAATTTAGGGTTTCAATTGCTAATTTTGTGTTTCAATTTGAAATTGATTTTTTTTGTTTCAATTGAATTTGAAAAACTAATTGAAATGTTGAATTGCTTATGATTTATAATTATGATTTTGTTGAATGTTGAATTACTTGTGATTTAGGAATATGGAAAAATATTTTCAACGAACTAAGAGGCCGTTCACAACAACTACGTCACAAGACTCACAACCACAACCACAACCACAACCACAACCACAACCACAATCACAATCACATCACAATCGCAACCACAACCGATTGAGCCGTTATGTGAGGATGTTAATGATATTATTGGTGATCCGGGATTGCGCAAATGCATCAACGAGTACGAATCTTGGATTAGAGATGAAGTTAGAAGAAAATATGTTCAAATGGGCCCTTGTCAACCAATTTCTAATGTTTATCCGAAAATAAAAATAGGGGATAAAATGAGGGCTTTCCAATTTGATTGGTTCAAGAAATGGGAATGGTTGGAATATAGCATTTCTAAAGATGCCGCATTTTGTTTTTGGTGTTATCTTTTTGGGGATAAAAAAGTTGGAGATGAGGTATTTATAAAAAAAGGATTTCGAAATTGGAAGAAAGCTTCAGAGAAATTTGGGGACCATATCGGAAGTGAAGGAAGTGCACACAACAATGCCCGGATTTCATATTTTGCTTTCAAAGATCAAAGGCAAAGTGTGACACGGAAGATATCTTCTGGAACACAAGTATTAAATGCCGCCTATCGCACTCGGTTGACAGCAAGTGTGGATGTTGTTCGATTGCTTCTAACATGCGGGTTGGCTTTTCGTGGGCATGATGAGTCGACACACTCGCTAAATAGAGGTAATTTTCTTGAAATACTTATTTGGCATAGCTTGCGTTGTGATGAAGTTGGCAAAGTTGTGACGCCCCCAAAATAGGTATACATCACCCATTCTGAGTTGTCAATACATGGTACAGAAACAACTACAACTTTATTATTACAACAGTAAAACTGTGAGTTTAAATACAAATATTATCTTCTGACAATATTTATACTCAAATAAATCCTCATCACATTTATTGATACATTATTTTACAAAATGGTGAGGACTACTAAACAATCCTTTCTAAAACCTTCATTCCATACCCCCGACTGTACTTACATATATTCTCGCCTCCACGAGAAGAATGGAACAAAAAAGGAAAAGGGTGAGCTCAACTAGCTCAAGAAAAGAATATTATGACTAAGATAATATACAACAAATTATCGTTAGTCTTCAACAGGAAAAATTTAATAGAATACAATAGACAACAAGTTTCGGATCAATATTCGCGATGGATAATAATTCATAGAAGAGTTACGTAGAGAATGAAATCTACTATAATCTATGAATTTAACGATCCATCATCAATATTTTATCCTCAGAACATCAATCAATATTCATCTCAAATCAAACATTCATCTTTGCACTACACAGCCAAAGATATTCATCATCGGTCATGTTCATCTCAACACTGCTCATCTTTGCACTCACTGAGCCAAAGATATTCATCGATTAGTCATGTTCATTTAAACACTGCTCATCTTTTGCTACAGGGCCAAAGATATTCTTCAGAAATCATTCATCTTTTACTACACTGGCCAAAGATATTCATCGATTAGTCATGTTCATTTAAACACTGCTCATCTTTGCACTACAAAGCAAAGATATTCTTCAAATCATTCATCTTTGCACTACAAAGCCAAAGATATTCAATAATATCATCATTTAAGACCGAGGATGATGAAAATATTTTTAAAGAACGAATCCAAAGAAACAAAATGACAAGGATTAAGGATTAATGATTCGTACTTTGTTTTATCCATGTCCAACAATACCTCAAAAATAATCATAGTGGTGTAAAATTCAAGAATGATCAAAACATGGATACAATCAAAGCTAGTATCCAAAATAGATGTTTTGGACAAAAAGAAAAATTTTCATTTTTCGGTGAATAGTGCCATATCGTGAATAGTCTGCAGATATCGTGAATAATCTTCAGATATCGTAAATAGTAACTCACACCAAAAAGATAGAAATTCCACAAAAAAAATATTTTCACGCTTAAGATGAATAGTACTCGTGAATAGTAACTCGAATGTGAATAGTAACTCATGAATAGTAACCCGACATGAAAAAGTTCCAAATTTGATAAAACTTCGGATCAACATTTCAAAGATAATGATATTGAAGAAATAATATCATTACTGAAAAAATAATATCCCTTACCTCAAAGAATCAAGATTTCTAAGGAAAGGTCAAGTGATGTTGAATGAAACTTGTCTTGAATAAAGAACTCTCAAAGTATCTAAATACTCACAAAATACGCCAACAATATAGAGAGAGAAGAGAGAAAAACTTTGTTTACGTGTGATTTTCAATTCTAACTTAGCCCTCTATTTATAGGAAAATGTTAGCCATGAAAGCAGACTTGACTCGCTTTACTGATGGCTTTACTCGCTACTATTGCCACCCACCACATTTGAAATAAAATTCAGCACATTTCTTCACCAACCACAAGTGGGGCCCACTCAATTCTAGAATTTTCCACCAAAATCAATTATAAACCTAATTTTCGAATCCGACACCTCTTAAAATTCACAACAAATCATTCGTGCATTTTTAACGGTTCAAAATTTGTGGACATATACTCAACTTATGTATGTATAACATACCCAAAAATTACCACAATCCAACGGTTTGGATTAAAAATTATAACCCCATGAATATATCTCAAAACCCTTGATTTAATTTTTAATACCTCCAATCTGGTAAAATACTGATAAAACACCTCAACAATAATTTCTTCATTTATAACCACATAAATAAATCCATCATTTATATCCACATAAAATAAATATTTCTTTATCATATGAATCAATAATTAATTATTCACAAATAATATTACGTAATCACAATTATGACAACCGTGCCGCTCCTGTGAAAGAGGGGGCTTCCGATAAGGATTTCTCCTTCTTGGCCGCAATTAGGTGACCAAACCTCTCCTTGACAGTAACTTTCTAGACATTGCCAATAATGCTATCTAATAATATTATTCAAATAATATGAATTATTGATCCGATAATGGAGATAATGTGCGTGACAATTATTGAACAACAATAATATAAAATATCAACGCAAAGAATTATTGAATCAATAAAATAAAATATTGAACAAGAACTCATGTGAAAATTATTGAGTAGTGCCTTCTACGTAAGGATCAATAATTCAACAATATCGCAATAATACCGTATCTTCTTTGTGCAACCACGCCAGACATTCTTATTTTTAACCACCGGTATTCCAACAGCCTTTAATTCTGTGAATAACTACTGTAGTTATTTTTAACCAACTTATATTTGTCGTTTTCTTCATCCAATCGCTTTCCGTTATGGGGCCCACACATGGTCAAGGCTTCGTCGCATTTAATATTCCCCGAAGCAAGATTTAATATTCCACGACCAAACGAATATTCCCAAACAACAATGAATATTTTATAACCACTTGCTTATTTTGAAATATTTGCGTATTTAACCCTTAACTATCCACATTAATCAAATCAACCCTTACTATTTCAAAATAATAAATAAAGGAAATTCCTTTTATTTAAAAAATTTCGGGGTCTTACAACCTCCCTTCTTATGAAATTTCGTCCTCGAAATTGACGTGCGTACTGGTGTGTTTTGAAAAGGTGAGGATACCTCGCTTTCATTTCCGCTTTCCAATTCCCGTGTCATTTCCTCTATAGCATGATTCCTCCACAAAACTTTAACTTGTGGTATGACCTTTCATGCGTAGGACATGCTCCTTCCTATCCAAGATCTTGATAGTAGTACCTCCTCATCGTTAAGTCTTCTACTATCTCGTCCTGGTTCTAACTCAATAACGTGGTTCGGTCTTTCACATATTTACGAAGTATGAGATATGTGAAACACATTATGAACACGAGACATACTCGGAGGTAACGCAAGTCTATAGGCTACATTTCCTACTCGGTCAAGAATTTGAAATGGACCAATAAATCGTGGATTGAGCTTTCCTCTCTTCCCAAATCTTGTAACTCCTTCCATGGAGTAACTCGCAACAATACATGATCCCCTACATTAAATTCCACGTCCTTTCGATGAAGATCCGCATAACTCTTTTGTCGATCTTGTGCCGTTTGTATACGTTGTCGAATCATTTGGATCTTTTCGGTAGTCATCATACGTATTTAACTTCGGGTCCCAACAATGTTGCTTCACCCACCTCATCCCAACATATTGGAGAACGACATTTTCGTCCATATAATGCTTCAATGGAGCCACACCTATACTTGCTCGATAATCATTGTTGTAGGAGAATTCCACCAATGGTAAATACTTATCCCAACCGCCTTTGAAGTCTAGGACACAGTAGTCTTAATAAATCTTCAAGAGTTTGAATAGTCCTCTCGATTGTGCATCTGCTTTGGGGATGGTATGCTTAAACTAAATCGCAAATCCGCGCTCCATAGCTTTTTGCAAGCTAACCCAAAATCTTGAAGTGAATCTTGGGTCACGATCCAAACTATGGATACAGAGCATGCCATGCAACCTCACAATCTCATTTACGTATATACTAGCAAGACGTTCAAGTGAATAAGTCTCCGTGATCGGCAAGAAATGAGCGGACTTGGTTAATCTATCAACAATAACCCAAATAGCATTGATGCCTTGAGAAACCGTAGGAAGACCCAGAACGAAATCCATGGTAATGTGTTCCCACTTCCATTCCGGAATCTCAAGTGGTTGCAACGGACCCTTAGGTACTAGATGCTCTCGCCTTTACACGTTAGCAAGTTAAACACATCGAGATAAACTTTGCAATCTCTCTTCTTCATATTATTCCACCAAAATGTATGTCAAGATCACGATACATTTTAGTACTTCCGGATGGATTGCAAATGGTGTATTGTGTGCCTCCATCATAATCTTGTACTTCAAATCGTAGTCGTTAGAACACAAAGTCTAGAGTGGACTCAAGTATTCCTTCTTCATCAATTCTCGCCCTAATAGCTCCTTCTTGTACTTTCTTCTTCATACGCATCGACTCCGGCCTGGGTGGCTTGAAAGCAACCTTAACTTTTTCTATTAAAGTTGGCTCTATCGTATACTTGACATCATCGCACTCGTTCCCGCATATGATCTTCTACTCAATCGTCGCCTACTACGTTCGCTTTTTACTGTGGTGGTATTGAATAGTGTGGTCGTAGTCTTTCAATAGCTCGAGCCAACGTCATTGCCGCATGTTGAGTTCTTTTTTGAGTGAAGAAATATTTAAGGCTTTTATGATCTGAATATATCTCCACTTTCTCCCCATATAGATAGTGCCTCCATATCTTTAAGCATGAAAACGATCATTCACGCTAACTCTAGATCATGAGTAGGATAATTCCTCTCATACTCTTTAAGTTGTCGCGAGGCATAAAGCTATGACTTTCCCACGCGTTGCATGAGAACACATCCTAACCCTTTGCACGAAGCATCGTTTGTAGATAACAAATCCATCCGAACCAGATGGTATTGTTAGAAAAAGTCTTAAAAATAAGTCTCCTCTTAAGCTCTTGGAAACTTTTCTCGCGTTCTTACCCCAAACGAATTTCAGATCCTTCGAGTTAGGCGAAGTTAATGGAGTAGCGATTCGAGAAAACCCTTCCACGAATCTCCGATAATAACCAACTAAGCCCAAAAAGCTACGTCTTGATCCCGACTTGGTTGCTCCCAACTTTGTATTGCTTCAATCTTCACGGATCAACAGATACTCCATGTTTTGACACCATGCCCAAGAAATGCTACTTCCTCAAGCCGAACTCGCATTTCTTCAATTTGGCATATAGTTGGTTTTCACGAAGCCTTTGGAGTACCAAATTTCAAATGGTGCTCATGATCTTCACGACTTTTGGAATATATAAGGATGTCATCAATAAAGACAACAACGAATCGATCCAAATATTCCTTGAATACTTTGGCTCATCATATCCATGAAAGCCGCGGAGGAGCATTAGTTAGTCCGAAAGACATGACTAAAGAATTCATAATGCCCATACCGAGTTCTCAAGGCGCCTTTGGAATATCCTCGCCTAATCTTGGTTGATGATATCCGAATCGAAGATCGATTTTTGAAAAGAATTGTGCCCTTGCAATCGGTCAAACAAGTCATCAATACGAGGTGAGGATACCTATTCTTGATGGTGACATGGTTCAATTCCCGATAGTCAATACAAAGTCGCATACTCCCGCTCTTTCTTCTTTACAAATAAAACAGGAGCACCCCAGGAGATGTACTAGACAAATGAAACCAATGTCCAACAATTCACAGTAGTTGGACCTTTAACTCCTGAAGTTCAATAGAGCCATTCGATATGGGGTTTTAGAAATGGGCTTTGTACCAGTTTCAAGATCAATAAAGAATTCAACTTCACGCTACGGGGTAGACCGGAAGTTCTTCTGAAATACGTCGGAAAGTCAATAACAACAGAATATTATTCAATTTTGACGCGTGTCTTTATTCAAATCCATAACATGGGCTAAGAAAGCTTGACATCCGTTTTTCAATAAACGAATAGCTTTATGATTAGATATGACGGTGATTGATTTTAATGGTTTAGTTGCTTGAATTAAATAACAAAGTTGGTTAGAATATGAAAACTAACAACCTTACGAAAACAATCAATTTTGGCATGATGAGTAGTTAACCAATCAATCCTAAAATCACATCAAAAGCAAGTATCTTTAAAGAGATAAGGTCAACAGTGTAAGGTAATGGTGCCAACTTGAATCAAACAAGATTTATAAACGATGGATGTGATGAAAGTTTCTCCTAACCTGAGTTTCTACAGATAGATCAAAGTCTAATTTCTCCGAGTCAAGTTTAAACGTTGAGCACACACATGCGGAGAGATAAATGAATGGGTAGCACCGTATCAAGTAAGGTATAAACTTCGCAAGAATTTATAAATAGCTTACCCGTGATCACCTCGTTTGGGTTCCTCGCATTATGACCAATCCACAACAAAAACGCTCTTCCGGAATCGTTGACTTTGACTTTTAGAGGGACGATCTTTTTCGAGTCACCGTCCCACCGAACTAGGTTTCGCTACCGTCTAATCTCGAGCGCGATATGTCCTTCCTTTCCACAACTATAGCATACCTTGAATGTTGTAGGCGCTTTGAATCGATATGTCCCTCTTTTCCGCATTTGTAGCATATGACCGGTGGTCGATCTCCTCCTTAGAACCGATTCTTTCACGACATGCGTCTTCACATAGTCGTTATTAAATCTCCTCTTTTAAAATCTCCTCCCGACTCGCTTCTTCATTTTTCATGACCATGATTACCACCGAGTAGTTACCATTTCTGTCATTCTGCTTTTTCTCCGCAGTTATCATTATTCGTTGATCGCTATCTCTAATACGATCCTCGGTTATGGTCCTCACCGACCGTACTCGTTATCTCGCTTCTAATAATTGAGCCCTCGCTTACAACATCCGAATAAAGAGAAAGTTTATGAGAAATGAGATACCGACGTATCTTGGGTTTCAAACCTCTAAGAAACATCCGCGTCATATGCTCCTCATTCTCCACCAAATGAGGTGCAAACCGGATAACTCTGCAAACTTTGCCTCGTCTTCGAGACACCGCCATGTTGTTTTGCTCTAATCTGATGAACTCCACTTCCTTCATATGACGAACACTTTCGTGAAAGTATTTGTCATTAAATAGTCTCTGAACGCCTCCCAAGACATGCCGAAAAGTGCCGATGGAGTACGCTTCACGCACTCCCACCGATGATCTGCCTCGTCACGGAACATAAAGGTGGCGAATGGAACCTTCTGTCCTCCGTGCATCCCAAGACATCGAATATCTTGGTAATTTGCTTGACCCATGTTTCCGCCATGATCGGATCTCGGCTTTCCCTTAAATTCGTGGTCCCAACTCTTTGAATCTGCTTGTATTGTGATAACCCGTGAATTGCTATCATTTCCTCCTCAGATTTTGAACACGAGTCTCCTCACAATCTCGATTTTTGCATGAACTGCAAAAACTTCTAAACATCCCCTCGCTCATCATCTCGCTCCATGGTGTTGTTCACGGGAGGAACATTGCCACTGTTGCACGCTCTCCTCGTTGGTAAAGTACATGCATCTCCACTGGTCTCATTTACTCCTTCGTTAATATTCTCGATCGACATTCTCAAACACCGCCATAAAACAAGGGTTAATTAAGGAAATCAATATATCACATAATATCCCTTATATAATGACCAACTAACAAATAAGCTTAGGTAGGACACACTAGCGAAGGATTTACTCTCTCCCTCCTAGTTCTATTCCCCGATCTCCGCCAGAGATCATATCCCTAAGCTCGATACCAACCGCGACGCCCCCAAAATAGGTATACATCACCCATTCGAGTTGTCAATACATGGTACGTAAACAACTACAACTTTATTATTACAACAAGAAAATCGTGTGAGTTTAAATACAAATATTATCTTCTGATAATATTTATACTCAAATAAATCCTCATCACATTTATTGATACATTATTTTACAAAAATGGTGAGGACTACTAAACAATCCTTTCTAAAACCTTCATTCCATACCCCCGACTGCGTACTTCGCTATATTCTCGCCTCCCGAGAAGAATGGAACAAAAGGAAAAGGGTGAGCTCAACTAGCTCAAGAAAGAATATTATGACTAAGATAATATACAACAAATTATCGTTAGTCTTCAACAGGAAAAATTTAATAGAATACAATAGACAACAAGTTTCGGATCAATATTCGCAATGGATAATAATTCATAGAAGAGTTACGTAGAGATGAAATCTACTATAATCTATGAATTTAATATTCATCATCAATATTTTATCCTCAGTAACATCAATCAATATTCATCTCAAATCAAACATTCATCTTTGCACTACTGTGCCAAAGATATTCATCGATCGATCATGTTCATCTCAACACTGCTCATCTTTGCACTACAGCCCAAAGATATTCATCATTAATTCATGTTCATTTAAACACTGCTCATCTTTGCACTACTGAAGCCAAAGATATTCTTCGAAATCATTCATCTTTTTACTACAGGGCCAAGATATTCATCATTAGTCATGTTCATTTAAACACTGCTCATCTTTGCACTACATGGCCAAAGATATTCTTCGAAATCATTCATCTTTTACACTACACGTGCCAAAGATATTCAATAATATCATCATTTAAGACCGAGGATGATGAAAATATTTTTAAAGAACGAATCCAAAGAAACAAAATGACAAGGATTAAGCATTAATGATTCGTACTTTGTTTTATCCATGTCCAACAATACCTCAAAAATAATCATAGTGGTGTAAAATTCAAGAATGATCAAAACATGGATACAATCAAAGCTAGTATCCGAATAGATGTTTTGGACAAAAAGAAAAATTTCATTTTTCTATGAATAGTGCCATATATCGTGAATAGTCTCAGATATCGTGAATAAATAGTCATTATCGTAAATAAGAACTCAACACCAAAAGATAGAAATTCCACAAAAAAAATTTTCACGCTTACATGAATAGTACTCGTGAAATAAATAACGTGAATAGTAACTCATGAATAGTAACTCGTGAATAAGAACTCATGAATAGTAACCCCGACATGAAAAAGTTCCAAATTTGATAAAACTTCAGATCAACATTTCAAAGATAATGATATTGAAGAAATAATATCATTACTGAAAAAATAATATCCCTTACCTCAAAGAATCGAAGACTTCTAAGGAAAGGTCTGAAGTGATGCTTGAATGAAACTTGTCTTGAACAAAGAACTCTCTCAAAGTATCTAAATACTCACAAAATACGCTCAACAATATAGAGAGAGAAAAAAGAGAAACTTTGTTTCGTGTGATTTTCAATTCTAACTTAGCCCTTTATTTATAGGAAAATGTTAGCCTTAGAAGCGGACTTGACTGCTACACGATGGCTTTACTGCTACTATTGCCACCCACCACATTTGAAATAAAATTCAGCACATTTCTTCACCAACCACAAGTGGGGCCCACTCAATTCTAGAATTTTCCACCAAAATCAATTATAAACCTAATTTTCGAATCAAACACCTCTTAAAATTCACAACAAATCATTCGTGCATTTTTAACGGTTCAAAATTTGTGGACATATACTCAACTTATGTATGTATAACATACCCAAAATTACCACAATCCAACGGTCGGATTAAAAATTATAACCCTAAATATATCTCAAAACCACGATTTAATTTTTAATACCTCCAATCTGGTAAAATACTTGATAAAACACCTCAACAATAATTTCTTCATTTATAACCACATAAATAAATCCATCATTTATATCCACATAAAATAAATATTTCTTTATCATATGAATCAATAATTAATTATTCACAAATAATATTACGTAATCACAATTATGACAACCAGCCGCTCCTGGAAAGAGGGGCTTTCCGATAAGGATTTCTCCTTCTTCGGGCGCCGCAATTAGGTGACCAAACCTCTCCTTGATGAAACTTTCTAGACATTGCCAATAATGCTATCTAATAATATTATTCAAATAATATGAATTATTGATCCGATAATGGAGATAATGTGCGATGACAATTATTGAACAACAATAATATAAAATATCAACGCAAAGAATTATCAATCAATAAAATAAAATATTGAATAAGAACTCACCGTGAAAATTATTGAGTAGTGCCTTCTTACGTAAGGATCAATAATTCAACAATACTGCGCGTCCGTGTGCTATCGTGCAACCACGCAGTATTCAGATATTTTAACCACCGGGTATTCCAACAATCTTAATTCAGAATAACTACGCCAGTTATTTTTAACCAACTTATATTTGTCGCTTTCTTCATCCAATCGCTTTCCGTTATGGGGCCCACACATGGTCATTACCGCCGCCGTATTTAATATTCTCCGACAAGATTTAATATTCCACGACCAAAACGAATATTCCCCGACAACAATGAATATTTTATAACCACTTGCTTATTTTGAAATATTTGCGTATTTAACCCTTAACTATCCACATTAATCAAATCAACCCTTACTATTTCAAAATAATAAATAAAGGAAATTCCTTTTTATTTAAAAAAATTTCGGGGTCTTACAAAAGTAGTTAAAGAGAATGCACCTGCAAACCATCAACTTACTTCTCCTGATATTCAAAAATAAATTGTTAGTGCTTGTGCATCAGAAACAACGAAAGCTATTATTGATGATATTGGTGATAAATGCTTTACTTTATTGATTGATGAGGTTCGAGATAGTTCAGTAAAGGAGCAAATGGCCGTTGTTTTAAGATATGTAAACAACAAGGGAGAAATTTTAGAACGGTTTGTTGGAGTTGTTCATGTTAAAGACACCACCGCACTTTCTTTGAAAAACGCCATTCATATTTTTTTTTGCTAAATATATGGATTATTAATCTCACAAATTAGAGGTCAAGGATATGACGGGGCTTCTAACATGCGGGGTGAGCTAAATGGTTTGAAAACTCTGATTTTGAATGAAAATCCATGTGCAAGATATGTTCATTGTTTTGCTCACCAAATTTAGTTAGTTGTTGTGGTAAATGCTCAAGTAAACCAATTTGTGTGCAACTTTTTTGAATATGTGGCTTTGATAATGAATACGATTGGGGCTTCTTGCAAAAGAATGGATGAACTAAGACAAAGACAACATGAAAATATGGTGGAGCGTTTAAAAAAGGGTGATATTTCCACAGGAAGAGGTTTGAATCAAGAAACTAGTTTAGCTCGGCTTTTGTCTTTACACGTTGGGGTTCCACACTACAAAACAATTGTTCGTCTTCTATCTATGTGGTCATCAGTGGTTGAAGTCTTCAGAATATATATGAAGATGGACAGGAATCCAAAAGTAAAGGCATTGTTGTGGGCTTGATCGATAAGATGGAAACATATAAGTTTGTATTCATTGTTCACTTGATGAAGGTAGTGTTGGGGTTGACAAATATTTTGTCACGCTTTTGGAACAAAAATATCGAGAATATTGTAGAGGCCGTGAATTTGGTTGTTACTACCAAGAGACAATTGCAACATCTCGGGGAGAATGGATGGGATGATCTATTAGGAGATGTGAGCAGCTTTTTATTACGAACATAATATTAGCATCCCTAATATGGAAGATAATGTTCCAGTGCGCCGTTGTAAACACACATACTTTCACCACTTTCGAGTTGAGATATTTTGTCGGTATTCAATTGTTTTTCTCTATTTATACTTCTAATTATGTTTTGAATATAGAAGTAATTTTATTTTATATTTTTAGGTTGTTGATCGTATTAGTCGAGATGGATAATCGTTTCTTTTGAGACGAACACGGAATTGCTCTTGTGCATAGCATGTCTTGATCCTAAGAATTGCTTCTCCAATTTTAGTTTTTCAAAGTTAGTTCGACTTGCGAACTATATCCACAAGACTTTTCAATGGATGATCGAATGGAGCTTAAAGAACAACTAAAGATGTGGATTTACGAAATGAGAGAAATGCAAGATTTTCTAAACTAGAAAATGCTCGGAGAACTTACAAATAATATGGTTGAGGTGGGATATCACACTACTTTTCATTTAGTATATCTTCTTATCAAGTTGGCTTTAGTTTTTGCTGTTATGCATTGCTAGTGTGGAGCAGTATTTTCTGCGATGAATATTGTTAAGACAAATTTACATGACAAGATGGGAGATGACTTTCTCACCCATCTTTGGTTTGGTGTCTTATGTCGAGAGAGATATTTTTAGAGCGCATTGATAATGAAGTGATTATCCAACATTTTCGAATATGAGAACTCGCAGAGTTGGATTTACACAGCTTTACTATCCGAACTCAGAAGAGACTCAAAATCGTTCTAGTATCGCTTCTGGCTCAACAACAACAATGTGTTTCAATTTGTAATTGATTTTTTTGTTTCAATTGAATTTGAGTAACTAATTGAAATGTTGAATTACTTGTGATTTAGGATTATGATTTTGTTGAATGTTGAATTATTTGTGATTTAGGAATATGGAAAAAAAAAATCAACGAACTAAGAGGCCAAAAAAAAAAAATTACATGCATAATCCGGACCCCCTCGTTGAAATCCTCTGGCTCGCTCACCGCTCCTCCCTCCCTCTCCCTCCTCCTCCTCCCCCCTCCCTCCCTCCCTCCCTCCTTTCTTCTTTCTTACTGACTGATAAATTTGAAACTAAAACTCACAAAGTGTCACTATATCTTTATATATCACTTGAAATGCTCAAGTTTGCGAAGATTTTTCGAATTCCATTAATGGTCATATTTTTAACTTTTTTTTTATTATGTTATGACTTCTTTTTGGCTTCTGGGTTTCTTTCTTACTGACTAATAAATTTGAAACTGATACTCACAAAGTGTCACTGTATCTTTATATATCACTTGAAATGCTCAAGTTTGCGAAGATATTTCGAATTCCATTAATGGTCATATTTTTAACTTTTCTTATTATGTTATGTCTTCTTTTTGGCTTCTGGAGTTTCGCACACAATTTTAAATATCGTTAGATGAAAAAAAAAGTAAAAATGTATTTTTTGGGGAATGCATCTTACTTTTTTTATAATTAATTGGTAACTCAATAAAACTAAATTGGTTACTTTTGTATGAAAGTTTGGCTATTAATTGCACTATGGGAAAAAAATTACCGAAGGCGACCATTGCAAAAATCAATAAAACTGTTCATGGTTGCGCATGTTGAAGAAAATAAATTCAGGTAACACTTGAAAACTGTTCTTAAATTTTTTTTTTATAATTAATTGGTAACCCAATAAAACTAAATTGGCTAACTTTGTATGAAGGTTCAGCTACCAACTGCACTATGGAAAAAAAATGTACCGACAACGACCATTGCAGAACCCAATAAAACTGTTAATGGTTGCATATGTTGAAGAAAACAAATCCAGGTAACACTTAGAAATTATTTTTAAATTTTTATAATTAATTGGTAACCCAATAAAACTGAATTGGTTACCTTTGTATAAAGGTTTGGTTACCAACTGCACTATGAAAAAAAATGTACCGAAAATGAAAGGGGATATTTATAGAGTTTTTTGGAAAATGGTCACGTGCCTGACACATGTCTGGGTCTTGTGGTTAACATGTGATTTTAGAAAAAATTCCAAAAATACCCTTAGTTACTTGAGTAATGCCTAAATCATCATGTCATTCTAGCAACCAATCCTAATTATTTAATTATTTAAATCACATGTCAACCCTAATTTGTATTTGGGCTCACGCTATGAATTATTGTTTTATACTCCCATCCGTCCTATAGTTATAGACTGATTTTTCATTTTGGGATGTCCCAATATATAGACTACTTACTATTTATAAAATTTAGTTGGTTCATTGTTTTACTTTTATACCCCTTATAATAAATATTTAACCATTACTTTTTTTTTGAAGAAACAATATTAATGTCATTATTTTTATCACCACATTTAATGTTGTTGTATTCTCTTTGGTTAAATTTCTATGATTATGGACTTTAACACGTCAATCAATGAAATTGAGAGTTCTAGTGTGATAAGTAAGGAGTAATTAACTTATTCATTAATTTCATATTAAAGGGTATATGTGAAAAATTTATGTTAAAAATTGTCACTAAACTGATTTTCTTAAATTGTGTGTCAAAAAAATCAGCCTATCCTATAACTATGAGACTGAAGAAGTACTTATAATTATATAATAGTATGTTAATACTAAAAATGTAAAACTTAATGCATCTTGTTTGTGACTTGTGACTTTCGTCCAGGGATGTTCCCGAAAGATCTACTAACTTCCGGAAATTCATTATACTCAGTATAAACTAGTCACTTCCTTTTCTCAAAAAAAAAAGTAAATAAAAATCTAGTTACTTATAAAATTCTCAGCAGGCGAAGAAGATTTCGTTTGATTAGGGTTTGGTTTTTGATACGTGTAATGGCGAAGGACGGACCTAATTGGGAAGGATGACTCAAGTGGAGCCTAGCTCACTCTGATGGAACTCGCTCCTCTCGAAATCTGAGGGTACATCTCTTCACGGCTTCACCCACATACCTATTTTTACAATAACAAATCTATTTGTGAGTTTCCTGGTATTGGTGTTGTTTGATTAGTCTAATAGTTTCATGAGATTCAGAAAAATTCAAACTTTGTTAAAAAATCAAGAGTTAATCAAAGGGTAACATTTTATGCTATGCTATTACTCTGGTTTTTAGTGAAATAACGTAGTTCATTGTTAAGAGATAGGTGATATATAAGTTATAATGTCTGAATAAATTAATTATACAACAATTGAGGGAAAACGCAGAGAAGAGGACCCAAGTCGTACGAAATATGTTGGCATATGCATATCTTATTTTCAATGAAAGGTAAGAGTAAATCTCTTATTTATTTTTTAGTTTTTGTGTATGGGGGTAGTGAGGAGGACAGAAGATGGTTTATGGAAGCAATGCAAGCTCAGAGCATAGATGTTGTTAAAAGAATGAAGGAGATTACTCTTGTTATGCAAATTCCAGAGCAAGTCTTGGAGGAGCAGGGGGTTACTCCCGCTGATATTGAAGGTATTTTTAACATTTTGTTGGGAGTTTGGGGTTTAAAGATAGGAGTATAATTTTTGTGACTACATAGTTTTGTTAATTTCGCATCTTTTGCAGATATGTTAGATGAGTTACAAGAGCATGTTGAGGCAATTGACATGGCCAATGGTGAGTTTCTTCTGCCATTTTATTTGAATGTTCCCTACCATACTGACTTGCTTGAATTGCCATTCTGTACCAACTTCTTGTTTATATATAGTTAAATACAATATGTAAATAGTCAACATTGTTTTACCCTTTGATGGATTTATCTGCATTAAAATTTGAAAGCCTCTTCATGATTGCTCTTCATAGTTGGAAATGGAACTTCATCCATGAGGGTGTAAATGTTGATGGGGTCTCTTTGATCTTTTCCCGCTGAGATGTAAAAAGCAGGTCCGATTACTACACTTATTCCAGATGATCATTTTCTTACTCTATTAGGATATATCTCTTTGTTTATTCTCTCTTTCTTTTTCTTTCTCTACCTTTCCCTCCTACTCTCCCACTCTGTCTCCTCACATTTTATATGCAAGTGTGTACATGTAAATTTGGAAATAGTTGTTCCATTTGCAACATCCTTATTATCTCATTTGATCTTCAAATTTTGTGTTGTTTATACAAGCCCTTCAAGTAGATTTTGACTTGTTGTGTAATGGGGAATATATGAAGGATGAAGTTTATATTCACTTACAATTGTTTTAGGTTGAGATGTCTTGTTGGTTAATTATAGATTGAGTATTGACTAACTGGGGAAAAAGAAACTATAATATCTAACAGAAAGAAGCCAGCTGACATAATTTTCTCTTGTGCTCAAACCTATATATAAGGATATTTGGTGGATGACTTTTTTACTTCAAATTTTGTGTTCTGTGGCAGTTTGAAATTGTCTACTATGAAGAAAAAAAATTGTAGTCCTAATATAAGTTGAAATCTAAATTGAAATTGGTTGGAAAGTTATTGTTGATTCTAAATTCAGATATTCATGTCTAACATATATGTTTAGCAATAGCTCAACTAGTTTGCATATTGTTATTGACCTTACCTGATGTCTTTGGCTGATACGGCCATCTGGCAGATCTTCATTCAATTGGTGGTTTGGGCCCGCTCCTTGACTATCTAAGGAATTCCCATGCTAATATCCGGGCAAAAGCTGCAGAGGTGGTATCTACAATTGTTCAGAATAATCCCAAGAGTCAGCAATTGGTCATGGAAGCAAATGGTTTAGAACCGCTTCTAACGAATTTCATGTCAGATCCTGATGTTATTGTTCGTACTAAAGCACTTGGTGCCATTTCTTGTGAGCTCTCTAATTAATGTTATGTTTTTATCACTTGGATGGCCCAGCAATTTCTGAATTGTAATTCCTCTTTTAGAAACAGAGTTAATGTGTTTTCTTGTTGTTTTGCAACTTTCAGCTTTAATTCGACACAACAAGCCTGGAGTAACTGCATTTCGCCTTGGAAACGGTTATGGAGCTCTTAGGGATGCTCTAAGTTCCGAGAGTGTGAGATTTCAGAGGTATCTCTTCCACCAATAGTATAATTGAGAAAACCGACTTTTCATTCCTTTTTATGTGGTCTATATTACATATTATGGATTATATAATTTTCGGCATGAAATACAATGGAGTAAAGCAAAATTAACAAACTAACTTATTTTTTCTTTTATATTTTCTTCTTTAATGGTTCATTGTTTCTGAATTTTGTAGCTTCTTTTTCATAGTTAATGTTACAAATGAATTATTTTTCAGGAAAGCCCTCAACTTGATCCAATACCTTTTGCATGAGAACCCTGCAGACTTAGCGAGATGGGATTCCCTTGTATTTTGATGCACCTGGTCTCCAGTGAAGATGCAGAAGTACGAGAAGCTGCACTTTCTGGCCTTCTTGAGCTTGCCAAAGACGTGAAAGTTGGGACTGAAGGCAGTTTGGATGAAGGAGATGAAAAACTAAAGCAGATTCTGCAAGATCGCATTGAAGGTATTAGCTTAATGTCAGCTGAAGATCTTGGTGCTGCTGAAGAAGAGAGGCAACTTGTGGACTCCCTCTGGAATGCCTGTTTTAATGAGCCATCTTCTCTTCGACAGAAGGGGCTTCTTGTTCTTCCAGGAGAAGATGCACCACCACCTGATGTTGCTAGCAAACATTTTGAACCTCCTCTTCGAGCTTGGGCTGCAAACCCAACAGCTGATAAAAATTCTAGTTCGGTAAAGAAAGGAACTCCTTTATTACTAGGTCTTGGTCCTCCAACTGAGAATCAGCAAGTGCAAAGTAGCTCTAGCCCAGATGCAGATGCAGATGCAGATGCGGTTAAACAGCACCCCTCTACTTAAAGCCACAATGCACCCCTCTATTTGAAGCCCAATGTACTATAGGCGGTTTTAAGGATTTTGTTCCTTTTGTCTTCTAGATTTCTCCTTTTTGTATAATTAATACAAGCCATCTTTTTACCCTTTTTATCTCACCTTTTTGGTTTGGTTTCAGACATAACTCATGGATGTATTTGATATGTAAAAAGCTTTTTATTGGATAAGTAGCATTTTAAGGTTTTTGCTTTCAAAGCGGTCTAAGACTCTTGAACTTGAAGTCTTTTCCTCAACTTGTGCTTTTCAGGGAAAAGAAATTGCTACTTGGATGGTTCTTTGTTTCTGATTTGGTACTATTTCACTCAGTTTGATACCAACGGTATGTGGATTTCCATATTCACCTCTGGATCATAGTCCAGACTCAGAAAAAAATAAATGAACTTGATAGTTTGATATAGCCGGCCGCATCCTTTCTGTTTGGTAGTATGATTTGTCAACTCCAGACTTTGGTTATCTTCGAAACTGAGGTGAATTACACAATTAAACTTCATGCTAATCGGATCCTAATTTAAGTATGATACATCTTATTATCCTCTCTCTTTTAAAAAAGCCAATAACTAAAAGCATGATTTGACACACAACTTTAACGTAAAATAAGTCCTCAAGTCATAAAACTTATGAAAATGGAGGGAGAAATAAAGACATAACAACATATAATACGTCTGTGTAGCATTATTCGATGATACTCCTGCTTGCTGCTGCAAAGCTGCTTCTTTAGATACCACGTGCAACTGAATGGATCATTCTCATTTCTCCGCTTATGATGCAAACTTTCCATTATACTCTTTACCTATTAGTTTTCTTTCGAAATCTTCTCTCAGATAATCTTCATACTTAACCTTTCTGTACATTTTACGGCACTGTCTGGCATCCAACATTTGTTCTAATGGCTCAACTTCCTCATCATTGTTTGGACCATTAAAAGCTGCAATAGATATTCTTTCCTTTGTTCCACTCACCACTGCTCTATGATAAACACTTTTGTACTTTCCATTGCTCCATATCTATATCTATATATATATATATATTCAAACAAGAACAACAATATAAAGTAAGAAAGCTTGAGCTCATCAGTCAGTATATACTTGTGTTTAACAAAAAATTTTAACTAGGGAATTTTCGTGCATACCTCCATTACATCCCCAATATTCACAACTAGAGAATTTGGTATTGCTTTAACCGGAACCCACCCTCCATTGTGTTGAATTTGTAATCCGGTAACCTCATCATCCTGCATAAGTACAGTTATGGAGTTTGCGTCGTTGTGTGGACTTGAGCCCATTACCTGATCAGGCACACTGCAAGGTGGGTAGTAGTTCACTCGCATTACTATTGACCTCTCTTTGTGTAGTTGAAGCAGAGTATCCTTTTCCATCCCCATGATTATAGATAAAGAACCAAGTAGTTGATCAATAACATTTTCAACTTGGTATGAATATGCTTCAACACTACCTCTGCAGTTGTATAAAATGGTGGAATCCACGAGATCCAAGACTGGTGATAAATAATAATAACTTACTTTTTTAAATATAATAAGGGAATTAATTAAGAAACATGTACCTGAATTCTTCTGGTGAACTTGGCCAAAGATGAAGATTCCGGAGCTGGGGAGGATAGAGACGGGGGCGTTAAAGAATCTGACCGGTCTACTCTCACACTTTCAGGGACAGGAAAAGGCCTCCCATAACCTTCCAATGCATTTAGATCAAATTGTTTCTTTTTCTTCTCTTCCGGCGGAAGTTTGAAAAACACTGAAGCCTCCTCCTTTATATTCTTCAGCAGTTTTGCTGCTATTCCGTGATTGATTACCTGAAAAGGCATCATTTTGGATAATGTGAAGCGATCATAGAGTACTAGAGTCATAAAAAAAATAGCATTAAGTTGACATCAGTAAATTTCTCCAGATTTCCTGTCCAGTCAAGTTGTAACACAGAGAAACAAGAAACATCATCACCTGAAAGAAGCCCCAGTCCTTGCAGGCTTCATCCATCTTCTTAAGCTCTTCTTTATCCCCACTTGAAAGCAATGACAAGTCCAGAATTGGGATTTCTGCAGAATAAGCATGTTTTTCGACATCCTTGGCTCTGTCTTCTTCACTTCTAATGTATCTTTCTGGAATGCTAGAAGGGTCCTTCCTCACCATTTCTACCACAAAATCATTCATCTCTTCAACTGTTGAATTATCCATGATTGTTCTTTTCAACTATGTTTTGGAGCTACCTTCTTTTATGACTAGTAATATGTAGTTAAAGGCTGTTTATCAGCTTATAAAGCTAATAATAGTCAACTCAACATCAGACTTTTTCCCAAAATAATTGGGCCAGCTAACAAAACTAATCATAGAAATAAACAAATACTAAAAAAACATTTATTTGACTTTTATTTTTTTCATTAAAGTGGGAAGAAATTTGGTGTGATGAGACTGTTGTGACAAGATTTGGTTATGGACTTTGTCTTGACATTTGACTTGGATCTTCAGA
Source organism: Panax quinquefolius (assembly GCA_020205615.1). Lineage (NCBI taxonomy): Eukaryota > Viridiplantae > Streptophyta > Magnoliopsida > Apiales > Araliaceae > Panax > Panax quinquefolius. The sequence goes on from CM035167.1 coordinate 144,139,935, forward strand.
GTTTTAATATTCAAAGTAGTTGAATTAATCTCCAAGGCAATGCTATTGTGGTCGCCCATTCGCATTACTATTGAGATATAAAGTTCCACGATGGGCAACTAAGATCTGGAGACCATTTATGTGCAGGCCCAACGGCCCACATGCTCCACGTCACTCAATTAAATTGTCCAAGTGTTTGGCTCAAAATTACGCCACACGTGAGGGTAAGGGGGCGTGTTGAGATATAAAGTTTTGCTTAAAGAGGAAGTTTTTAAAAATTGAGAAAAAAACATAAATAAATGTTCATAATGACATTCAACCCAGAAGAAACTTGTAAGCAAGCAACCTTTCTGTTATTGCGCTAGCAGATATACTACTATGTCTTTGATGGGGCTGAAGTTCAATAATGTAGAACTATTTTGCTTTTGCATGTCATACTACTTATTATGGAAGGTTTCCAAGTTCAAATTACTCCTTTCTTTTGAAATTAGTCGCCACACTTTTTTGAGACGTTTCAAAATCAAACAAGTTAGTAGTGGAGAACTCTTTTCTTTTTTAAGTTATTTGAAATTATTAATAGATTTGGAATTTAATTTCTGCTTCTCTGTTAAACTAGCCTTTTGTTGTATATGTCCTTGGTCTTGTATGCTAGTAACTTGATTCCATTACATAAACATAAGCTTTGTTACTCTTCAATATCATTTATAAAGTTTGTTTGGGATAATTTGCAGTTGTATTCATACACATACTTTGTTGCATTCCTTGTACTTTACATTGTTGAAAAACACTTTTTTGGAGGAAAGATATAGGTGCTCAATTTTCGTACTTTGCCATTTGAGTGTGCGCCTTTCCATCCAATTTCCTCTTCATGGATTCTCGAAGAAATTCTCCATACTTGACTTTCTTATACTTCTTGATAGAACCCTGGGATTCCACCATACAATCATAGGGCTCAATATCCACATCATCACTCGGGAAGAGAAAAGATGCAAAGGACATCCTCGCTTTGCTTTCATTTGTCACTGCTCTGTGTTCAATGCTGTTGTACTTCCCATTACTCCAAATCTGCAGTAAATGAAGATAAAAGAATTATGAAATATGCAACATCAAGATCCTAGAAAATTACCTCTATAACATCTCCAATGTTAACAACTAGAGCATTTGGAATTGGCTTAACTGGAACCCACTCCCCATCATGGCGTATCTGTAGACCACACAGATCATCTTCTTGCAGTAGTATACTTATCGAACTTGTATCTGAATGAGGGCTTATACCAAGTACTTGATCAGGCTTGCAGCAAGGAGGATAGTAGTTAATGCGCAACACTTGCATCAACTCCTTGTGCTCATCAAGAAGAGTGCTCTGTTCCAGTCCCATATTTAAAGATATGGAACCGATAAGCAGCTTTGCTACAGTAGTGAGTTCATTTGAATATGCATCGATAGTTTCCCTAAAATAATAAAGACTTGAAACTATAAATCACAAGTGCATGAGTTGTGTACATTGAGATTATGATTAGAGGACATACTTGAATTCCTTTGGCATAGTTGGCCAAAACTGAAGTCTCCGAAACTTTGAAGGCAAAGTAACAAGAATTAGTGCATCTGACCAGTCTAGCTTCTGCTCTTCAGAAACAACATAAGAATGGCCATAGCCTTGTATGTCATCTCGTGTTGTCGAAAACTTATTCTTCTCTTCTAACGAGAGATCAAAAAAGCTCCTTCCAACCTCCTTCATGTTCTGCAGCACTTCTTTTGGAACTCCATGATTAATCACCTGGGAAACATATTCAAGATGGTACGAGTTTAAAAATAAAGAAATTTTTATAAATCAAGTATGAAAATGTTTACCTGAAAGAAGCCCCAGTCTTTGCATGCCTGATCAAGTCTCTTAAGCTTCTCAATGTTGGCATTTATGAGTAGTGATAAATCAATGACCGGAATCTGAGTAGAAAGATGAGGCATATCAGTAGTTTTTGGCATGTCATCTTGGTCCCTAATGTACCTTTGAGGAACATTTGATGAATTCTCTCTCACAATTTCTTGGACATTTGGCACTGGTAGAGATGCCACATAAGTGGGAACATACTGTCCCTCTGTGATTGTCTCGTCAACCTTCAAACCCATGTTTCTTTTTGTACAGATTTAAGATATAAATCACCTCTTTTGCTGCTTTAATGTATTTCATGCAATTGGTATCAGGGTTTCCAAATCGGTTTTTATTTGTTAGCTAAAAGGAATATTGTTCTTCTCCCTAAAATTAAATTCCTCATGATTGCAGGAATTGGAGTTTTCTACAAGTTCCATTTGGATTTTTATTACATTTGGATGTTTTCTACCTCGGACACTCCAAAGGACTGAAGGTTTTCATGACAGTCGAGATCAAAGATTATAAAAATATGTTTTGAGCTGTTGGAAAAATACGAATAAATATAGGATTCAACTATCAAATAAAGACAGAAATAAAACTTATCGATGTAGAAATGAATTATGTTGAAAGCGAAAGGCGTTGCAGTCTGTTGACCGTCTCTAAGTATAAATTTCGCTTCTTGGAAAACTTTTCTAAGTCTTTAAAAATCATTGATTTAAATCCTACTTGAAGATTCAATCATTTCTTCACCCAACTAATCAATATTTAGAAATAGTTGAATGACTAAAGAACAACTTCTAATTTTCTCTTTACTCAAACTCAAAAATTGTATCACATATATATATATATATATATATATATATATATATATATATATACACACGGAAGAATGTTATATATATAAGTTAGGAAATGAACTAATGAAGGCTTTGAATATAATAGGAGACACCTTTTTAAAGTGAATGAAGACAGTAACTTGTTTCAAAAGAAGACAGTAACTTTTTTCTTTCTTTTGCTTCTAAATCTGATTTAATAACAAAGAAAGCTCATTCTTATATAGAGAAAGAATGCAACGGTACACTGCTGTCAACGGTAAAATATTTCCAACAGTCATAAAATAGAAAGCAACGATAACATGCAACATATATATATCAACGGTAATATTATTAAACATGCAACAGTAATATCTATTTAATATATAAAACTGTTACAATATCTTCATAAATAAATTAATAATTATAACTCATTTAATTTACACATTAAACTCTTTTAATGATACATCACCAAAATATATAAATATATTTATTTTTATTTAACTTTGTAATATATTATTTAACAAAAAATACAACATGAGCTAGGTACTAGGTGTTTTTTACACTATGTACAAGCTCAAACGTGCCCTTGTAACTTACTTTTTTAGTTGATCTTTTTGTATCTTGCATTATGTTTGGTAGTGGGATCGGCTGTTGTCCCAATTCTGTCTCATCAATATGCAGTTTTCTTTCTTGTTTTTCATCCAAATCTCACCTGAAAGAAGACCCACTCCTTGCAGGCCTCATGCAGATTTTTAAGCTCTTCATTGTCCCCATTCGAAAGCCATGCCAAGTCCAGGATTGGAATATTTGCAGAATAAGCATGTGTTTTTCCACATCCTTGGCTCTATCTTTTTCACTTCTAATGTATTTTTCTGGAATCTTGAACTGTTTTATTATCCATGATTAATGCTGTTTAACATAAATGCTTGCAGCTAGGGAAGTGATATTCTTCCATTGACTAGATATGCTTTTTCAGGAATGAGCTAAAGTTTGGTTATTTATTTGGGGGAAATTTGCTATTGTGATGAGATTGTTGTGAAATAAATTGTCTTGGAGTTTATCATGATCTCTGACTTGATCTTCAGAGTTGTATAATATGCAATGTATTTAATCTCTTTGGCATTGTTATTGCAGTCCCTTTCACATTGCAAAAACAAAATTCTAATTTCAATATTCAATAGGAACAACCTTATTTCATACGGAGGGGAACTTATTTTTCTAAAACTTAGCTTAAAGGAAAGTTTTGGAAAATTGAGAATAAAACATGTAGTAAATAAATGCTTCATAACTATATTAAAAACCAGAAGAATTCTGTAAGCAAGCAACCTTTCTGTGTGTGTGCTAGAAGATATGTATGCTGACCATTTAGCCAGAGAGATTACTACTTATTCTTTGAGTTTGCTGAAGCATAATAATGTTGACTAGTATCGCTGTTCTTATAGTACTGTGTTTTAATCATCACAAACTAATTTTTTCTTTAATCTAGGAAGTGTTCTGATTATATTTTTAATGAACTTGATATTCTTTCTGTCATCTGCTGTTGTCGAAAACTTATTCTTCTCTTCAAACCCCCTTGCACACTCCTTCATGTTCTTTAGGAACTCTATGATTTATCACCTGGGAATGATCATATTCAAGTACAAGTAAAAATACAAGGATATAAGCATCTATTCTCATCTATCTATTAAGGTGGAGTGAAGTATGAAACTGTCCACTATATTTATCAAATGCCTGCAAAATTACTGCTAGCTTAGGAACTTGATTGAGGGGATTGGTGAATGATTAGCTAGTATTAATTCTGGGTATTACCTTAAAGAAGCCCCAGTCTTTGCATGCCTGATCAAGTCTATCGAGCTCCTCAATTTTCTCATTTGAGAGTAGTCATGATAAATCAATGACCAGAATCCATCTCAGTAGAAAGATGAGTCATATCAGTTGTTTTTGACATTTCATCTCGGGTCCCTAACGTATATTTGAGGAACATTTGAAGAGTTCTCTCTCACAATTTCTTGAATGTTTGGCACTGGTAGAAGAGATGCCACATAAGTAGGAGCATCCTGTCCCTCTAGGACTGTCTCATCAACCTTCAAACCAATGTTTCTTTCTGTGCAGATTTTAAGATATGAATCACCATAGTGATTATTCCTTACAATGGTTACTGTATAAACTCCCTTGCATTAAATAAGAAAAGTTGAACGTATTAATGGACTTGGTTATAAAATAAGAGTAATCTCCACAATTCTAGACGTGATCATGCTTTCTCATCCTTGCGGGATGATATATATATATATATATATATATCGGAGAGCTTTTAAAGCGACTTTTTAAAAGCGAGCCAAAGGCATTTAACCGTCACCATAGATTACTAAAGCAGTTCGACCCGTCGCCAAAGACTACATGGCTATGACGACGGATCGAAGACACCAAAGACGACGGTTCGTCTTTGGTTCTTTAAGGTTCGCTTTAGAGATGGACCATATGTATATATATTCTTGAGCTTAAACGAAAGAAAGATTTGCGGGGGGTGTGTGTGTCAATGTAGCAAAAAAGAAGAAAAAAGTTTGGGCACTAAACATTATAAACTTTCAATTGCAGAAATATTATTTGTCAAAAAGTCCTTAAAATGGATTGAGAAGGCTTAATGTGAAGCTTCAAAAGCTTAATTACTGTGTTTGAAGTATTCACTCCTCGGAAGCTGAACAGCAAAAACATACCATCTTTCCCATTGTAACAAAAATTTGGTATATTAGGAAGGAAATTTTATGCATAATAAATTAGTGTGAAATAATTTTTAATTTTTACCTATCTTATTTGCACAATAGTCAGTAAGGGCAATAGGGCATAGTGGATTTATTATACCAACTACCGAGAGTAATATCATCTATAAGACAGCGATTACTAAATAGCATATCGTCTAGTCGTTGTAGTATAGTGGTAAGTATTCCCGCCTGTCACGCGGGTGACCCGGGTTCGATCCCCGGCAACGGCGATTTTTTTTATTTATTTAAAAGATCGAATGAAAACGGCTCTTGGCGATATGGTTCCTTAATTTCTGCAGCAAAAAGGGATAGAACAAATAAGAAAACCCTCACTCTTTGATTGAATAGGTTTTTACTTCTGTGAAGAAAAAGCAACAGTATCAGTTACCGGCGGGACGGTGGCGATGATTAGAATCGGAGCCAAGTTGTCAAAAACGGCCAAGGTTGTCCCGGTTGCTTTCTCTCTCTACAAACCCAATTTTCTGTCTCAATCTTCAGTTTCATCACGACCCATCAGATTATTCTCTGGAAATGACGGTTTCAAAGCCAATCCAGTTACCGTTGAGATGATTAATTACGCTCTTTCTCTTGCAAGATCGGAAAAATCAGGTCTTTATTTTCCCTCCGATATTTGTTTGTGAATGTGTGTAAGTGTGTTTGAACAGTTAAATTTATGTTTGGATTCTTTAATTTATTGTACGAGTTGTTTACATATGTGGGTATGCCGGTATGTAGATGTATCATTCGCACAAGGTTTATTAGTACTGGAACAATGCCAATCTACTCAGCCAGATGATAATTCAAAGGGGCTGGTTTTACTTGCCACGTCTACCTTATTCTATGAAAGGTTTTATCTTCTTATTTGTTTTTTATTGTTGTGATTTGTAACTATTAAATTTCTCAAATTTGTGGAACTCGTCGTTTATATCTTGTTTCGCCAGAGGAAATTTTGATGAAGCAATTGAGAAACTCCATAAAATTAAAGACTTAAAAGTTTCCTCTCTGGCTGTGAATGGTAAACACTACTACTATATCTACTCATTTATTATTTCTGATGAATTTTTAATGGTTAAATGGGTTCTGAATTTCATTTTTATTTGGTCTTTCATTTAGTGGCCGCTACAGAAGCACTTGTGGGACTGCACATAGAATTGGGTCAGGTAATTTTCTGCAACAACTTAAATTTATTTAAGCTCAATGTTCTACCGGCAATATGTATTTATCTGGAGATGGTTCTCCATATATAGGATGGTGCTTCATCAGTGCTTGCAGATATATGCTTTCAACTCTTAGATACTGTCAAACTGGAAATCGGATACGGAACTGGGGTTTTGGATGCTCGTGCTAAGGCTTTAAAAGGGCTGGTTGAGCTTGTCCGTGGTAATCTTAAATCAGGTATGAGCTAAAAGAGTGTTTTTTTAATTGTGGTTTCTGGTTTAATAAATGGGTTAATGTTGAGGTGCTCCTTTTCAGCGGATTCATATTTTCAAGGAGTTCGGGAAGATAAAGGTTCTGTTGGTGAGATTTTCCTCTATCAGTCATCACAGATCACATTGTTCTCCAATATGTTGATATTTTGATATATAGGCAATGTTGCTTTATCATACGGAGAGTTCCTTCATGCCATGCTGAATTTTTCAAGGGCAAAGGAGTTATACGAGAAGGTAATTCAGGGGATATCTGGAAATAAAGATTTTAGTGATTTATATAACTTATCAGCCGGTAATATGGCGTCGGAGGAAGTTCTCTTGGCAGCTACTTGTGCACTTGGACAGCTTGAGTCACACTTAGGGTAAGCTATGCATTTGGTATACCTTGAATTTTCCAGTATGATCCTCATATTTCTAAATTCCGTCTTATGTTTAGAAACTTTGCCGACGCAGAGGAGATGCTGACTCAAGCATTAACAAAAACTGAAGAACATTTTGGTGTGAACCATAGCGTTGAATTATTTGTGAAAATAATGTATGGAATTTTGTGTCTAAACTAATTTGTTTGTATTTATTTTGGTATAGGCTCGTATCATCCTAAGGTTGGGGTTGTTTTAACCAGCATAGCTCTCATGTTTCGGCATAAATCAACAATGGAACGTTCAAGTTCCATTCTGATCCAAGAGGTTAGAAGTTACAAATGGTGCAGCTATTAATTTTTGACACTTTTTTCAATCTGCCTTGGCTGCACATAGATCACATTGACATTCACAAAATCAACTAATATTGCTCTGTTTTAGGACATCCCAGTTTTTTTTGCAACAAGAATATTGTTATTAAAAAAAGAAAAGAACAAGTCATAGTTTTGATAGCTTGAACAAAAGAGCAGGATTTTAATTTGAAATTAAGTGGATACTTGTAGTCTTAAACTAGGAAGTGCTCAGGCTAGTTTTCCATTCAATTGCGGTTAGTACTCTCTTGTATGTTACTATTCCACAAAATTCTGTATTAGCTATTTTTTTTAAAAATATTTCCAACCGAGTATTTGTGTCTGGTACTGGTTTCAGTATATGACTCCAGATTTGACATTGAGTAGCGTATATCATTGTAGTTTATTTTAGAATTATTGTTTCATGGTGTTTCCTGATACATCTACAGGGACTATATAGAAGAGCTTTGGAAGTGCTAAAAGCTCCTCCGCTAGAAACTAATGGTATGGGGTATGATATAGTCTGTCTTTTGCTTCTCCTCTAGGGAACAAACCAAGACTTGTTTTCTCTTTCTGAATCCACAGGTGCGGAAGGAAAGGTGCATAGAAGGGACATGGTTGCTCTTGCAAGAGGTAGAGTTTGGATCTATTTTCTTTTAGTAGATTGTGCTTCAGTGACTGATGCAATTTATAACTATTTCTGAATTTATATCTTCGCCATACAATGATATATACATGTCAACTTTAATCTGCAAGACTATCAGTAAGGTAAGTAACCTGTTATATATGAAACGCCACGAACTTGACTTTGTTTTTTGCGTCTTTGTAAATAAACATCTTGGCACTTAATTAGATGTTGTGTCATTTGAAATGGATTTATGTTTCTGGGGTTTCTCAAATGAAACGTTGTTAATGGTTTAGAGTTGTTCTCTTTCAAGATTAGTTCTACACAGTGTTCTAAAAATTCCCGTCTAGGTCTGCCTAGGCGCTAGATCCCCCTTGGCGCCCTGCCTAGGCGCTAGGCCCCCCTGGCCTAGCGCCTCACCTAAGCCCAAGGCGGCAAAAAAATCACTCCAGGAAATTAGGCCCCTGTAGGCGGAGAGTTTTTTTTTTGAATAATTATCCAAACTAGATCTTGATATATTTATTTTTCTAATGATTTACCATATTCATAATACAGGTTGTAGTATATCAAATCACAACAAGAAGTGAATAATATCAAATCAAAATGGATAATTTTATTATAATTGTAATTTTTGAACTTGTACCAACGTCAAATTATATAAATGATGATACATTTGTAATATTTAGTTTAATTCAATATAATTTTTTAAATTTATGTTTAATTTCTTAAGTTTTAATATTGAATTAAAATTTTGAAATTTTGAAAATTTATTATTTAATAGCAATCTTGTTTATGAATAAAACTAATTTGTTAAAAATATGTTTGAACTTTGAACAATTGCGTGTTTGTGTTTGAACTTTGACATTAACAATATAAATATGTGTTTGAATTTTAAGTAAAGACCTTTATTATAGATTGTTTTGCTTTATATTATTGTTTTGTTTGGATAAATTTAAAACTACTAAGTTGCTAGTGTAGGTGGGTATGCAGAACTACTATGTGTTCAACAGAACAGGAAGGTTGAAGGGGAGAGGATGAAAAAGTGGGCAGAGACTGCATGGGGCAATCGTCGTCTGTCACTAGCTGAGGCACTAAATATATCTGAGCCTTCTTCTAAGGTGCCGGTTGTAGATCTTCGGGTTAGCAGGGTTTTGTAGTTTATCTGTTTAGATTTTCAGAGAATTTAATGTTTCTTGGTAACTACTAGCAGAGATCTGTAAATTTCTGTGGCCGTATATTCCGGCAACTTGTATTATCTACAAAGCTTGGCAGACCGTGTACTTGTTGTATGTTTTGTTGGAATAAACTTTGAGAAAATAAACCACGAATGAGTTTTCTGTTTTTCCAGTGTGCTATGTCAAATTGGTTTCAGACTTGACCGTAAGTTGAGTTGGAGGGGGACTGCAGAATTCAGCAGCTTAAGGTGCTGACTTGCTGCACAACTTCTTTGTAATGATAATCAAGGCATAATTGAACAGTCCACACTCCTTTGTATTTGAGGGGCGCCCTTCATTATGATTTCATTTAAAGACTAGTATATGAACCAACATACCAAGCACGGGGAAATGATGATGCAAATAGAATTCCACTATAAAGCATATGGAAAATGCTTCATATATAGCTTACAGGGTTCAGGTGTGGTTGAAGCACATCTTAACATGCAAAATTCCAGTAAGGTCAACTTTCCAAAACAATTACAACAATCTGAGCATCAAAACAGGGGGCCCTGAATACTCAGAGAGGCAGATCAAGGCCTTTCCCGATCTCCACTCCAATCACCTGGAGTATACCCTTGTTTATAATCTGAAAATCAAGAAAATTGTCATAGCTACAGCATTAAAACAAAATGCTAGAGAATAAGATGAGAAAATCTCTACCAGTTCTACAATGTAAGTTCCAACGAGACCAATCATACAAGCTCTTGAGTTCCATATTTCAGCAGTTCTTGTGAATCCAAAAAAAGGGGATTCCAATTTGGGCTGCACTTTCGGCAATTCGACCTGAAAATTTCAATACCCACTTCCTGTTAGCTAATCTTTGGCACATATATACACAGTAAATTAAAGATGCTTGAGAAGAAGAAGAAAAACCCATAAAAAGGAAGTTAGCATACTCCAGCAGGAAGCTTTGCAGCTTGAACCCTGAAAGAGACTGGTTTCTTGTTCCGGGAAGTTTTGCTAATTTGATTTAGATTATGAAATGGGGAGATTTGTTTAGTCCGGCGATGAAGTGGCAGAGCTGTTTGAAGAAAGGAGGATGAAAGTGCTGATGGTGTTGCCATTGTTTTTGGTAATTGAAACTGTAGCCATTCTTTTTTCTCCAATCAACCTTATCTATCTCACTTCCGGTTGTGGATTGTGTAGTAATCTGTTGGACCCATTATTTTTTTAGGTGCGTTTATACATGGGCCTCATATTGTTTTAGTCTGCAATTGCTCGTAAGTTGCTTTTTTAAATCTTTCAAAAATGATCTCTCCATGTCACACTTTTTATTACGAATTATGTGGATACTTAATTATAATATTTTGATGATATATTTAATATGATGGAATAATCTTATAATTATATTTAATCTTATGTTTATGTTTGATATACGTTTTGTGGGCAAGGAAATCGTATCTTGCTAGGGTTAGGGTTTCGTGTTGGCTGAGGAAGAGAGAAATCCACGAAGAATACAGAATTGATTGATTGATTGTAAAGGGAGAATCGCGGTGGTGCCTTCTCCAACGACGCGCGTGGCGAGAACCCCTAGAATTTGGAAACCGTGTGTTAGGGTTATTGGGATTCCAAGAGCCTTCTTCAATTCTTCGAGTTGAGAGAGTGTTCGAATCTTGTTAGTGCTTTTAGGTGGAATATCCAAGCCTTAAGCTACCAAAAGAGTCCTCCACCTTCCTAGAATGGAAGGGTATTTATAGAGTTTCACTGGACTTAAGTCATCACATCTTTAGTACGTGTTTTCAATGAAATTCGAAATACCCTTCATCGTTAAAGTAATGCCCATATCGCCTTGTCCTTCTAGCCACCAATCCAATCCCTCAATCAATTCTCAAAATGAGCCGCCTCCACGAGTCTTCTGACTCTTCCATCTTCATTCTATTTGGTCATGCGAACCCTAAATTGCACATTTAATGAGGTCGTGGAACCCTAATTGTGCATTTAATTTAATTAGGTCGTGGAACCCTAATTTTTTTTTGAAGGAGACAGCCCCTAGGTGGTGGCCGAACCCTATAGGAGCCGAACCCTAGGGCCGAACCCTATAATTTTTTATTTTTTTTACTCTCCAAACTTTCTTTTGTCTTCCGAGCCCCATTACCTTGATTACATCTTGGTTTTTCCCTCGGATAATAAAGAAAGATTTAACATTTTTTCTTGACGAAAACACGAAAGGAGAAAAACTGATATGCTTGTATGCGACGAAACCACTCCAGATGGCCAAACCCTTAGGGGGCGAACCCTAGGAGGCCGAACCCTAGGGGGCCGAACCCTAGGGGGCGAACTCTAGGCAGAAATTCATGTTTTGGGCGAAAAAATGAAGTTTGGGACGAGCCGCTACTATTAGGAGCGTCCTTTGGAGTTTTGGGACCCATAATATATCAAAACGACCGTATCGACGAGCCCTACAAAAGTCATGGCTTTGCCATGATATATGCCGTTATAAGTCCAAAAAAGGTTCGTCCGAAGTTTTTTCGAAAATTTTTGGGAATTTTTTTCTTGCATAAATGTACTCCCTCAATCTTTCTGACATTGTTTTTTCTTCTTTTCAGGCGTTTTAAAGGTTAACTCTCAGACGTTCGCTCCTTTTTGCCATGGTGAGTACTTCAAGCTCACATACTTTACTTGACATCCTTTCTTTGCTTTCTTTAAAATTGTTATAATGAACTTCCCTTGCTTGTAGGCCTTTCTCCCAGATGCTCTGCGAGAACTAAGAACTACCAAGGTCCCCATTCATCACCGATTGGGAAGAGCTCCCTTCTTTGGTCCTTGACATCTTTTGGGATAGAGTTAGAGACTATGATCAGTATAACTTTTCCTCTACCGGAGAAAAGCTTGTTTCAGTATGCCCCTTTTCTTGAGGTTGGGATGACTTCCCTCATGCCGATTGCATTCCCCGTATATGCATAAGAAGCGAGAGTACCCATTCATTCCCCCGATTCTGTCTGTCGATTCATTCGATCGCATTCATTCAAGATGGCGAGAATTGAATGGACGAGATCCTTGACAACGCGAATACGTGGAAATACTCGAGAATCACGAGTATCTTTGGCTTGTGTTCAACTATGTAGAGACCTACTGGATTCACCAGGACCATAACGCACTTCTTCGTGTTGATCTCACGATGGTGTTCCTCTACTTGCACATTCGTCACCGTTGCTGGGGAATTCACCCCTACTCTGAGAGGATGTTTATGCCCTCTATCGATAAGTTTTCTTCTTTTATTCCTTTCATTCATTCTCATGTTTAGAAATATGTATATTTATCCCGAATTACATCTTGTAGCCTTCTATTGTTGCTTCAAACTCCTGTGGTCCTTCTAGCATGTCCACTAGGGATGACGACTGTGTTGCCTACTTGACGGAGGCCTTTAAGTAATCTTCCCGCTTCATCTCCCGCTTTGAGGCGTCGCTCCTTCCGGATTTGAGACCTCATGTCGTCAAAAAAGAATTCTTGGTTATCCAGGTGCGCTTATTTCTTAGTGATTACAAGACCAACCAGTGGAACAGCTCTGTTCACGACAAGTCTGTTCTTGCCTTCCGTGAAGAAACTTGTCCCTTTCCTCTGGCGGCTTATCTGGTTATGTGGTTGTCCCGTTTCATCTTCCTTGGGTCTCCCATAGACGGTCCTTCTGCCCGTATGTTCAGTTTGGCAGCGTTGTTATCTCTAGGCTCGGAGATTCCCCTTGCTTCTCTCTTCCTAAGGACCTTATATCGTTGCCTAGACAAAACAACCCTTGCCATGAAAGAATCCGTTGGGAGGTAATCACTTTCATATTTTATATTTAATTGTCTTTCAAACTGCGCTTCTTTTTCTTTAACCTTTTCTATAATATATTTTTTTTATTTACTCAGGTATGATGTCAATTGCTTCATTCCATGCTCCTTCCTTCAGATCTTTCTTTTCGAGCGCTTTTCGGGCTATTCCGATCTTGAGCATCTTTCTATGAAAAAGAAGAAGTCTCCTTCTCTGCCACCACGCAACATCATTCCTCGCATGTTACGTTGGATTGATCACCGCTCTAGTCCTGACAGTACGAATTTGCGACATTTCCTTGATGATTATTCATGCTTCACCGCTCGTCCCTATACCATTTTTTTTCGGGGGTTGCGGTCATCTACCTCATTTTACAAGCACAAATTTTGTACCTTCTCGAGCCTCAGCAGAACCGGCTTGAGTGGTTACCAGACTTTATCTTGGTTCGTTTTTCTTGATCTACAGAGCTTCCTATTTCCTTGAGAATAATAGTTTTGGCATCATTGTCTTGTATTCTCCTCACGGTCGTCAGAAGACAATTCGGATATGACCGAGAACGCCTTTTCAGTCACACTGCGGGGAAATTATGAGGATGCTCTTCTTAATTTCGTCTCTACCTCCCCTCTTTTACATGGGCATTTAAAAGGCTATCAAGTGATCCTATAGATCCCTTCCTTTTGTTATACGGATGACTCCGAAATGCCAGGCGATATACTCTTGGAGAACGTAATTATTTGGAAGTCGATCTTAAAAGATGGGAGGATGATACCTTGATTTGTTCATTGCCAGTCTTTATTCCACAACGTCTTGATGGGGTAGTACTTGCTATGCTCTCCCAAGCCCAATGTTCACTCAGCACTTTGGCCAGCCAGTAGCCGGTTGGCTAAGCGTGACATTTGATGCCTAAGTCGTCTCCCCCTCAGCAGATCATTCCATCACAGGTTCCCACTACTTCCAGGAGTCTTCCACCACGGGCTCCGTTTCGGGTGTCCTCTCTAGCTCCTCCCGGGGATCCTCGATCTGGAGGAAATGAGAGTTACTCATTCTAAAAAGCAAGCAGACTACTACTACTTGATTACGAGATAGCTCCTCCTATTGCTTACATGATGGTTCCAATCGATTAGTCCTCTATCGAACTTATCATAAAGCCATTAACAAAACGCCCCTTAATAATGTTGATCCTAGTATCCGTGTACCGAGGATCCGATCGAAAGTCTTAGTAGAAATTTGGTAATTTTTCGTACTATTCTCATTTTTCTTTCATCCCTTGTATTACTGCTTTCACATATCATTGAGTAATTATTTCCTTTATTTTTATTTTTTTATTTTTTTCAGGTTACCGTGGTCGATGAAGATGATGATGATGATGTTCCTCTTGGGTTAATGTATAGTACTACAAATGAGGCTTCCGCGGCGGCTTCCAATAGTCGTGAGCCCGTCCAACCTATCCTTGTTGATATTGAGTCATCTACTCCTCACGACGATTGTGTTAGTTTGGATGCTAAGGATACTTTGTCTGATGTAAGCTCGAGTCTTGCTGTGGGTGATACAACAATTTCTTCAAACCTTCCTATACATGCTCCTCATGATGAGTCTGAAGATGTTGATGAGACTCTTACTTCCCCGAGGGAGAATCATTCTGAAACTATTGGTGATGTTCATCCTCCCCGAAAGGATTCTACCGAGTTGGTGATTGCTCGGGAGGGCATTGTTGATAGTACTTTGGGTGGGTTGGATGACATTCCCCTTTCTGTGGCATCTCCTGACTCCTTTTCCATCGACTATATTGTGAGTATCCTTCTTTAATACACAAATGATTTGTCTTGAATTTCCTTTCCTCTTTTCTTTATAATATATTGTGCTTTGACATCTTGTTTTCGAAGCGAGAGAGTGAAAGATTTGCCTTTGCCGTTGAGGCACTTTCGCGTTATTCTTTCATTCTCCATCCGGATGTTGCCCACTCGCCCGTATAGTGGCCTTGGTTATCCTCCGGTGACCAAGGCTTGAGAAATCCTTAAGCCGTATAACATCTTTACGCTCCTCCATCCACAGGCTCGGCAGATTCTATGGTGGCCTCTAAAGTAGCTCTGCCGGAGCTTCCTTCAATCAAGTGGGGATCTTGTTTCTTGGAGGGTTTCCGATATCGTCTTCTAGTCGGGAAAGTCCGAGGAGGCGTCTCTAGCTCGGTTCCATGAGACCCTTGATCGGTTGATTATTAAGATAACTTCCACCCAAACTCTCTTCTTGGACCCATTTCGCGGGCCTTGTTCTTGGGTTGCATACTCTTTCTTTATATTCCATGCGAGTTGAGGACTTGAAGAAGTTTAGCGATGATGTAGATGACCTTGCGGTACATAGGTGTTGACATGTCTCCTTTTTAAGTGATAGGTTGGATTTACTCAAGTCGAGTTTTAATCTTGTTTCACTACGTTCAGAGGTTGTTGTACGTAAGTGTGAAGATGAATCCTTTTCAGTGCAGCTTTCTGAGCTTGATGAAGCCGCAAACAAATTGAAGATCCAGTCTCAAGATTTAGAGGGCCAGCTTCGGTATCTAGAGGCAAAACTTCAAGAGGTAGAGTGTCAGCACCGGGACTTAATTAGAGTCGACTACCCAACAGGTTAGGGAGCTGAAAGCTGCAAATCTTAAGATTCGAGATGCTGCCGTTGCTGACTTGGAAGCTTTAGTTGTGCCTCTTCTTCATTTTGATATGTCTTGGCCTTTAGATCATAACTTATTGTAGTAGTTTTTTTTTTCGATTTCCTGTTTCAGAAACTCATTTACACATATTTCATTTATCAGAACGTGGTTTCTTTAACCTTGTTGATTGCCTTTAATTTGAATGATTCCTTAAAACTCAATATTTATCATTGAATCTCAAGTTATTCAAATTAATATTCCAAGACAACAATAGGTATTATAAGAAAACATGAATTTTGTCAAAAATATATATATATTTTTCACAAACCAACACTTGAATTTATACTCTTTTTTTTATGAAAATTAAAACATTCAAGTATAAGTGAAAGTTTGTCAATTTATTGATAAAAAAATTGCTTTTAACGAAAAGCATAACGTTTCACATAGTAAATCTTGCTTTTATCGAAGAAAGCATAATGTTTGCCACTTTTAGAGATAAGGCTAACTTTCTTCCTTTTGTCGAATAAAGCATAACGTTCTCCACTTTTAAAGTTAAAGTGTAACTTTCGGGTTTGAGGGCTTATACTCAGGTGCCTCAGTCACTTTTGAAGTTGAAAGTGTAACTTTCGAGGGTTGTTAGTCGGTACCTCGATCACTTTTGAAGTTGAAAGTGTAACTTCCAGAAATTGTGATTCAGGTGCCTCGATTACTTTTGAAGTTGAAAGTATAACTTTTGTGATGCTCTTCTCATGTGTAATATTTCTTTACCCATTTCAAGTTTAATGGGCCCTGAGACAGCATTTGATCCCACACGAGATATCTTGCAATACCCGCTTTGGAGATCTCTCGTACCTATCTGAGCCTTCCCATTTGGGGTAAAATTTGGTGGTTGGGGTCCCCCTCATAACTTGAGTTGCCGTTTTGAGCACGGTCTCCCACCAAAATTTGTCGTGGTACCACCACGCGGTATTGTATTGTCGTCGCAGTCTTTCGTGGTACAGTTCAAGCTTTTCTTTAGCCTTGTCTCGGAAGTCGGCGAAGGCCTCTAGGGCGGCTGGTCGGCTTTCTTCCTCGACTAAGCTTCGAAGTCTCATTCGAGCCGAAGGTATTTCTATTTCGGGCAAGATAAACTTCTTCACCATAAACCAAGGCGTATGGGGTTTTCGCTGTAGAAACTTTCTTTTGTTAGGTTTGTAATATTCATAACGCAATCAAATTGCATAAAATTAAGCGGGCGTGTAAAAATCGAGTTTAAAATTTACAAACCATATACGGGATCATCCTTTATGCACAATTATTAATTAAGCGAAAAGATAAAGAATAAATCATACCCTTGAAGATCGAGCTTCCTCGGTACAAGTTCACCTCCAAATCCTTTAGCGTTCAATCTTGAATCCACCGGGTTTGGTTCCTTCCTTTGATCAACGTTAGCCACCCAAATGTTTGGCCTCTGGGGTGATCCACCAAGGAAGAATAAAATTCAAGAAGATGGGTGTTATAGCTAACCCTAGTTTTCTATCTCTATAGAAAAGGTGTACTCCAACAACTTGGAATTATTACGTACTATGTTGAAAAAGTCAACAACCCATACCACCCATAATAAGACTCCTCTTATTTATAGATGTGGGCAACCCACCTTAACAATTAAGGAATTGAGTTTTAATTAATTAATTCTTTTAATTAATTAAGCTCCCTAATCTTATTAGGGATAATTAATTAAACTCCTTTAACTAATTTTCCTTCCTAATCCAATTAGGAATAAATGAGAGTACTTATATTAAATTAATTCCTAAACTCTTTTAGAAATTAAAATAATAATAATTGTAATAATATTAATAAGACTCCTCTTATTAATTTATATTTAATATTTCTAAAATATTAAATAATAAATATTAAGCTATTTAATTTATTCTATCACCATAGATTAAATTAAATATACATAACTATATTATTACGATTATGCCATTTACTTTCTTAAATAATTATTCTTCCTTTTATGGTGTGACCCTTTAGGTTCTCCATATTAAGCCTAGGTTGTGAATAAATCAATTAGAACAATTCTAATCTTATTTAAATAAATAAATTAAACAATTAATTTATTTAAATAAATAATATTTATTCTACAATAGGGATAAGCCTCCCCTAGCGATCAACGACTTTCCGAGATAATATAGATTTCAACATTAATCATTAAAGAACCTTTGAGTAAATAGTTCTTGTACTGATTCAATCCTTCCACCATCTGATGTCCCAATTAAATATAAGGCATGGAATTCTTTGTCAAGTCTTATTTTATTTAATTATATGTATTTTAGATCCTTAAATGCACTGACTCAAATAATGCAAATTAGAAACTCCTTTCTAATTTCATTACGCCTTAACCAAGGACTCTTTGGTTTGTCATTTATCGAATCACATAGGACATTTCTCTTCTTTTATTAGAAGTGGTAGATTCTTTATTGATCATACATTATCTCCATGTATGACTTATTATACCCAAGCATACCCTTTGATATACCCTAAGGGTCTTAAGGAATAAGTCAAAGTATAACTCATCATACACAAGATACTTATGATGATCTCAAGTCCAAGGATTACTTGTCTTCTTACTATCACTACTGAAATTCTATTGACGGGCAAATAAAACTCCATTAGGTATTCCTTAGCGAGCCACGTTCGATGAACTTATTCTCTAATAAGCACTTACATACTTGCTTTAGTGTCTCCACACAAATGATCGTGAGATCAATCATCCTCATCCAATGAGCAAACAGCGTATGTACCCGATCTATCCGGATTCACTAATCCCCAATTTAGTAATCCAATGATTGGGAACTATTTTAGTTTTAAGCTTTCTAAGAATTTAGATCTCATTAGAATGATCATCATCATTATTCTAAAAGCATTGCTTAAAACTATGGGTTTATCACATATTATAAAAAGCAACATCATGTAGATAATTAAAAGCCTTTAATAAATTAATACTTTTTATTAATAAATGAATAAGATTATTACAAAGTATATGCTTTATCATCAAACATGATTGGCTTGTGTGCATACTACTTTCAATCTCCCACTTGCACTAAAAGCCGATCGTCATGGTATCTTATACTCTTCTTACTCTAAGTGGCGATTATCCTGCTTTGTTGGATAAGCTTTAGTTAATGGATATGTAATGTTGTTCTTGAGAGTCCACTATCTCTATAGTGATTTCCCATCTTTCAATGATTCTAATAATCAAATGAAAGTGCCCTGACACATGTTTAGATCCAAGATGAGACTTAGGAACTATTCCTAGTTACGTAATGAACTTTTAATCCAAACAATCAACTTGCGACTTCATTTATAGCTATATACTTTGTCTTTATCACTAAACCCAAACAACTCTTTCTTTGTTTGGAACCTTTCGATTCAACTGCACCTTTATTCGAGATAACGCTTTACCTTAAAGTGGATTTTTGATCGTCTTTGATGCATGCGAAAACTTGAGTCTGTAAAGCCTCTAGTTTTAATTCGGACCCACCATGTTTGCTCACATCCTTAGTGCTTGGGTTAAGAACTTTAAGATGTTTTTTTGTCTTCGTTGATCTTCTCGAAATATGACCGATCGACATCAGTCTCGTATATTTCATTGCATACATGATTGTCACTCATGCGATCTCTCTTCTTTGGAGTCTATGGGGACTATTAAGAGAGATACACTCCATAGCTCATCAACATGAGACATCTCTTGGAGTTTGCCATGCTAAGCGACTTTAGCATCAAATGAATATCGTTCCTTGGGTTAAGTTGAGCATCCTATTAAATCTATCTATATAGATTTGCATCCCCAATAATGATACTCTTCCCAAATCATTCATGGAGGAATGTTTAGAACAACTTTATCTTTTTGATTGTAGCATTGGTATGTCATTCCTTATCAGTAGTATATCAACATATAATACTAGAAATTTCACGACGCTCCCCTTGACCCTTTTGTACACACTACTAGAAGTCTTACCTCATCGAATGTAACTCGGATCATCATCTTCATGATGTGTACCTCATCATCATCATCCATGATGAATCCATACCTCTAGGTATCTTTGGTACTATTCGATTCTGATTGATTTGTGATATAATAATAGGTCTATCTACGAGTTCCTCTTATTTGACTTATAGTGTTTTGTGGATTCTTGAACTTTTCAAGATCTATAATCCTCCCACTAGCCCTTTCAATGATAAACACATTTATCTTAGAAGCGGCGTGTTTCGTAACAAACACCTTTTGCTAAGTAGGATTATAGAACACATACCTAAACTTACTTTAGGATGTCCCACAAATCATACATGTCAAATCTTGTCCCAAGCTTATCCTTTGAAACCTTTTCACATAAGTTGGACAACCCTTATCTTAACATACTTAAGATTAGGATTCCTCCACATCCATAACTTTTATGGAGTCTTGGGGTAGGATTTTGAGGTTACCATTTTAAGTGAATGTCGACCATTTCTAGGACATTATCCCGAAAAGATCTTTTGGAATGTCGGTAAAATCATTATGGACCGCACCATGTCCAACAAGGTACGATTTTTCCTTTCGGATACATCAATCAATTATTACGTATCGGGAGGTGTCCATTATGAGAAAACCATTTGAGATGATCTAGAAACTTATTGCACAAGTATTTATTCCTTGATCTAATCAAAGAATCTTAATACATTGCCAATTTGTTTCACTTACAGAATTCTTTGAACCTTTCAAATAATTCACACTTGTATTCAACAAATACATACATTCAACTCTTTGAATGATCATCTCCTTTTCTTATACTAGTTTGTTCAATTTACAAAATAATTTTTCACGTAAATCAGTATACAAAATTTATTAAGTAATATTCGGTTCTATACAAAACATTATTATTATAAATAGAACAACAATTGTTCTTAATTATAATACCAAAGATTTCATTGTCCAACAATAAAATGGAAATAATGTTTTCAACGAGGCTGGAATACATAACAACTTATTGACTTAATAGATTTGCCGTGTAAGCGATCTTCAAACTATAAGTTTCTATGGCTAATGTTGCAAACTTTGCTTCATTTCCCACACATAGGATTACTTATATTTGTTTAGCTTTCTACTTACTTTGGTCCTTTCATAAATCTATATTTATGATAACCAAAAGTCGGTATCCAATACCCAAGTAGAACCTTGACTTAAAGAAAATTTATTTAAATCATGAACAAAAAGCGTATTATGCAAAAAACTTCACTAAGCTTCTTTGGTTAGCCTCTGCAAGATGCTTCTTGCAGTTTCTTTCCGATGTCCGGGCTTATTGCGGTGGAAGCAAACTCCTTTCTTTATCCGTGATCGATTATGTTCTTATTATCCTTTGTTTATGCCTTTCTATTTACCTTCTTTGAATCGTTCTTCTTTTCAGAAGATCCTTTGGCCCCTACCAGTAAGACTTGGTTTTTCTTGGTTGGAAAGTGACTCTCAACATTTTTCAATATGTTAAGCAAATCAGCGAGGCTGATATCTAGCTTGTTCATATGAAAAATTCACAACAATTGTGAAAAGAGTCCGGGAGTGAGTGCAAGATCAAATCTTGGCTCAACTCTCCATCCATGACAAAACCAGTTGTCCTAATTGATCAATCAAATTGATTATGTTAAGAACTTTTTATGCATCTTTATAGTGTCATTGGTCGTTCTAGATCGGAAGAGCTCCTTAGATATCGATATCTATCGGTCCTACTTTCTCACCATCAACTACTTGATGTGCGGGAAATATAGTAGAAGCATCCATAGTTTCGTCTTGTGGCTGAAGCTCGTTACTACTCGTGGATCTGAGCATGATGCGTTGAGCCAATGTGCATCATCTTGCCACTTTCTAAAAGTAGCAATGTCTTCCTCGGAGGCATTATGCGCAACCATTGCAGGGATAGGCGTATTAAGGACATAAGATAGCTTTTCAGCCATGAGAACTTTTCTCAATTTCCTTAACCAATCAGTTTAATTCGGTCTGATTAATTTAGCATCTAATATGCTTCGCAGTGATAGTAATTTTTTTAGACATTGTAAAATTACGTAAATGAATTTGTAATTAACAACATTTTAACATACATTCTTTTATTAATTACCAAAATAATTTAGGTCTTGTTTTAAATTGGTATCTCCCACTATTTTCTTCAAACTATATTACCCTCACTTATATAGTTAAGCAAAATCTAATTAAAGATTTGCTAGTGAGAATAAGGATCCCATTTCAAATGTATATAGCCTTGTGGTGACACAACAAACTATATATAAATAAATAGGTGAACAACTTTTGTCAATTACATCAACTATCTGCAACTCCTTGTATTTTGCCTCTTAGATTATTTTGATCAGTGGTGGCACATCCAGAATCAAAATTATCCAAGTTAAGTCCGACCTAGCACTCCATATATTCAAAAAGAAAATATCATCCTTGTGGTGACACAACAAAACAATATTGTTCAATTTTCTTTATAAGCATCAAATGTGATAAATTAACATCTTAAATACTTAATACTTGCCTTGTGGTGACACAACAAACTCATATTAAATATTTAATACTCTATTAATTTTATCATGCTAGAAAGCGGCGTTCGATATTCCAAATATCTTTGAGCGCTTAGGACTTAATATATAAAATTGAGGGGTTTGTTATTAATTTGTCTCATCTTGTTTAGCAGCGCATGCACATATATATATATAAATACGCGTCGTATTAATGAACATGCGAAGCATGTTTGCATAATATATAATATATATATAGTAAGCATGCACATATAGAATATATATATTCTACGGATTGATTATGGACTTTTATTCTAGTTTGGTTCACTAGAGCCACCAAGTGAACCAAAAATCAAACCTGAGGGTGCGAGAAATAATATTTAAATATAACTATTACATTTAAACTTGGGGCTCCATTACAAACGGGTTCTTGCGCTCCTTACTCCTTGATTTCTAATTTTTCAAAATTAATTCTAATTATTCTATTACAAAACTATTTAAAATAAATAGAAACCTTGATCGTGATCGAGGGAAATACATAGGAGGAGATAGAATTTACATTAAGAAAAAATTAGAGAAGGCAGTCTGTGAACCCCATTTAATAAAACCCATACATTCGTGCATCCAACTAAAATAAAATCCAATCGCGTTGGTCGATAGTCCATAATCAATCCCATTTATTATCATACACATCACCATATGCATCGATAAATAACATTCATCTTATGAATAATAAACATTTAATATATATATTGATATCATTTAATGGGCAAATTTAGTTAGTATAAAATCTATTTTTGAATCAAAATAAACTCCTTTATTTTAATCCAAATTTAAATCAAAATAAAACTATTTTATTTTAATTTATCCAATTTTGAATAAAATAAACTATTTTATTTTAATCAAAATCTTTAATCAAAATAAACTCCTTTATTTTAATTAATTATGGAATCCAATTCCTGTAATAAAAAAAAATCTTTAATTAAAATAAACTCTTTTATTTTAATTAATTATGGAATCCAATTCCATGAAAAAAAAAAATCTTTAATTAAAATAAACTCTTTTATTTCAATTAATTATGAAATCAATTCCATGTAAAAAAAAATATTTATTAAAGGAAACACGGATTATTCTTTCCTATTCACAAATAAACTCTTTTATTTTGAATAATATGAAATCCTATTTCATATCTAAATAAACTCCTTTATTTAAGGAAATATGGATTCTCTTTCCTATTCACAAATAAACTCTTTTATTTTGAATAATATGAAATCTTATTTCATATCTAAACAAACTCCTTTATTTAAGGAAAGATCAATTTCAACTCCAATTAGTTATCATGGAATCCAATTCCAACTCTAATTAGTTAGCATGAAATTTTAATTTTAAAATTAAAATAAATCTTTTATTTTAATATTAAAATAAACCTTTTATTTTAAGATTAAAATAAACCTTTTTATTTTAATTATAAAATTATTTAAAATTAAAATAAAACTTTATATTTTAAT
Source organism: Panax quinquefolius (assembly GCA_020205615.1). Taxonomy (NCBI): domain Eukaryota; kingdom Viridiplantae; phylum Streptophyta; class Magnoliopsida; order Apiales; family Araliaceae; genus Panax; species Panax quinquefolius. The sequence goes on from CM035167.1 coordinate 144,163,763, forward strand.
ATTAAAATAAACCTTTTATTTTAAAATTAAAATAAACTTTTTATTTTAATTATATAATAATTAAGAATATATATATGTATATATATATTCGTAATATATATATTATATATATATATATAACCGTTCCTTTTGCATGAATTAAAAAACGTGCACAGCCTTAACCGTGCATGAAGCTGCTGCCTTTAATATCATAAATTCCTTTATTTAATTATTCCGGCCCCTTTGATTTCCGTTCCTTTGTTCTTTATTATAAGAACCTGCCAAAAAATTTTTTTTGAAAAAACTAAAGTCCGGCAACCATGTATAGCAATATTTGTGTTTTTACTAAAACATCATGATTACCGAAAAAAAAAATAACCAGGTAACATGATTCCATATCCCACGGTTTTTTGCATTACGTGGCCAACATGCATACTGCCGAAAAAAAATAAAACAGATACGCGAGCTGCCCTTTTTTTTTTTTTTTTTTTTTTTAAATTTTATACAATAAAATTATGCCCAAATAAATTGTTCTAAACACATATCAATATACATATTAAATTAAAACAATTAATAATTTGCATAAAGGTTTGGCTCTGATGCCACTGTTAGGTTTGTAATATTCATAACGCAATCAAATTGCATAAAATTAAGCGAGCGTGTAAAATCGAGTTTAAAATTTACAAACCATATACGGGATCATCCTTTATGCACAATTATTAATTAAGCGAAAAAGATAAAGAATAAATCATACCCTTGAAGATCGAGCTTCCTCGGTCTCTGAAGTTCACCTCCAAATCCTTTCGCGTTCAATCTTGAATCCACCGGGTTTGGTTCCTTCCTTTGATCAACGTTAGCCACCCAAATGTTTGGCCTCTGAGGTGATCCACCAGGAAGAATAAAATTCAAGAAGATGGGTGTTATAAATAACCTAGTTTTTTCTATCTACATAGAAAAGGTGTACTCTCCAAACAAATTTGGAATTATTACGTATGTTGTTAAAAGTCAACAACCCATACCACCCATAATAAGACTCCTCTTATTTATAGATGTGGGCAACCCACCTTAACAATTAAGGAATTGAGTTTTAATTAATTAATTAATTTTTTAATTAATTAAGCTCCCTAATCTTATTAGGGATAATTAATTAAACTCCTTTAACTAATTTTCCTTCCTAATCCATTAGGAATAAATGAGAGTACTTATATTAAATTAATTCCTAAACTCTTTTAGAAATTAAAATAATAATAATTGTAATAATATTAATAAGACTCCTCTTATTAATTTATATTTAATATTTCTAAAATATTAAATAATAAATATTAAGCTATTTAATTTATTCTATCACCATAGATTAAATTAAATATACATAACATATTATTACGATTATGCCATTTACTTCTTAAATAATTATTCTTCCTTTTATGGTGTGACCCTTTAGGTTCTCCATATTAAGCCGGTTGTGAATAAATCAATTAGAACAATTCTAATCTTATTTAAATAAATAAATTAAACAATTAATTTATTTAAATAAATAATATTTATTCTACATAGGGATAAGCCTCCCTAGCGATCAACGACTTTCCGGATAATATAGATTTCAACATTAATCATTAAAAAGAACCTTTGAGTAAATAGTTACTGTCTGAATTCAATCCTTCCACCATCTGATGTCCCGATTAAATATAAGGCATGGAATTCTTTGTCAAGTCTTATTTTATTTAATTATATGTATTTCGATCCTTAAATGCACAACTCCAAATAATGCAAATTAGAAACTCCTTTCTAATTTCATTACTGCCTTAACCCGAGAGGACTCTTGGGTTGTCATTTATCGAATCACATAGGACATTTCTCTTCTTTTATTAGAAGTGGTAGATTCTTTATTGATCATACATTATCTCCATGTACAACTTATTATACCCAAGCATACCCTTTGATATACCCTAAGGGTCTTAAGGAATAAGTCAAAGTATAACTCATCATACACAAGATACTTATGATGATCTCAGTCGAAGATTACTTGTCTTACTATCACTCACTGAGAATTCCTATTGACGAGCAAATAAAAACTCCATTAGGTATTCCTTAGCGAGCCACGTTCGATGAACTTATTCTCTAATAAGCACTTACATACTTGCTTTAGTGTCTCCACACAAATGATCATGAGATCAATCATCCTCATCCAATGAGCAAACAGCGTATGTACCCGATCTATCCGGATTCACTAATCCCCAATTTAGTAATCCAATGATTGGGAACTATTTTAGTTTTAAGCTTTCTAAGAATTTAGATCTCATTAGAATGATCATCATCATTATTCTAAAAGCATTGCTTAAAACTATGGGTTTATCACATATTATAAAAAACAACATCGTATAGATAATTAAAAGCCTTTAATAAATTAATACTTTTTATTAATAAATGAATAAGATTATTACAAAGTATATGCTTTATCATCAAACATGATTGGCTTGTGCATACTACTTTCGAAAAGGAGTTGTGCATTATCCGACAAATGACCTTGAAAAAAGCGGCAAATGATGTGCTCCCTTGATAAAATTTGCCACTTCTTTCCCGTGGGCCTTCTTCAAGGTATGGCTTCCACCCATTTTGTGTACATCTGGGTGGCGCTTAAAATCCATATGTTGCCCTTATAATTAGGGTGAACAGACCAGGACCTATAAGATCCATTCCCCATGTATGAGCCCAAATCGATTGGCAAGAGCGTGTATCAGTTTCCATGTATTTGACAAATGTGGCACTTTTGACAAATTCTATACAATCTCCTTCCATTTTGGCCAATAGTAACCATGATCGATAAGTTGTTTAGTACAACTTGGCTCCCCTCGATGTTCATCCTTGTACATTTGATAAACCAAATCTTTGGCTTCGCTTTGAGTTCTGAACAATCGTAGGGCTTGCCATTGAAACCTCTTCCTAATAATTCTCCATTTTGTAAGAAGAATCGTTGCGACTTCCTCTTTATTATAATTGCATCCTTCTTTTCGGCCGGAAGAGTCCCGCTTTGTAAGAAGTCCACATAAGGAATTCGCCAATCCGTTATGTCATCAATGAAAGTGCATTCATCCTCCCTAGGGTATTCTTGGTATGAAACACAGTGGCATTATAGGGCATCTGCTTCCTTCTTCATTTCAGGCCAATAATACCCTTGGTGTTGCAACCTACGATACAGACCTATGTCTGCAAACCCGTAGTTCTCTTCATTCACATGATGCAAGACTTTACTTGCTTCTTGCCTCCCCAAGCATCGTGTCAATACACCATCTGCTTCTTTGTGATACAAGACACCTTTGATGATGTTGTACTTCTGTAGCTCCACGATTGGTATTGTTCCTTTCTTTGTTTGCAATTGATGGGAGATGTCATATCTCCAATCGTCTATCATGTCTTTGGGGAACAAGTCTAGCACCGTGGTTGGGTGGGTTCTCTGCATTACCTTCACATCCAAATCTTCCCCTTGGACATAGACTCGAGATGCGACTATTGCTAATGCATCAGGTTGTTTATTTTGTCCTCTTGGCACATATTCAATCACCACCTTCTTGAAAGCTTCCATCACCTTTTGTTCTACAGTTCTATATGGCGCCAAGATAGGTTCCTTCACTCCGAATTGGCCTCTTATTTGCTGCACTATAAGGTTTGAATCTCCCTTTACTTTAAGGTATTTTGTAAGACCCCGAATTTTATGAAATAAAAGTATTCAATTTTCTTATAATTACTATTCAGTAAATGGTTAAATTGATAAAAGTTTAAAGTTATGGGTGATATATGATTTTTTATTTATTTATTTTATTTTATTTTTTTTTCAAAATATGCAAGTGGTTATAAAATAATCATTTCTATAGGGGAATATTCGTTTGGTCGTGGAATATTTTTTTTCTCGTTGGGGAATATTTATGCACGACAGCAGCGACCATTTGTGCCCCATAATGTAAATAATCTGTTGTCGGATGAAGAAAAACGACAAAAGGGAGTTTTTAAATAACTAGGCGTAATTGTTACCATTAACACCGTTGAAATACCCGGTGGTTAAAACACGATGTCTGGCGTTGTTGCACAAGAAGACACCCAGTATTGCACCAATTATTGATTCTTACGTAAAAAGGCACTACTCGATAATTGTTACATGAATTCTTGCTTCGATATTTTATTTTATTGATTCAATAATTGTTTGCGTTGATATTTTATATTCTTGTTGTTTCAATAATTATCACTACATAGTATTTTCCATTATCGAAACAATAATTCATATTATCTGAATAATATTATTAGATAACATTCTTGTGATGTCTAGAAAGTTCTATCTAATGAGAGGTTTGGTCACCTAATCAAGGCTTGTAGATGGAGAAATTCTTATTGAAAGCCCCTCTTTCTTGAAACTACCGGTTGCACAAGATCTTTGTGATTCTGTAATATTATTTGTGAATAATTAATTATTAATTTATATGATGAGGAAAATATTGATTTTATGTGGATATAGATGGAGAAAATTTTTAAAGTGACAATTGTTGAAAATTGATATTTTATCTTTTACGATAAAATAATATTTTATTATATTATTATAATATAATAATGGTGATATTTTTACAATGAATGTGGTATATATGAGTATATGAGGAGGAAGAGTATTTTTGTTGCATTAAATGATTAACACATGTTTTGTGTGTCAGTGAACCCTATTTCTTGGTGAAATTTAATTATAGCTTTTAAAATCGCGTTCAGTATATGGATTTCGGTCAATTTCGTTTTGGAATTTGGAAAAACTTTCTTCTCGCAAAGTTGTAGAGAATTGAATTTCCTATAAAAGTCTCGAGATTCAATTTTCCGATAAAAGAGCTATTTATTATGAATTATTGAAGTTCGATGTTCAAAATAATTATTTTTAAAAGTTTTAAATTTGTTGTAAAAGAAAAACGTTTTTTGGTTAGTTGGTGGGCTCATGTGTTGTTAAGCATCTTTGAAATCTGAATTCAAAGGTTAGGCGTAACAAATTTTAATAATTATTATATTTTATTAAATTTTACGCTTTGGTGTTCTAAGCGATTTCCTATAAATAGGTGCTTGGGTTATAATTGAAAATCACACCGAAACTCAAGTTTTCTCTCTTTTTCTCTCTATAATATTGAGCGTATTTTTTGTGAGTATTTTAGTACTTTGAGTATTGCTATCTACGGTCTGAAGTTAGATTCAAATATTATATCCGACATTCTAATCTTCGCTTTTTTGAGGTAAGGGATAGTAAGGGTTTTTAAGGGATTGTAAGGAATGTTATTTTATTCAAAAATGATATTATTTCTTTTATATCATTATGCCGAAATATTGGTTGGAAATTTTTATCAAATTTAGAACTTTTTCACGTTTATGAGTTACTTATTCATGAAGTTCTATTCATGAGTTTCTATTCACGAGTTTCTATTCACGAGTTACTATTCACGAGTTACTATTCACGGGTACTATTCACTACAAAATTGGTTTCTTTTTCTAACCAAATTATAGTTGATTTATGAATATTACTCTGGAGATTAAATCTATATGTTGATTAAATTGATTTTATTATCATATATAACATTTTTATAACCCTGGTGTTGAAATTCTCTTTCACTGGAGTGTAAAGATCGGTGGATTATTGGTATGATCATGACTAGGGTTCTCTTTGGCCAGTAGTAAAAAGTTGAATTGTGACTGGTATGATCATGACCATTGAATTTATAATTGAATATCTTTAGCTTAAGTGCAAAGGTGAATTGATCAACATGGTTATAATTATTGTTTATATAAATTCTGAAATGATTATATATTTCTTTGAGATATGAATATCTTTGGCAAAGATGACTTATTGATGAATATCTTTGGCCTGTAGTGCAAAGATGAATGATTTCTGATGAATATCTTTGGCATGTAGTGCAAAGATGGTCTGTTGATGAATATTTATTAGTATGATTATGAACATGAACTGTGATTTGGTATAACCATGATCTTTGATGTTTTAGGTAAAGACATGTGATGAAAATTATCTTCGTCCTGGATACGAAGAGGAATTTAGAATTACAATTATGATTAAGAGTTATTCATATAATTGTGGAAAGGAACTGTTGATTAATGTTACAGGGATAAAATATTATTGGTGGACTTTTAATGTGGAGAAGATAATAGACTTTATGGTCTATTTGACTCTTCTAATAGATTGCTCGTTTCGCTGCAACTATGGTTGAAAAGTTTTATCATCTACCATATGTTCTAAATCTCTTATTTATTACTGATGAATACTATTGATAATTTATTTATCTTTAGTCATAATATTCTTTAATGGGCTAGTTGTGCTCACCCTTTTGCTTCACAATTCCTTTCAGGTAATAAAAGTGTAGCTGGGACAAGCGGGGAATAACAGGGGAATAGAACGGTGGTCTATAGATGTTGAGGGTGAGGTGAATTTAACTTGGAAGGGTGTTTTGCCACTATCATACAAGATGTCTAATGACATATAACCTCGTGTCATCATAAGACAGGGTTGTGCTCATCCACTTGCTGAGTATATATACGAGCACTACCTATATAATCTTGGAGTTTGGTTGAAGTATAATTCTCAATTAGAGACGATGGAGATAATGATATGTCGAGAAGACACACCACACCATTGGGAAGAATATGATAGTAATCTTCTCGTTTTCTTTAGGTCTATTAGGTTGACGAGGATAATTACGTGGGCATATGATATCTATCATTCATGGCCTCCTATGTCTGAAGGTTTCCTTGAGCACTTCCCAAAGGTTTTAATTTCTAAAACAGCTTTTTTATACCTTTATGTAAGGTGTCATGGTAACGTCTTATCCAAGTTGGTGTCGAGTCACAAGTTGGTATATTTTAGTATCAAAACTCACAACATATGTGTTGTTGTATTTTGTACGACAATTGTTGTAATAAAGTTGTAGTTGTTTTCTGTACCATGTATTTGGCGACTCAGAATGGGTTGGTTGGATTGGACCTATTTTGGGTTGTCACAGTTGGTATTAGAGCTTAGGGATATGATCTCTGGCGGAGATCAGGGAATAGAACTAGGAGGGGTGAGACGAGTAAATCCTTCTCTAGTGTGTGTCCTACCTAAGCCGAATTTTCTTACTTAAGTTGACAAATTGTGATATGTCAATTAACCTTTGTTTTGAAGCTGTATTCTGGAATGATATCTGAAATACAGGAGATGAGCAATGGAGAAATAATGATGACATGGAAAATGGAATCTGAAAAGGAAGAAAGGTATTCTCAACTCTTTGAAATACTAGGTACGTAAATTTCGGGGACGAAATTTCATAAGGAGGGGAGATTGTAAGACCCCGAATTTTATGAAATAAAAGTATTCAATTTTCTTATAATTACTATTCAGTAAATGGTTAAATTGATAAAAGTTTAAAGTTAAGGGTGATATATGATTTTTATTTATTTATTTATTTTCAAAATATGCAAGTGGTTATAAAATACTCATTTTTATCGGGGAATATTCGTTTGGTCGTGAAATATTTTTTTCTGTCGGGGAATATTTGTACGATGGCTCAGCCATTTGTGGGCCCATAATGTAATAAACCGTGCGGTGAAGAAAAGCGACAAAAGGAGTTTTTTAAATAACGACGTAGTTATTCTGAATTAACACCGGAATACCCGTGGTTAAAACACAATAATACGCGTTGTTGCAGATGAAGCAAACGTATTGCACCAATTATTGATTCTTACGTGAAGGCACTACTCGAATAATTGTTACATGAATTCTTGTTTAGTATTTTATTTTATTGATTCAATAATTCTTTGCGTTGATATTTTATATTCTTTGTTGTTTCAATAATTATCACTACACAATATTTTCCATTATCGAAGCAATAATTCATATTATCTGAATAATATTATTAGATAACATTCTTGGCAATGTCTAGAAAGTTACGTACAGGAGGTTTTGGTCACCTAATCATTGCCGCGAAGAAGGAGAAATTCTTATCGGAAAGCCCTCTTTCACAGGAGCGACTTAGTTGCCAATCATTGTGATTCTGTAATATTATTTGTGAATAATTAATTATTAATTTATATGATGAGGAAAATATTGATTTTATGTGGATATAGATGGAGAAAATTTTTAAAGTGACAATTGTTGAAAATTGATATTTTATCTTTTCGATAAAATAATATTTTATTATATTATTATAATATAATAATGATGATATTTTTACAATAAATTTGGGATATATGAGTATATGAGGAAGAAGAGTATTTTTGTTGCATTAAATGATTAACACATGTTTTTTGTGTGTGTCGGTGAATTCTATTTCTTGATTGAAATTTGATTATAGCACAGTAAAATCGTCTGTATGTGGATTTCTTGGTCAATTTACATTTGGAATTTGGAAAAACTTTCTTACGCAAAGTTGTAGAGAATTGAATTTCCTATAAAAAATTGCGAGATTCAAATTTTTTGATAAAAGAGCTATTTATTATGAATTATTGAAGTTCTGAAGTTCCGAAATAATTATTTTTTAAAAGTTTTAAATTTGTTTTAAAAGAAAAACTTTTTTGTGGTTGGTTGGTGGGCTCATGTGTTGTTAAGCATGCTGAAATCTGAATTCAAAGGTTGGCGTAGACAAAGTTTAATAATTATTATATTTTATTAAATTTTCTGCTTTGGTGTTCTAAGTAATTTCCTATAAATAGGTGTTTAGGTTAGAATTGAAAATCACACCAGAAACTGAAGTTTTCTCTCTATTTCTCTCTCTATAATATCGAGCGTATTTTTGTGAGTATTTTAGTACTTTGAGTATTGCTATACGGTGCAAGTTCGTTCAGCGTTATATCCGACATTCCAGTACTGCTCTTTTGAGGTAAGGGATAGTAAGGGTTTTTAAGGGATTGTAAGGGATGTTATTTTATTCGAAAATGATATTATTTCTTCAATATCATTATGTCGAAATATTGGTTGGAAATTTTTATCAAATTTGGAACTTTTTCATGTCGGGGTTACTATTCATGAGTTACTAATTATGAGTTACTATTCATAAGTTTCTATTCACGAGTTTCTATTCACGAGTTACTATTCACGAGTTGCTATTCACGAGTTACTATTCACGGGTACTATTCACTACAAAATTGGTTTCTTTTTCTAACCAAATTATAGTTGATTTATGAATATTACTCTGGAGATTAAATCTATATGTTGATTAAATTGATTTTATTATCATGTATAACATTTTTATAACCCTGATGTTGAAATTCTCTTTCACTGAAGTGTAAAGATGGGTGGATTATTGGTATGATCATGACTAGGGTTCTCTTTGGCCAGTAGTGAAAAGTTGAATTGTGACTGGTATGATCATGACCATTGAATTTATAATTGAATACCTTTAGCTTAAGTGCAAAGGTGAATTGATCAACATGGTTATAATTATTGTTTATATAAATTCTGAAATGATTATATATTTCTTTAAGATATGAATATCTTTGGCAAAAATGACTTATTGATGAATATCTTTGGCCCGTAGTGCAAAGATGAATGATTTCTGATGAATATCTTTGGCATGTAGTGCAAAGATGGTCTGTTGATGAATATCTTTGGCCCGTAGTGTGACGCCCCCAAAATAGGTATACATCACCCATTCTGAGTTGTCAATACATGGTACAGAAACAACTACAACTTTATTATTACAACAGTAAAACTGTGAGTTTGAATACAAATATTATCTTCTAGACAATATCAATACTCAAATAAATCCTCATCACATTTATTGATACATTATTTTACAAAAATGGTGAGGACTACTAAATAATTCTTTCTAAAACCCTTCATTCCATACCCCGACTCGTACTCGCTATATTCTCGCCTCCTGAGAAGAAAAATGGAACAAAAAGGAAAAAGGGTGAGCTCAACTAGCCCAGTAAAGAATATTATGACTAAGATAATATACAACAAATTACCGTTAGTCTTCAACAGGGAAAAATCTAATAGAATACAATAGACAACAAATTTTAAATCAATATTCGCATCGGAAATAATAATTCATTAGAAGAGTTAAGTAGAGAATGCAAACTACTATCTTCTATGTATGAATTTAAAAGTTCATCGTCTATCTTTTATCCCTCGTAACATCGACCGATATACATCCGGAATCAAATATTCATCTTTGCACTACAAAAGCCAAAGATATTCATCGATTAGTCATGTTCATCTAAACACCGGTTCATCTTTGCACTACTACCAAAGATATTCTTCAGAAATCATTCATCTTTGACTACGTGCCAAGATATTCAATAATATCATCATTTAAGGCCGAGGATGATGAAAAGATTTTTAAAGAAACGAATCCGGTGAAACAAAATGACAAGGATTAAGGATTAAGGATTCGTACTTTGTTTTATCCATGTTCAAAAATACCTCAAAAATAATCATAGTGGTGTAAAATTCAAGAATGATCAAAACATGGATACAATCAAAGCTAGTATCCGAATAGATATTTTGGACAAAAAGAAGAAATTTTATTTTTCTATGAATAAAGTGTCGATATCGTGAATAGTCTTGAGTATCGTGAATAATAACTCTTACACCAAAAGATAGAAATTTCCCAAAAACATCTTCACGCTTCATGAATAGTACTCGTGAATAAGTAACTCGTGAATAAGTAACTCATGAATAGTAACTCGTGAATAAGAAACTCATGAATAAGTAACCCCAGACATGGAAAAGTTCCAAATTTGATAAAAGTTCCAACCAATATTTCAAAGATAATGATACCAATATTTCAAAGATAATGATATTGAAGAAATAATATCATCCTGAGAAGAAAATAACATCCTTACCTCGAAAGATTAAGTACTTAAATTTGAATCTGGGGTATAGTCTTTGAATGGAACTTGCACCGCCTAACAATACTCAAAGTATACTCAAAATACTCACAAGAATACGCTCGATAATATAGAGAGAAAAAACTTGAGTTAAAGTGTGATTTTCAATTCTAACCTAAGCACCCTTTATTTATAAGAAAATGCTTGAACACCAAAAGCGAAAAATTTAATATAATATTATTATTTATAATAAAATTTCCTACGCCAACCTTCCAAGAACTGAATTCAGCTCATTCAACTCACATGTGTAACACACCATAATGAAAAAACGTTTTTCTAATTTTAAATATTTTAAACTTCCAAAATCAATTATTTCGAGCTTCGAACTTCAATAATTCATAATAAATAGCTTTTTCATCAGAAAATTCGAATCTCGAAGTTTTTATAGGAAATTCAATTCTCTACAACTTTGCAGAAGAAAGTTTTTCCAAATTCTAAATAGAAATTGACCGAAATCCACAAACGACGATTTTACAAGCTATAATCAAATTTCCAGTCAATAAATGAGGTCCACCGACATGTTTAACATGTTTTAAACATTTATTGCAACAAAAATACTCTTCCTCCTCGTATACTCATATATCCCACATTCGTTGTAAAAATATCACCATTATTATATTATTAAAATATAATAATATATTTAAATGAATTATTTTATCGAGAAAAGATAAAATTTCAATTTTCAACAATTGTCACATTAAAATTTTTCTCCATCTATATCCACATAAAATCAATATTTTCCTCATCATATGAATCAATAATTAATTATTCACAAATAATATTACGTAATCACAATATTGACAACCGTGCGGCTCCGGGAAAGAGGGGCTTTTCAATAAGAATTTCTCCTTCTTGGCGCCGCAATTAGGTGACTAAACCTCTCCTTGATGTGAACTTTCTAGACATTGCCAATAATATTATCTAATAATATTATTCAGATAATATGAATTATTGCTTGAATAATGAAAAATCGAATGTAATGAATTATTGAAAACAATGACAATATAAAATATCAACGCAAAGAATTATTAAATCAATAAAATAAAATCTTGAGCGATAATTACTGTGTAACCATTATTGAGTAGTGCCTTCTTTACGTAAGAACCAATAATTGGTGCAATACCGTACTTCACCGTGTTTTAAACCACCTAGTATTTTAACAAAGATAATTCAGAATAACTACACCGCTATTTTTAAACAACTTATATTTGTCGCTTTCTTCATCCAATCGCTTTCAAGTTATGGGGCCCATACATGGTCGCTTGTAGTTGTATGAATATTCCCAACGAAGATTTAATATTCCACGACCAAACGAATATTCCCCGACAACAATGAATATTTTATAACCACTTGCTTATTTTGAAATATTTGCGTATTTTACCCCTAACTATCCACATTAATCAAATCAACCCTTACTATTTCAAAATAATAAATAGAGAAAATTAAATTTCATTAATAATAAGTTGGGGTCTTACACGTAGTGCAAAGATGAATTTATTAGTATGATTATGAACATGAACTGTGATTTGGTATAACCATGATCTTTGATGTTTCAGGTAAAGACATGTGATGAAAATTATCTTCGTCCTAGATGCGAAGAGGAATTTATAATTACAATTATGATTATGAGTTATTCATATAATTGTGGAAAGGAACTGTTGATTAATGTTACAGGGATAAAATATTATTGGTGGACTTTTAATGTGGAGAAGATAATAAACTTTATGGTCTATTTGACTCTTCTAATGGATTGCTCGTTTCGCTGCAACTATGGTTGAAAAGTTTTATCATCTACCATATGTTCTAAATCTCTGATTTATTACTGATGAAGACTATTGATAATTTATTTATTTTTAGTCATAATATTCTTTCTTCAAATAGTTGTGCTTTCACCCTTTTGCTTCACATTCCTTTTCGTAATAAAAGTGTAGGCGGGACAAGCGGGGAATAACAGGGGAATAGAAGGGTGGTCTATAGATGTTGAGGGTGAGGTGAATTTAACTTGGAAGGGTGTTTTGCCACTATCATACAAGATGTCTAATGACATATAACCTCGTGTCATCATAAGACAGCGTTGTGCTCATCCACTTGCTGAGTATATATACGAGCACTACCTATATAATCTTGGAGTTTGGTTGAAGTATAATTCTCAATTAGAGACGATGGAGATAATGATATGTCAAGAGAAGACACACCATTGGGAAGAATATGATAGTAATCTTCTCATTTTTCTTTGGGGTCTATTGGGTCAACCAAGGATAATTCTGTGGGCATATGATATCTATCATTCATGGCCTCCTATGTACGAAGGTTTCCTTGAGCACTTCCCAAAAGTTTTAATTTCTAAAATAGTTTTTGACTGTACCTTTATGTAAGGTGTCATGGTGACGTGCTATCCAAGTTGGTGTCCAGAGTCACAGTTGGTATATTTTAGTATCAATACTCATAACATATGTGTTGTTGTATTTTGCACGACAATTGTTGTAATAAAGTTGTAGTTGTTTTCTGTACCATGTATTTGGCAACTCAGAATGGGTTGGTTCGATTGGACCTATTTTGGGGTTTTCACATATTTGGCTCCCAATTCTTGAGCCGCCAACAATCCTAGTATGAACGCCTCATATTTTGCTTCATTATTTGTGCACGGGAAATCCAATTTGTATGACAACGCTAGTTCTTTTCTTTCTTTGGTGGTCAGCACCACTCCTGCTCCGCCTTTACCTTCTGCAGATGATCCATCAAAAGCCAAACTCCACCATTCTGGGTCCTCATCCATCAAGTCGATTGAATCTACTTCTCCACCCGGAAGATCCTCAGAAGGGGGTTCATATTCTCTATTTGGAAATTGAGCTAGCAGGTTTGCCAAGGCTTGACATCAGATTGCTTTTGGTGTTACACACCTGATGTCGTATTCAGAAAGGATCATCATCCATCTGGCAAGTCTTCCTACTAATGTTGGCCTAGTCAATAAGTATCTGATTGGATCAGTTTTTGTTGCAATCTTTACTTCGTGCGCTAAAAAATAATGCCGCATTTTCTGCGCAATGAACACCAAAGCTAGATAATGCCTCTCCACCTGTGAATACCTGGTTTCTGGTCCTCTGATTATCCGGCTATTGTAATACACAGGTTTCTCTTCTCCATCCACCTCTTGCGTGATCAATCCTCCTATAGACTTCTTGGTAGATGTGATGTACAACTATAATGGCATTCCTCTTTGTGGCACTACCATCGTTTGTGCTGAAGACAAAATTCTTTTTACCTTCTCGAAGGCCTGTTGTTGGTCTTGCCCCCAGTCCCATTGTGCCTTTCCTTTTAGTAATTTTCCGAAAGGTTCTATGACTTCGGCTAATGCTGGCATGAATCTTCTCATGTACGAGACCTTCCCTAAAAAGCTCTTCAACTGCTTTTGCGTCTTTGGTGGGGGCATCTCTATAACTGCTTTTGCCTTACTTGGGTCCACCTCTAAACCTCTGTTGTGCACCAAGAAGCCCAAGAATTTTCCAGCCGTCATTCTAAAGGCGCACTTCTTCGGATTCATCCTCAACTTGTACCTTCAGCATCGCTCAAACACTTTCCTCAAGTCCTCCACATGAGTTGTCGCCTTTTTGGATTTCACCACTATGTCGTCCATATAGTCCTCCACTATATCATGAATCATGTCATGAAATATGGCATGCATTGCCCTTTGATAAGTTGCCCCCGTATTCTTCAACCCGAATGCCATTACTACATAGTAGAAATTCCCAAATGGGGTACGAAAGGCTGTCAACTCTGTATCTTCTATGGACATCTTTATCTGATTGTAACCTACAAACCCGTCCATGAATGACATCATCTCATGATTAGCCGTTGCATCTACCAAAGTGTCTATGTTGGGTAATAGATACATGTCCTTCAGGCATGCCTTGTTCAAGTCTCTGAAATCCACACATATTCGTAGCTGTCCATTTAATTTCTTTATCGGTACGATGCTGGAAAGCCATGTTGGATGTTGGATCGGCTTGATGAACCCTACTTCCAGCAACTTTTTGATTTCTTCCTTTATTTGGGTTTCGACTTCGGGTGCATAGTTGCGAGGTGCTTGCTTCACTGGCTTCATTCCCGGGCTTATGTTTAGATTGTGCTCCACAGGATCTTTGACAATTTCAGGCATCTCGTCGTAATTTCAAGCAAAGACGTCCCTATAATCTCGTAATAGTTGTATGAGCTCCTCTTTCTGGTTAGCCTCAAGCTCCTTGTTAACATAAGTCGGTCTTGGCGTTCCTCCATCTGTTGCCAAATCAACTTCTTCTAATTCATTTTGTTGAGGTTTTGGCCTATCCTCAAAGCATTCTGGAGCTGGTTCTACCTTCTGTTGTACAACTTTTTCTTCTTCATTATTGCTGGAGTGGGGGACACCTCCTGAGCCGTTGGGTTTGCACACTTCTTTGGGCTCTTCCCCCTTGCACCGTCACAATCGAAACACCACCTTTCCGTCGGGTTTAACAACCCTCTCCCATTTTGCCTTTTGGCCATCCTCAGACTGTGCTATCCGCTTGTCATTTATTATATTTCTAGCATCTTCAAGATCTACTGGCCTTTTCTTTTCTTCTCTTCCTTCCTTCTCCAAGTCTACTACTACTGGCTTCATATTTTTAGAACATTCTCCATGTTCCGAAGTCTTTTTCTTCACTTTTTCTGCAGGTACAAACTTATCTTCCTGCACTTCCTTCCAACTTGCTAGTCTTAAGGAATCAGGCCTCGCGATCTGGTTCTCTCCCTCTTCAGCGACATCATCAAAGAAAGTTGCTTCAGTGATGTGTGCCTCCTTTGGTCCAAAGGGATTCCGAGTTGCTGGTACCTTCACTTCTCTCCCTTTCCAGATAGCTTTCAGGCATTGATGAAAAACTGAAGGTACCACCCCATAGTCATTTTTCCAAGCCCTTCCCAGCAAGACACGGTATGCTACATCCACTTCTGCAACATGGAACATTGCAGGCCCTCAAAAATTTCCAACTTGCATGTCTACCTTGATGTGTCCCAGGGTTCTTGTGCTCTGGTTGGCGAATCCTGTAATGTTTGTGTGTTCCTTCACAATCTTCTTCTCTGGCAGGCCTAACCGTTTGAACATGATGTAGGGCATAATATTTACAGATGCTCCATTGTCAATGAATGCCCTCTGCACTTCAATGCCATTGATTACTGCTGTCACATACAGCGGTCTGTTGTGCTGGTATCTTATCTCTCTATCAGCTTTAGAGAAAGATATCTTATTTGCTTCTTCCTCCATCGTCTTCATAAATCCTTTGCTTATGGCCATGCAAGTCTCCTATGTCTTGGCAGCCTTAATGATTGCCCTGGTTGCCTCAATCCTTGCTTCCTTGGCCAATCCTATTTGATCGAAAAAATTTCTGAACTTGGCCCCATTCATCAATGCCGTCACCTGCAGGCCTGGGTCACACTCCTCCTTTTTTTCCATCATCATCTCCACTTCTGGGATTGTTTTGTGGATAACAGTGTTGCATGTTTCTTTCCCCTTGTGATTTGGCAGTGGCTTGTCATGAACACTGCTTTCCTTTCCCAGTTCAATCTCCCCATTTGCCAGCTTCTCATGAAATATCCTACGCAGGCTATAGCAATCCATAGTTGAGTGTCCCGCGTATTGGTGGAATACATAGAAGTCTGGCCTTCTCTTCATCTCTTTCGTCATTGCAAATCTAGGCCTTGGAATTTTCACCACCCCATGTTCAATCCATTGCTCGTATAGACCCCTGAATGCTTTCTCGCTGCATGTGATAGCCTCCGGGACCGACTTTCTTGTATATTTGTCTCCAGGCCTTCCTTTGCTTCGATCAAAATTTTTCTCATGCTTCTCCCTCTTGCCCCCTTGTGGTTTTAACTGAGAGTCAGCCAAGCCTTAGTTGATGTCCTCTTGCCCCTCCATGTAACCGTCGCATGACTAGTGGGCAGTGTCATGATTCCTCCCAAGTCTTGTGCAAAAGCTGAGAGGGTCGCGAAGGAATCACAAGCCTTGGTAATAAGGTGGGGCTTGAAGGAATCTAAGGCACCATTGTTGCAAATGCTGACCAGGTTCTTTTCTTCAATCGGCTCTGTACACTTCTGTTCCTGGGCCCTGAACCTGTCAACGTAATTTGATAGCTCCTCATTCGGCTTCTGTTTGAACCGCATGAGTTTACAATGGTTACCTGTTTCTGCACATAGAAAAATTTCTTAAAAAATTGTAATTTTAGGTCATCCCAATCATGGACTGACCCCTTTTCCAAATTATAGTACCAACTGAAGGCACTATCCGTCAAAGTTTTGTTGAATTCCCGCATCAACAAGTTATGGTTGTTCACTTCATCATATCCCAGCCACGGAGACATCGACTCTACGAACCTGGCAATATGTTCCCTCGCATTTCCTTTCTCCCCGTTGTATTTTGGAAACTGCGGGGGATGCTCAATATACCCTATCGGGTAAGGTTGCCTCCGAATGTGTGTTAGGGTAAGGCGAGTAAAGTCTAACTCCGGGGTCGGGATGTCCCGCCACTGAAGTTGATTGATCACATCGATCATATCATCCTTCGTCACATAATCGGCTTCGTGGCGTGGGTCGATAAGTGATATTTTACTCACTTATCAGTATATTAATCCATGCAAAGTGTTCCCACCTTGAGTACATTTCATTGTGTTTTAGTCGCGTTTCACGTTATTTTGCATTTCATATCTTGAAAACTCCTTTTAGTGAATAAGTGCAGAATCGGCGTTATTTTGGTGGAAATTGAGTCATCGGTGGCGTATGTGTGTAAAGCTAGAGTGGAAAGGCGAGGATGTGCCGCGACATGGGAGCATAATGAGGCATGGAAATCAAGCAAACAAGAGGTTAAGGCATGAGCGAATAAGTAGCAACAATGAAGAAGAAACATAAACCAGGACTCGGATTTGCGAACATCGGTCGCGCGCCGCTGATAATATAAAATGGGCTTTCAAGCACAAGGCCATGAAAGTGCAAGGTGAACATAAGGAGCATTCTGCAAGTCAGCGCCCATGAGGTAAGGATCATACCATGATGAGAGCAAAGCTCGCGCCCAGGCAAGAGCCTTGCATGCCGTAGCGTTAAGCGTTGGACGCTTCGAGGCATCTTGTAGAGTCTCAGTAAGTCTCGCTACCATGACAATATACTAGAGCCGCGTCTTGGCCACAAGGATCTTGATCTTTCAGAATTTGTTTTATTTTTAATTAAGCAATTTGATGATGTGTAATTGGTATAAAACGATTCTGACGTGTGTCAGAGAGGGGACTTGACATTTTTTTACGTATTTTCATATTAGAATTAGGGTTAGCACAGTGGGGGGGGACATCCAAACGGAGAATGAAGCCGCAACGTTTTATTCTCTTCTTCTTCTTGGAGTTCTTAACCATCGTGGATTTTTATTATTGAATGGAATTCTTTGGGGTTTTCATAGTTAATCATTGATTACTATTCAGCGTTTGGGTTTGATTGTTCTCTACCTCTTACTCTTATTTGCTTGTTTATTGATCATGCTTAACATTGATCCCATAATGGCTTTTGGTTCTGCCATGAACTAAACTCCATTATGGGATTCTAACGGATTTTAATATGTAGTTTGGTTGCACATCTAAGTGTTAGATTTGTTTTGCATATCATTGGGTTATCTATCATGGTTGGTTTGTATGTATGAATGACTGATAATCTTCATGTTAGTATTTGTATGGAATTGAAAATGAACATATGAATATGGATGAAATCATGATAGCATGCGAATATGGGGCTAGAGTAAGTCTTGCATATTTTGTGAAACAGATAGGAATATATTGTTTTACCATATGAGCTAGAGTAAGGGTTGTGCTTAAAATCAATAGGATTGCAATTGCGCATAGGAATATGGTAATTGTGGTGTTATTGGTGATTACATGGATTCTAACATCTGTAGATGATATGTGAGTTGGTTATAGTGCATTGGAAAATGGTTAAAACTCGCTTTTAAGCCCTTGGCTATTATCCTGGGATATATAAACGCTTCTTCAGTGATAACAAGTTATGGGATAAGCAAGCGTATACGCATGATATTAATTTCGCATAATGCCACCACTATTATATGTCTTATTCATGTGAATTAATATTTGTTCAGGTACAATGATTAGAGAGCATCACCGATGGAAGAGTGAGATCAAAGCAGAATGGCAGTAATTGGAGTCTCGCGGCATACGCCCAAGCAAGATTCAACTCATACCGCCACAAGATTCAGCCAATTAATCCACGAACCTTTCTGCAAGTCTCGCGCCCGCGCGCCTAATGCAGTAGATCATCGCGCAGCTGCGATCTAGCTAGATAAAAACATTTTAAAACAGAAGTTGGAATCATTCAGACTCTTATTTGCGATATCAACAGAAGCGAGAATCTCTCACTCTCCATAACTCACGTCTCTATCTCTCTATCAGTTACAGATTGAGGCGTATTTCTCTCCATCAAATCCCCATGAGTCCCTTCACGATTCATCCACATCCCGTCATTATATAAAGTTAGGGCTCTACATTGGGTTAGCAAATACATTCTCTACTTCAGTAAGTTCATTTGCTATCTCTATCTCCAATGGGTCTAAAGAGAGTTCGGGCAGCTTCCTCCTCTTCATTTTTCTCCGGCGGTCATGAGGAGGATATTGTCGACCATAGCAAATTTCTATGTTTAGAGGCCCAGCAGGAGTACTATTGCATTTTCGCGAAGACATTCATCAAGGAAAGAGGATTTAGGCCAGAAGGTCAGGATGGGGAACTATGTGCCTGATCCGCGAACGAGGATGGGGTGGACTGACTGCTGCACCCACGCCGATTTCAATGAGCATAGTTCGAGAGTTCTATGCTAATGCTAAAGCCACCATGAACGATACCTCTATGGTTCGTTGTACAGAGGTAGACTACCAACCCTCCGCCATCGTAAACGCGTCTTGAGGGCTCCCTCTGCACACACCAAAGGTGAGGGCGCCAATTGGATCACGGGAGCTCATTAGGAAATAAACTTGGAGCAGGTCATTGCAGAATTGTGCATTCCCGGATCCCGATGGACTCACAAAGTCGGTACGACCCAACCTCGCATTTTTCTAGCAGCCGTATTGAATCGGTACGTCGAGGCATGGAATCTGTTCATTTGCGCTAAATTATTGCCATCATCGCATTAACATGAAATCATAGCAGAGAGAGACATACTTCTGTGGGGCATCATCACTGGCGAATATATTAAGGCAGGGTATTTGATCCATCAAAACATTGTCAAGTACTGAAGGGAACTACCACTGGCAGCATCCCACACGCTTCAGTGATAGCCATGTTATGTGCACAGTAAGGGGTTCGTTGGGGTAATGAGCAAATGCAGTATCCCAGCCAAGATATCACGCACTCCACAATTTCAAAATTTGAGGACTGGGCAGGTGGCGAGCCACATCCGCGAGGACGAGGATTCATTCTCCGACCCACCTTTCCGAGCCAACCCAAGAGCCCCCCACCCCTGATGAAGCGAGTCCATCCACCAAGTGAAGCGACACTGCCTCTAGCGATCGACACCTCCGAAGGTTGGAGCGCAAAGTCGACGCATTGTATGACAATCTTGGGACATTCGCTACGGGAATTTCTAGGGCTTTGGCCGAAGCATTCGCTCAGCAAGGAACTATGCTTGAATGGCCCCAGTTTGGGACCGGCCGTGTCAGTATCCACCACTGTTCACCACCCGAGGAGGGTGGTCATGTCGATCAGTAGGGGAGTTTTCTAGTACCCTTTACCTTCATTCAATGAGGACATTGAACATTTTAAGTTTGGGGTTATTGGTGTACTTGCATAGTAGTTTAGTTGCATTTTATTTTAGCATGTTTAGTTTAATTTTGCATGAATATGTGTTAGTTAAAATTTTGCATGAATATGTGTTAGTTAAATTTTAGCATATTTTTTTTTTATTCATTGATAGTATGTTTAGTTTAATGTCTCACATAAATTCTTGCGTATAAATAGAAATTTTTGCCTAAGCCAATGATGATAGTGAATTATGAACGATTTCAGAATATGTTGCATAACACAACGTGGATATAATGTTTTACACAATGCGATTCATGTGGTACATTTATATGCTTTCAGTTTACCTGATTGTGTTCATATTCACTTGTAAGTCTAAGATGTGTGTCTTGCAATGCTCAATAGAATATGTAGATTTAAAATGAGAAACATGAGGAAAGTGTTGTAGATTGTAAAAGTCATTGAGGTGCAAATTTTTTGGGGAACATGGGTATCTTTGTGTATATATATATATATATATATATATATATATATATATATATATATATGCAATAACGTGACTAGTCTTAATTGGGGCCCTAAATTTACTTGAGTAAGTATGCATTGGGGGATTGTCTCTACACCTAGCGCCTAAGGTCTTTCATGGTCTGGGAGTCGTTGGTTGAAAGCTCGCTAAAGGGTAGCAGTGTACCTAATGGATTGAGGCATTGCACGGTCATGTGAAAAAAGAAAAAAAAAGAAAAGGAAAAGAGCAAAAGAAAAGAATCAATAGCAATAAACACCACGGAAAAGTGCAAAATCGCCCTCGTGAGTAGCAATAAAGCAATAAACCCATTGTTGAACCTTAGTTTGCGGTGAGATGTCGAAACAGTCTATGTGCATGAGTATACATGAATCTTGATTTAGATTATAATTTTCTGTGAGAAGCAATGTAGGATACATAATCTTTGCTTGGATCAAGTTTTTGTGAACACACACACACACAC
Source organism: Panax quinquefolius (assembly GCA_020205615.1). Lineage (NCBI taxonomy): Eukaryota > Viridiplantae > Streptophyta > Magnoliopsida > Apiales > Araliaceae > Panax > Panax quinquefolius. Next base: position 144,185,406 of record CM035167.1, read on the forward strand.
ACAGCATCTCTATAGCATTCATGAATTATCTGCGTGTATGATGTTATATCTATGGTTTGGTTTGAAATTATGTTCTGGAATCCGGATAGTTCACTGAGGTAATTTAGGCTGAAATTCTGTTATGGTCAAGATTATGTGAGACTAGTTTGCATCATAAAGTAGTTGAATAGTTTTTTTTTAGTTACATTTTCAGTGTTCATGCATATGCATTGCTTGAGGGCAAGCAACAGTTCAAGTTTGGGGGTATTTGATAAGTGATATTTTTACTCACTTATTGTATATTAATCCATGCGAAGTGTGCCCACCTTGAGTACATTTCATTGTGTTTTAGTCGCATTTCACGTTATTTTGTATTTCATATACTGAAAACTCCTTTTAGTGAATAAGTGCAGGAATCGGCGTTATTTTGGTGGAAATTGAGGCATCGGTGAGCGTATGTGTGTAGGCTAGTGGAAAGGCGAGGATGTTCACGACATGGGAGCATAATGAGGCATAGAAATCAAGCAAACAAGAGGTTAAAGCATGAGCAAACAAGTAGCAGTAGCAGCAAAACATAAACCAGACTCAGGATTTGCAGGACACAGTGCAGCGGCCGCACGACGACAATATAAAAAGCGGTTCATATACCTGCAAATATGTGGTGAACATAAAGAGCATTCTGCAAGTCAAACGCCCACGAGGCAGGCAAGGACCGTATGTCCGCATGAGAGACCAAATAATACGCTCACAGGCGAGGCGTGCGCCGTGCTAAGTACACTTCGGAGGCACCGAAAGATATCAGTAAGTCTCATGCACCGCAAGCGACAAATATACTAGAGCCGCGTGCGGCCGCGCGCAATGCTGATGCTGTAATTTGTTTTATTTTTAATTAAGCAATTTAATGGTGTGTAATTGGTATAAAACGATTCTGATGTGTGTAAGAGAGAGGACTTGACATTTTTTTTTACGTATTTTCATATTAGAATTAGGGTTAGCACAGTGGGGGGACATCCAAACTGAGAACGAAGCCGTAACATTTTATTCTCTTCTTCTTCTTGGAGTTCTTAACCATCGTGGATTTTTATTATTGAATTGAATTCTTTGGGGTTTTCATAGTTAATCATTGATTACTATTCAACGTTTGGGTTTGATTGTTCTCTACCTCTTACTCTTATTTGCTTGTTTATTGATCATGCTTAACATTGATCCCATAATGGCTTTTGGTTCCGCCATGAACTAAACTCCATTATGGGATTCTAACGAATTTTAATATGTAGTTTGGTTGCACATCTAAGTTTTAGATTTGTTTTGCATATCATTGGGTTATCTATCATGGTTGGTTTGTATGTATGAATGATTGATAATCTTCATGTTTGTATTTGTATGGAATTGAAAATGAACATATGAATATGGATGAAATCATGATAGCATGCGATTATGGGGCTAGAGTAAGTCTTGCATATTTTGCAAAACAGATAGGAATATATTGTTTTACCATATGAGCTAGAGTAAGGGTTGTGCTTAAAATCAATAGGATTGCAATTGCGCATAGGAATATGGTAATTGTGGTGTTATTGGTGATTACATGGATTCTAACATCTGTAGATGATATGTGAGTTGGTTATAGTGCATTGGAAAATGGTTAAAACTCGCTTTTAAGCCCTTGGCTATTATCCTGTGATATGTAAACGCTTCTTGCATGACATATGGAGATTGAATGAAATATTGAATGAAGTTAGGATCCCATTGTTTCCACATCATATTTAATTCATTTATATTCTTATTTTTAGTTGGTAATTATAATTTATTCAAATCAACAATTTAGTCTAAAGTCTCAACATATAAATATAGTGAGTGATTAATGCATAGTAGTCTAATTTAACAACTTTCTCTGTGGGATCGATACTTTACTTACTCTGTATTACTTGTTGACCCGTGTATACTTGCATGAGTTAGAGCTCTTTTATAAGAACTATAAAAGAGGCAACATGGACTCTTTGGGGTGTTGTGATATACTGTTGTATCGGCAGTGTGTATGGTAGAGAGATTGGTTGATGCACACTTGCATCATCATGCAAAGTCAACCTTGGCCAGTGAGTCATTGCTCACTCACTCATTTGGGCGTTGCTCAAATGGTTGGCACTTGTAGCTGTGAAATTGATGGGAGAACAGTTGGGATGATGTTTGTCTGAGGTTGGCTTACTTCCAACCTAAGTTGTGGCACGTCGCCACTGTGCTGGGCCTCCAAGTTGATTATTGGAACCGATTGACTTTTCGTCGGTGGAGGTACAATCTGGTTCTCTTTGTTGTTGCTGCCATTGTTGTTGTCTTCCACTCCTACCTGTTCCCCCTGCGAAATTCCTGGGAACATGGCCTTAAAAGTGGGAATCTGCTTCAACTGCTGGCTAAAATTCCCCATCTCCTCTTGCTTCCTTTGCATTTCCAACATCATGGCCATTATCATCCCTTGCCCTTCTCGTGCTTCCTTCAATGCCTTGAGCATCTCCAGTTGTACAACATTCGTCTGGTCTCCACATGCATACTCGCCTTGCCTTCCTGCGTTGGTTTGTTGTTGATTAGCCATATGTGGTGATGTCGAACTCCCTTCTGAAGCGTCTTCAACAAGTGGTTGGTCAAAATCCAGGTTTACGCCTTGGAATGCTTGAGTTACTTGTCTTGGAACTGGATCCGGTGAGGTAATGCTATTTGTTGGTGAAGCAGCTCTTCCTGTAGTTCTCCCACTTTGAGTTGTGGGCATACCCTTCACAAATTCTACACTTCCCAGCAGAGTCGCCAAATAAATGTGGGTAAGGAAATCGTATCTTGCTAGGGTTAGGGTTTCGTGTTGGCTGAGGAGGAGAGAAATCCACGAAGAATACGGAATTGATTGATTGATTGTAGAGGGGAGAACGACAGGTGGGCGCTTACTCCAACGACGCGTGGCAGAACCTCTAGAATCCAGAAATCGTGTAAGGGTTATTGGGATTCCAAGAGCCTTCTTCAGTTCTGTGACAACCCCAAAATAGGTCCATTCCATCCAACCTATTCTAAGTCGCCAAATACATGGTACAGAAAACAACTACAACTTTATTACAACAATTGTCGTGCAAAATACAACAACACATATGCTGTGAGTTTGGATACAAATATATACCAAATGTGACTCATGTTCCAACCGTGGACAGCACCTCACAATGACACCTTACATAAAGGTATAGTCAAAAACTATTTTAGAAATTAGAATCTTTGGGAAGTGTTCAAGGAAACCTTCGTACATGGGAGGCCATGCTTATAGGTTATGATAGATATCATATGGCCACAGAATTATCCTTGGTTGACCCAATAGACCCCAAAGAAAAACGAGAAGATTACTATCATATTCTTCCCAATGGTGAGTCTTCTCTTGACATATCATTATCTCCACTGTCTCTAATTGAGAGTTATACTTCAACCAAACACCAAGGTCATATAGGTAGTGCTCGTAGATATACTCAGCAAATGGATGAGCACAACCTTGTCTTATGATGACTCGAGGTTGTATGTCATGAGACATCTTATATGATAGTGGCAAAACACCCTTCTAACATTGGGTTCGCCTCACCCTATTTATTTCACCAAATATAACTACTAAATGATGACCACCGTTCTATTCCTCTGTTACCCCCGCTCGACCCAGCTACACTCTTATTACCTGAAAGGAATTGTGAAGCAAAAGGGTGAGCACAACTAGCTCAATAAAGAATATCATGACTAAAGATAATTAAATTATCAATAGTCTTCATCAGTATTAAATCAGAGATTTAGAACATATGGTAATTGATAAAACTTTTTAACCATAGTTGCAGTGGAACGAGCAATCCATTAGAAGAGTCAAATAGACCATAAAGTCTATTATCTTCTCCATGTTAAAAATCCACCAACACTGTTTTATCCCTGTAACATCACTCAACAGTTCCTTTCCACAATTATATGAATAACTCATAATCATAATTGTGATTCTAAATTCCTCTTCACACCCAGGACGAAGATAATTTTCATCACATGTCTTTACCTGAAACATCAAAGATCATGGTTATACCAAATCACAGTTCCTGTTTATAATCATACTAACAATTTCATCTTTGCACTACGGGCCAAAGATATATATTAACAGACCATCTTTGCACTACAGGCCAAAGATATTCAACACCAGGTCATCTTTGCACTACGGGCCAAAGATATTCATCAACAATTCATCTTTGCACTATAGGCCAAAGATATTCAATAACAGTTCATCTTTGCACTACGGGCCAAAGATATTCAACAACAGATCATCTTTGCACTACAGGCCAAAGAAATTCAACAACAGATTATCTTTGCACTACAGGCCAAAGATATTCAACAACGGATCATCTTTGCACTACAGGCCAAAGATATTCATCAACAGTTCATCTTTGCAATACATGCCAAAGATATTCATCAACAGTTCATATTTGCACTATAGGCCAAATATATTAATGTGACAACCCCAAAATAGGTCCATTTCATCCAACCCATTCTGAGTCGCCAAATACATGGTACAGAAAACAACTACAACTTTATTACAACAATTGTCGTGCAAAATACAACAACACATATATTGTGAGTTTGGATACAAATATATATACCAACTGTGACTCTCATCCCAACCTTGGATAACACGTCACAATAACACCTTACATAAATGTATAGTCAAAAACTGTTTTAGAAATTAGAATCTTTGGGAAGTGCTTAAGGAAACCTTCGTACATGGAAGGCCATGCTTCTAGGTTATGATAGATATCATATGGCCACGCAATTATCCTTGGTTGACCAATAGACCCCCAAAGAAAACGAGAAGATTACTATCATATTCTTCCCAATGGTGAGTCTTCTCTTGACTTATCATTATCTCCACTTGTCTCAACTTGAGAATTATACTTCAAACAAACACCAAGATTATATAGGTAGTGCTCGTAAATATACTCAGCAAGTGGATGAGCACAACCCTGTCTTATGATGACACGAGGTTGTATGTCATTAGACATCTTGTATGATAATGGCAAAACACCTTTCCAACGTTGGGTTACTTTCTCCCTATATGATTCACCAAATATAACTACTAAAAGATGTATATAACACACTTGTTCATACTTTGTTAGGGAGAACTCCACAACTAGAGACCACCATTCTATTCCCTTGTTACCCCCATTTGACCCAAATTTACACTTTTATTACACCCGAAAGGAATTGTGAAACAAAAGGGTGAGCACAACTAGCTCAAGAAAGAATATCATGACTAAAAGATAATTAAATTATCAATAGCCTTTATCAATAAAAAATCGAGATTTAGAACATATAGTAGATGATAAAAATTTCAACCATAGTTGCGGAATCTAAGCGATCCATTAGAAGAGTCAAATAGACAATACGATCTATTATCTTCTCCGTGTTAAAAGTCCACCAACAATGTTTTATCCCCTCGTAACATCAATCAACAGCCTTTTCCATAATTATATGAATATCTCATAATCATAATCGTGTGATTCTAAATTCCTCTTCGTACCTGTGATTTAATATAATTTTCATCACATGTCTTTACACCTCAAACATCAAAGATCATGGTTATACCAAATCACAGTTCCTATTCATAATCATACTAATAAATTCATCTTTGCACTACGGGCCAAAGATATTCATCCACAGTTCATCTTCGCACCACTGGCCAAAGATATTCAACAACAAGTCATCTTTGCACTACGGGCCAAAGATATTCATTAACAGTTTATCTTTGCACTACTGGCCAAAGATATTCATCAATAATTCATCTTTGCACTATAGGCCAAAGATATTCCTCAACAGTTCATATTTGTACTACAAGCCAAATATATTCATCAACAGTTCTTATTTGCATTACAGGCCAAATATATTAATATCTCAAAGAAATATATAATCATTTCAGAATTTATATAAACAATAATTATAACCATGTTGATCAATTCACCTTTGCACTTAAGCTAAAGATATTCAATTATAAATTCAATGGTCATGATTATACCAATCCACAATTCAACTTTTCACTATCGCCAAAGAGAACCCTAGTCATGATCATACCAATAATCTACTCATCTTTACACTCCAAAGGTGAAAGAGAATTTCAACATCGTATTATAAAATATTATATATGATAATAAAATCAATATAATCAATATATAGTTTTAATCTCCAGAGTAATATTCATAAATCAACTATAATTTGGTTAGAAAAAGAAACCAATTTTGTAGTGAATAGTACCCGTGAATAGTAACTCGTGAATAGTAACTTGTGAATAGTAACTCATGAATAGTAACCCTGACACAAAAAGGTAGAAATTTCACAATAAAATCCATACCAATATTTCGGTATAATGATATTGAACGAATAACATTTCTTAAACTTATAAACAATTTATTTTAATTGTTTACACTTTACTAAATAATGCATTTAATCATCATAAAATGTCAAACTTATAAGATTTCATCACCAATAACCAAAACCCTCATAAAAAATCTGCATATACCACATATATGATTCTCAAGCCATAAAATCATATTTTTCAATTTTCTTCCTTCACATAACATATTTAACTCATTTATTTATAACTAGTCCATTTTCATAAAAATACCAAATCAGCCCAAAAATATTTTTTTCGTGGATTTAGCGAATATAGTCCCATATTGAACATATATTTTTCTTAGAATTTTAAAATTCATTTACTATTTTCATATGACCAAAACCGTTGAATATTTAGACATTTATCATAAATTATACTTTTATCCAAAATTCAAATTCACAGAGTACACTGATATTATATAGATGTACTCCTAATAAAAATTTCATCAATTTTGGAGTTAACCATAAGGAGTTATAAGCGGTTACTTTTAAAATAGTCTTTTCTCATAAAATTCTAACTCTTAATCTATACATCCAAAAATCACCATTTTTGGACACAATCAATAAAACTCATCAACCTATCATTTCAAATTTTTCCAGAATATTTTGAAGGTCAGAAGAAGTACCAACTGAAAAACATAATAACCCTTAAAATCTCTTACTATCCTTTACCTCAAAAGAGCAGCACTTCTGACTGGATATCGGATATGATGCTGAAGGAAACTTGTACTGATGAATATCAACTCACCAAGTATCTAAATACTCATAATTTATACTCAATAATCTAGAGAGAGAAAGAGAGAAAGCTTATGTTTCTGGTGTGATTTTCAATTCTAACTTAGCCCTCTATTTATAGGAAAATTTTAGCAGACTTGACCTGCAACCTGATGGCTTTACCTACTACTATTCCCACCCACCACATTTGAAATAAAATTCAGCACATTTCTTCACCAATCACAAGTAGGGCCCACCAATTCTAGAATTTTTCACCAAAATCATTTATAAACCTAATTTCCGAATCAGTCACCTCTTAAAATTCATAAAAAATCATACGTTAATTTTTAACGGTTCAAAATTTGTGGACATATACTTAACTTATATATGTATAACATATCCAAAAATTACAACGATCCAACTGTCGGATTAAAAATTATAACTCACGCAATATATCTCAAAAACACTGGTTTAATTTTTAATACCTTCATTCCGACAAAAAAATTGATAAAATACCTCAACATTAATTCCTTCATTTATAACCACATAAATAAATCCATCATTTATATCCACATCAAATAAATATTTCTTTATCATATAAATCAATAATTAATTATTCACAAATAATATTACGTAATCACAATTATGACAACCCGACTGCTTTTGAGAAGAGGAGGCTTTCCAATAAGAATTTCTCCTTCTTTGGAGCGCAATTAGGTGACCAAACCTCTCCTCGATGTAACTTTTTAGACATTGCCAATAATGCTATCTAATAATATTATTCAAATAATATGAATTATTGATCCGATAATGAGAAATATTGTGCAGTGATAATTATTGAAACAACAATAATATAAAATATCAACGCAGCAATTATTGAATCAATAAAATAAAATATTGAATAAGAATTACCGTAATAATTATTGAGTAGTCCCTTCTTATGTAAGGATCAATAATTCAAAAATACGTGTAAAACCGGTAATATTCTTTATGTAGCAAACACGCCATTCATCGTATTTTAACCACCGGGTATTCCAACAGTGTTAATGGTAACGATTACGCCGTTATTTATAAAATCTTAATTTTGTCGTTTTCTTCATCCGACAGTTATTCTGTTATGGGGCCCACAAATGGTCAAATACTGGTCGTATTTAATATTCCCCGACAACAATGAATATTTTATAACCACTTGTGTATTTTGAAAAAAAAAATTCATACATCACCCTTAACTTTAACTTTTATCAATTTAACCATTTACTGAATAGTAATTATAAGAAATATTGAATACTTTTATTTCATAAAATTCAGGGTCTTACACAAGTATCTTGTCCCCGAAAAGTATTCGTCACACGAAGGAGGTAGAGTTCATCAAGTCGGAGCAAAACAATATGAATATGTCGCAAGACAAAAGCTAAGTTCTTAGAGTTGTCCGATTTGCATCCCATTTGGTTGATAATGAGGAGAGAATGACGCGAATGTTTCTGCGCGAGGTTTGAAACCCAAAATACGTCAATACCTCATTTCTCAAAAACTTTGTTTATATTCACATGTTGTGAATAGGGCTCGATTATTGAGCCGCCGATAATGAGTCGGCTCAACTGAAGAATAATGACCAATAACTCGATGATAATCGTACCGGTGACAACGGTCATCGAAACAATGATAACCATCGTGGAGGAAATTATCATGCCGTAAATGGTAACCACTTGATGGGTAATCATGGCCAAGATAATAGGAAAGGTGAGTTAAGTGGAAATTTCAAAAGAGAAGATTCAACAATGAGGGGAAGACGTCAGCACCAACACTAGCAATGAATTCTAGGGGAGGATAAAGACCGCCAGTTAGATGCTACAGATGTGGAGAAGAGGGACACATAAGTCCAAACTGTTCACAACCTTCCAAGGTATGTTTTAGTTGTGGAAAAGACGGTCATATAGCTCGAGATTGTCCTGTAGCGAAACCAAGTCCAGTGGGGATAGTGACTCCAAAGGCATTCCCGAACTAGTCAAAGTCATCGGTTCTTGGAAGAGCGTTTTTCGTGACTTCTCAAAAAGCGAGTAACCCGAACGAAGTTAGCACGGGTTAGTTAATCATAAATTCTTGCAAAGTTTATACCTTATTAGATACCGGTTCTATCCATTCTTTTATCTCTCCTACTTGTGAACTTGACTACTGAGAAATTAGACTTTGACTTAGTTGTTGAAACTCCGTTAGGAGAAACTTTTGTTACATCCACTGTTTATAAATTTTGCTTGATTCACTTGGTACCCTCACCCTACTTGTTGATCTTATATCTTTAAAAATTCTTGCATTTGATGTGATCTTAGGGATTGATTGGTTAACCACTCATCATGCTAAAATTGATTATTTTCGTAAGGTTGTTACTTAACTCTTCTAATGAATTGTTGTTTTCGCTGCAGTTGTTGATTTAAAACTGGTTGTCTAGTGTATTCTATTAGATTTTTCCCTATTGAAGACTAACGATAATTTGTTGTATATTATCTTAGTCATAATATTCTTTACCGGGCTAGTTGAGCTCACCCTTTTCCTTTTTGTTCCATTTTTCTTCTCAGGAGGCGAGAATGTAGCGAGTACTAGTCGGGGTATGGAATGAAGGTTCTAGAGAGAGTTGTTTAGTAGTCCTCACCATTTTGTAAAATAATGTATCAATAATTATGATGGGGATTTATTTGCGTGTGGATATTGTCTAGATGGAAATATCTCGTATTTAAACTCACAGCTTTATATGTTGTAATAATAAAGTTGTAGTTATTTACATACCATGTATTTGGCGACTCGAGAATGGGTTGGATGGAATGAACCTATTTTAGAGCGTCATAGTTGGTATCGAGCTTAGGGATATGATCTCTGGCGGAGATCGGGGAATAGAACTAGGAGGGAGAGGCAGAGTAAATCCTTCGCTAAAGTGTCCTACCTAAAGCTTATTTGTTAGTTGGTTAGTATATAGGGATACTATGTGATATATTGATTTCCTTAATTAACCCTTGTTTTATGATGGTATTTGAGAATGTCAACCGAGAATATTAACAAAGGAGTAAATGAGGCCGTGGAGATGCTGTCTTTTACCAACGAGGAGAACGTGTAGTGAGTGGCAATGTACCTCCCGTGAACAACACCAATTGAAAGCGATGATGAGCGAGGGATGTTTAGAAGATTTTTGCGCTCATGCAAAATCGATTTGAGGAGACTTCGAGTTCAAAATACAGGAGAAATGATAGCAATTCACGGTGGTCACGACCCAGCGATTCAAAGAGTGGGACCACCGAGTGCAGGGGAAGCGGATCCGATTAAAGGCGAGACGTGGGTCAAACAAATTACCAAGATATTCGATGTCTTGGGATGCGGGAGAACGAAAGTTCCATTCGCTACTTTTATGTTCCATAACGAGGCAGATTCTTGGTGGGAATATATGAGCGTACCCATCCAAATTGCACTCGGCATGTCGTGGAGACGTTTTGAATGCAGTTCAATGACAAGTACTTCCACAAAGTATTCGTCGTATATGAAGGAAGTGGAGTTTATTAGGCGGGCGAGAATAACATGGCGGTGTCCCAAAGATCGAGGCGAAGTTCGCGAGTTATCCAGTTTGCACCTCATTTGGTGGAGAATGAGGAGCGTGTAATGCGGATGTTTACGAGAGGTTTGACACTTCGACATACGTTAGTATCTCATTTCTCATAAATTTTCTCTATTCGGATGTTTGTCAACGGGGCTCGGTTGTTAGAGGCGAGATAACGAGTACGTTCAACCGAGGGACCATAACCGAGATCATACCAAGATAGCGATTATCGAATAACGATAACCAACGGAGGAGAAAGAATACTGACAAAGCGGTAACAAATAACTCGTGGTAATCGTGGCCATAAAAATAGAAGAAGCGAGTCGAGAGGAGATTTTAAAAGAGGAGATTCAACAAAGAGTATGTGAAGACGTCGGCGCCCGATGAGGCGGGTTCCAAGGAGGAGAAAGACCACCGGTCGTATGTTACAAATCTTGGAAAGAGGACATATCATTGGCCCCTTACGCCCACAGTTTAAGGTATGCTATAATTGTGGAAAAGAAGGACATATCGCCGAGATTATGCAGTATCGAAACCCATCCGGTAATGAATGGTGACTCAAAAGGATGTCCTAGAAAAGTCAAAGTCAGCGGTTCTGGAAGAGCGTTTGTCGTGGCCGGTCAAATGCGAGAGAACCCAAACGAAGTTAGCACGGGTTAGTTAATTATAAATTCTTGCGAAGTTTATACCTTACTAGATATCTGGGATTCTACCCATTCTTTTATCTCTCTTCGCTTGCGCTCAACGTTTGAACTTGACTACGGAGAAATTAGACTTTGACCTATTTATGGAGAATCCATTAGGAGAAACTTTCATTACATCCGTTGTTTAGAAATCTTGCTTGATTCAGTTGGCACTATCACATTACACAGTTAACCTTATTTCTATAGAGATATTTGCTTTTGATGTGATTTTAAGGTTAACTACTCATCATACCGAAATTGATTACTTTTGTAAGGTTGTTAGTTTTCATATTCCTAAGAAACCTGTTATTCAAATTCAAGCAATCAAACCATTGTAGTCAAACATTTTTATATCAAGCCATGAAGTCATTCGTTTATTATGGATGTCAAGTTTTCTTAGTCTATGTTATGGATTTGAATAAAGACACGTCAGATTTGAATAATATTCCTGTTGTTATTGATTTTTCCTGACGTATTTCCTGAAGAATTTCTTGGTTTACTCCCAACGCCGATATTAAATTTTGTATCGACTTTGAACCCTGAGACAAAACTCATTTCTAAAATCTCATATCGAATGGCTCTATTGAACTTGAGGAGTTAAAATTCAAATATAAATTTGGTACTGAGCCTTTATCTGGTGACTTCCTTTGTGGAATGCACCGGCCGAACTCTCCGTGGGGACACCATATTTGTCTTGCAGTAGTAAAGCGATAGGTGTCATTGTAACGTCTTATCCAAGGTTGGGATATGAGTCACAGTTAAGAACAACCTAAGTCGGTAATCAAAATACATAGCTTTCTAGGTTTAGTTGGTTATTATCGGAGATTCGTTGAAGGATATTCTCGAATCGCTATTCCATTAACGCAACTGACTCGTAGAGATACAAAATTCGAATGGAGCAAGGAATGTGGGAAGAGCTTCGAAGAACTCAAGAGGAGACTCATTTCAATTACATGTTACGACCATGCCATCCTGGAAAAGCGAACGTGGTAGGCGACGTGTTGAGTAGAAGATCGTTACTAAGCATCTGAGTACGATATTGTCAAAGACTAATTTCGTATAATTTACAAATAATAGAGATGGAGATGAAAACTCTAGGTACCCACGTGATGATATACGAGTATAATCGACTTTAATCGATAAAGTAAAAGCTGTTCAAGCTACACACCGGAGCTGATGAATTTGAAGAAGGAGGTGCAAGAAGTTGTTATTTCAAAAGCGAGAATCGGTGAGGTGAGGAAAGCTCAAACCTTCGATTTATTAATCCATTTGAAATTCTCGATTCGAATAGGAACTGTGGCCTATAGACTCGTTTTACCGCCAAGTATGACGCGTGTTCATAACGTTTTTCACGTATCGATGTTACATAAATATGTGGACGACCCAAACCACGTCATTGAGTTAGAACCGGACGAGATAGCCGAAGACTTAACTTACGAAGAGGTACCTGTCAAGATCTTGGATAGTAAAGAACATGTCCTATGTACCGAGGTTATACCACAAGTTAAAGTTTTGTGGAGAAACCATGCTTATTGAGGAAATGACACGGGTTGGAAACGAAATGAAAGCTAGGTATTCTCATCTTTTGAAATACTGTCGTCGTCGTCGATTTCGAGGACGAAATTTCATAAGGAGGGAGGTTGTAAGACCCCAAATTATTAATAAATGAAATTTATTTTCCTCTATTTATTATTTTGAAATAGTAAGGGTTGATTTGATTAATGTGGATAGTTATGGGTAAAATACATAAAATATTTGAATAAGCAAGTGGTTATAAAATATTCATTATTATTTTGGGAATATTCGTTTGGTGCGTGGAATATTAAATCTTTGTCGGAAATATTCGTCTTTGTCGGAAATATTAAATGCGACGACGCATTTCTTTTATGGGCCCCATAACTGAAAGCGATTGGATGAAGAAAGCGACAAATATAAATTGTTTATAAATAATCTGCGTAGTTATTCTGAATTATCTTTGTTGGAATACCCGTGGTTAAACACACTAATACTGTCTGGCGTTGTTGAACAATAGCACGCGGTATTGCACCAATTATTGATTCTTACGTGAAAGGCCTTTACTCGATAATTGTTACGATAATTACTATTTAGTATTTTATTTTATTGATTCAATAATTCTTTGCGTTGATATTTTATATTACTGTTGTTTGATAAATTGTCATTACACAAGATATTTTCCATTATCGAAGCAATAATTCATATTATCTGAATAATATTATTAGATAACATTATTGGCAATGTCTAGAAAGTTACATCTAAGGAGAGGTTTGGTCACCTAATTGCGGCGCCAAGTGAGGAGAAATTCTTATTGAAAGCCCCTCTTTCTTTCAGGGAGCGGCACAGTTGCCGATCTTATGATTCTGTAATATTATTTATGAATAATTAATTATTAATTTATATGATGAGGAAAATATTGATTTTATGTGGATATAGATGGAGAAAATTTTTAATGTGACAATTGTTGAAAATTAATATTTTATCTTTTTACGATAAAATAATTCATTTAAATATATTATTTTAATAATATATTAATGGTGATATTTTTATAATGAATGTGGGATATATGAGTATATGAGGAGGAAGAGTATTTTTGTGGCAATAAATGTTTAACACATATTTTGTATGTTGGTGGACACAATTATTGGTAAAATTTGATTATAACTTTAAAAATCGCTTGTTTGTGGATTTGGTCAATTTCTGTTTGGAATTTGGAAAAACTTTCTTACGCAAAGTTGTAGAGAATTGAATTTCCTATAAAAAGTCACGAGATTCAAAATTTTTGATAAAATGGCTATTTATTATGAATTATTGAAGTTCCGAAGCTCCGAAATAATTGATTTTTGGAAGTTTTAATTATTTTAAATAAGAAAAACTTTTTTATTACTTTTTGGGAGGTGGACTATGTGTGGCTGATCTTGGATTAAGAAACATGTATGTAGGGAAGTTTTAGAAAATAATAATAAATATTTTAATAAATTTTCTACTTTGGTGTTCTAAGCATTTTCTATAAATAGGGTCTTTAGGTTAGAATTGAAAATCACACCGAAACCTGAAGTTTTCTCTCTATATTATCGAAGCGTATTCTTGTGAGTATTTTGAGTATACTTTGAGTATTGCTATCGGTCAAGTTCAATTCATAGCTTTATATCAGGTGTTTATTTAGAAATCTTGTCTTTTCGAGGTAAGGGATGTTATTTTATTCGAAAATGATATTATTTCTTCAATATCATTATCTTTGAAATATTGGTTGGAAATTTTTATCAAATTTGAAACTTTTTTATGGCTATTCAGGATTTTATTATTCATGATTCTTATTCACGATTCTTATTCACGATTCTTATTCATAAATCTACTATTCACGAAGCGTGATGATATTTTTGTGAAATTTCTATCTTTTGGTGTCGAGTTACTATTCATGTATACTCTGAACTTTATTCACGTATCTGACCTTTATTCACGAATCTGGCCTTATTCATAGAAAAATAAAATTTCTTCTTTTTGTCCAAAATATCAACTATGGATACTAGCTTTTGATTGTATCCATGTTTTGATCATTCTTGAATTTTACTCCACTCGATTACTTATGAAGTATTTTTGAACTTGGATTGTTTAAAATACTAATCCTTAATATTTGTTCTTTTGTTTCACTTTGAATTCGTTTCCTTTAAAATATTTTTCATCATCCTCGGTCCTAAAATGATGATATTCTTGAATATCTTTGGCTGTAGTGCAAAGATGAATGATTTCTTGATGAATATCTTTGGCCGTAGTGCAAAGATGAGCAGTGTTTAGATGAACATGAACATGACTAATATCTTTGGCCGTGGTGCGATGAATATCTTTGGCTGATATCTTTGGCTGTATGCAAAGATGAATATTTGATTCGAGATATATATTGATTGATGTTACGAGGATAAAATATCGACGATGAATTTTTAAATTCATATAAAGAAGATAGTAGTTTGCATTCTCTACTTAACTCTTAATGAATTGTTGTTTCATTGCGAATGTTGATTTAAAAGCTGGTTTGTCTAGTGTATTACATTAGATTTTTGCTGTTGAAGACTAACGATAATTTTTGTATATTATCTTAGTCATAATATTCTTCTTTGGGCTAGTTGAGTTCACCCTTTAAAATAGGTATACATCACCCATTACGAGTTGTCGATACATGATGCGAAACAACTACAACTTTATTATTACAACGATAAAGCGTGAGTTTAAATACAAATATTATCTTACAGACAATATTTATACTCAAATAAATCCTCATCACATTTATTGATACATTATTTTACAAAATGGTGAGGACTACTAAACAATCCTTTCTAAAACCTTCATTCCATTACCAGGCTAAATACTTTCATATATTCTAGCCTCCACGAGAAGAATGGAACAAAAAGGAAAAGGTGAGCTCAACTAGCTTCGATAAAGAATATTATGACTAAGATAATATCTGACAAATTATCGTTAGTCTTGACGAGGAAAAATTTAATAGAATCTGATAGGCAACAAATTTTCAATCAATATTAGCGGCGAAAATAATAATTCATTAGAAGAGTTAAGTAGAGAATGAAAACTACTATCTTACATGTATGAATTTAAAAATTTCATCGTCTATCTTTTATCCACAATAACATCAATCGATATACATCGGGAATCAAATATTCATCTTTGCACTACTGAGCCGAAGATATTCATCGATTAGTCGTATTCATTTAAACACTGTTCATCTTTGCACTTTCTGAGCCGAAAGATATTAATCGATCGATCGTATTCATTTATCGACACACATTCATCTTTTCATCTTTGCCTGAGGGCCAAGATATTCTTGAAATCATTCATCTTTTTGCTTTCTGGCCGAAGATATTCAATAATATCATCATTTAAGGCGAGGATGATGAAAAATATTTTTAAAGAAGCGAATCGGTGAAACAAAATGACAAGATTAAGGATTAAGGATTAGTACTTTGTTTTATCCATGTCAACAATACCCCAAAAATAATCACGGTGGTGTAAAATTCGAGAATGATCAAAACATGGATCTGATCAAAGCTAGTATCCAAAATAGATGTTTTGACAAAAAAAGAAATTTTATTTTTTTTTTGTGAATAGTCTTGAGTATCGTGAATAGTCTTGTATCGTGAATAGTCTTAGTATCGTGAATAGTCTTGTATCGTGAATAGTAAATCAAACACCAAAGATAGAAATTCCACAAAAAAAACATCTTCACGCTTCATGAATAGTACTTTCGTGAATAGTAACTTCGTGAATAGTAACTCATGAATAGTAACTTCGTGAATAGTAACTCATGAATAATAATAACCCGAGAGCATGAAAAAGTTCAAATTTGATAAAAACTTCGGATCGACATTTGACGTAATGATATTGAAGAAATAATATCATTCTGAAAAAAAAATAATATCCACTTACCTCGAAGAAATCGATGCTTGGAAGGAAAGGTCGGAAGTGATCTTTGAATGAAACTTATCTTTGAGCAACAACTCTCAAAGTATCTAAATACTCACAAAATCGCTCGATAATATAGAGAGAAAGAAAAACTTTGTTTACGGTGTGATTTTCAATTCTAACTTAGCCCTCTCTATTTATAGGAAAATGTTAGCCGTAAAGCGCGAGACTTGACTGCTACTACACGATGGCTTTACACTACTACTATTGCCACCCACCACATTTGAAATAAAATTCAGCACATTTCTTCACCAACCACAAGTGGGGCCCACTCTCAATTCTAAATTTTCCACCAAAATCAATTATAACCCTAATTTAGAATCAGACACCTCTTAAAATTCATAACAAATCATTAGTGCATTTTAACGGTTCAAAATTTGTGGACATATACTCAACTTATGTATGTATAACATATATCAAAAATTACCACAATCAGCGGTCGGATTAAAAATTATAATCCCATGATATATCTCAAAACCCACGATTTAATTTTAATACCTCGATCGGTAAAATCTTGATAAAACACCTCAACAATAATTTCTTCATTTATAACCACATAAATAAATCCATCATTTATATCCACATAAAATAAATATTTCTTTATCATATGAATCGATAATTAATTATTCACAAATAATATTACTGAGAATCCTGATTATAATGACGGTAGTTCCGGAAAGAGGGGCTTTCAGATAAGGATTTCTCCTTCTTGGCGGCATGATTAGGTGACCAAACTCTCTCCTTGTGAGAACTTTCTAGACATTGCCAATAATCTTTATCTAATAATATTATTCAAATAATATGAATTATTGATCGATAATGGAGATAATGTGCGGTGACAATTATTGAACAACAATAATATAAAATATCAATATGACGAATTATTGAATCGATAAAATAAAATATTGAGCGATAACTCTTGTGAAAATTATTGAGTAGTGCCTTCTTACGTAAGGATCGATAATTCAACAATCTTGTATGCGTCTGGTGTGTCTTCTTTTGTGACCACGCGTATTCTTGTATTTTAACCACAAGGGTATTCAACGATCTTACTTGGTAACAACTTCTGTAGTTATTTTTAACCAACTTATATTTGTCGTTTTCTTCATCCATCGCTTTTTCGTTATGGGGCCCACACATGGCTTTTTAATTGTAGTAAATACGAATATTCCCAAAGCGATCTGAATATTCCACGACCAACGAATATTCCCAAACAAAAATGAATATTTTATAACCACTTGCTTATTTTGAAATATTTGCGTATTTAACCCTTAACTATCCACATTAATCAAATCAACCCTTACTATTTCAAAATAATAAATAAAGGAAATTCCTTTTTATTTAAAAAAATTTTGGGTCTTCTGACCTCCCTCCTTATGAAATTTAGTCCTCGAAATTGGCGTCACGTATACAGTGTTTGAAAAGGTGAGGATACCTCGCTTTCATTTCGTTTCAATTCCCGGTCATTTCCTCTATAGCATGATTCCTCCACAAAACTTTAACTTGTGGTATGACCTTTCTTGGCGTGGGGCATGCTCCTTCTATCCAAGATCTTGATAGGTACCTCTCTCATCGTTAAGTCTTGGCTATCTCGTCGGTTCTAACTTCGATATAGCGTGGTTGGGTCTTTCACATATTCTGAAATGCGGATATGTGAAACACATTATGAACACGAGACATACTTTCGGAGAATGCTTATGAAATCTATAGGCTACATTTCCTACTCGGTCGAGAATTTGAAATGGACGATAAATGCGTGGATTGAGCTTTCCTCTCTTCCCAAATCTTGTAACTCCCTTCCATGGAAGCAACTTCATGACAATCATGATCCCCTACATTAAATTCCGTCCTTTCGATGAAGATCCGCATAACTCTTTTGTCGATCTTGGTCTTGTTTGTATCGTTGTCGAATCATTTGGATCTTTTCGGTGATCATCATACGTCTTAACTTCGGGTCCCAACAATGTTGCTTCACCCACCTCATCCCAACATATTGGAGAGCGACATTTTAAATCCATATAATGCTTGAATGGAGCCACACTATACTTGCACGATAAGCTTTGTTGTTGTAGGAGAATTCCACCGATGGTAAATACTTATCCCAACTACCCTTGAAGTCTAGGACCACGAGTCTTAATAAATCTTGAGAGTTTGAATAGTCCTCTCGATTGTCCGTCCGTTTGGGGATGGTATCTTAGAACTAAATCGCAAATCCGTGCCCATAGCTTTTTGCAAAGCTAACCCAAAATCTTGAAGTGAATCTTGGGTCACGATCCGAAACTATGGATCTGGGCATGCCATGCAACCTCACGATCTCATTTACGTCACATACTAGCAAGGCGTTCAAGGAATAAGTCTCCGTGTCGGCGAAAAAATGAAGCGGACTTGGTTAATCTATCAACAATAACCCAAAATAGCATTGATGCCTTGAAAGCCGTAGGAAGACCGTATTGAAATCCATGGTAATGTGTTCCCACTTCCATTCCAGGAATCTCAAGTGGTTGCAGCGGACCCTTAGGTACTAGATGCTCACCTTTACGTTAGCAAGTTAAACACATCGAGATAAACTTTGCAATCTCTCTCTTCGTATTATTCCACCAAAATGTATGTGAAGATCACGATACATTTAGTACTTCGAGGATGGATTGCAAATGGTGTATTGTGTGCCTCCATCGTAATCTTGTACTTCAAATCAGTCGTTAGGAACCTGAAAGTCTAGAGTGGACTCGAAGTATTCCTTCTTCATCGATTCTAAACTTAGGAATAGCTCCTTCTTGTACTTTCTTCTTCATACGCATCGACTCAAGATTGGGTGGCTTGAAAGCGACCTTAACTTTTCTATTAAAGTTGGCTCTGTCGTATATACTTGACATCATCGCTTTTCGTTCCGCGTATGATCTTCTACTCGATAAATCGGCTACCGTTTAAACTTTACGGGGATGGTATTGAATAGTGTGGTCGTAGTCTTTCAATAGCTCGAGCCAGCGTCATTGCCGCGTGTTGAGTTCTTTTTGAGTGAAGAAATATTTAAGGCTTTTATGATGCGAATATATCTCCACTTTCTCCCCGTATAGATAGTGCCTCCATATCTTTAAGCGCAACATTATTTGCTTGACTCTAGATCATGAGTAGGATAATTCCTCTCATACTCTTTAAGTTGTCGCGAGGCATAGGCTATGACTTTCCCGCGTTGCATGAGAACACATCCTAACCCTTTGCACGAAGCATCGGCGTAGATAACAAATCCATCCGAACCGGATGGTATTGTTAGAAACAGTCTTAGAAATAAGTCTCTCTTAAGCTCTTGGAAACTTTTCTCGCGTTCTTCATTCCCAAGCGAATTTTGTATCCTTAGGAGTTAAATTTGAGTTAATGGAGTAGCGATTAGAAAACCCCTCTTCCACGAATCTCAGATAATAACCGGTAAGCCCAAAAAACTCGTCTTTGATCCATGACTTGGTTTGCTCCCACTTTGTATTGCTTGATCTTGGCGGATCAGCGGATACTCCATGTTTTGACACCACATGCCCAAAAAATGCTACTTCCTCGAGCGAACTTCGCATTTCTTCAATTTGGCATATAGTTGGTTTTCACGAAGCCTTTGGAGTACCGACTTCAAATGGTGCTCATGATCTTCCGACTTTTGGAATATATAAGGATGTCATCATAAAAACAACAACGGCCAGATCGAATATTCCTTGAATACTCGGTTCATCATATCCATGAAAGCGCGAGGAGCATTAGTTAGTCAAGAAAGACATGACTAAAATTCATAATGCCCATCTGGGTTACGAAGGCGGTCTTTGGAATATCCTCGATTCTAATTTTGGTGATGATATCGAGCGAAGATCGATTTTGAAAAGAATTGTGCCCCTTACATTGGTCGAACAAGTCATCAATCTGAGGTGAGGATACCTATTCTTGATGGTGACATGGTTCGATTCCGAGATAGTCGATACAAAAATCGCATACTCCGTCTTTCTTTTTTACAAATAAAGCAGGGCACCCCGAGGAGATGTCTTGGGGCCAATGAAACCGATGTCCAACAATTCACGTAGTTGGACCTTTAACTCTGAAGTTCAATAGGAGCCATTCGATATGGGGTTTTAGAAATGGGCTTTGTGCGGGTTCAAGATCGATAAAGAATTGACTTCACGTTACGGGGTAGGCCAGGGAAGTTCTTGAAAATCGTCGGAAAAGTCGATAACAACGGGATATTATTCAAATTTGGCGTGTCTTTATTCAAATCCATAACATGGGCTAAGAAAGCTTGACATCAGTTTTTTCAATAAGCGAATAGCTTTATGATTAGATATGATAGTGATTGATTTTAATGGTTTAGTTGCTTGAATTAAATCTGACAACGGGTTGGTTAGGAATATGAAAACTAACAACTTACGAAAACAATCAATTTTGGCATGATGAGTAGTTAACGATCAATCCTAAAATCACATCAAAAGCAAGTATCTTTAAAGAGATAAAATCACGGTAAGGTGATGGTGCCAACTTGAATCAAACAAGATTTATAAGCGATGGATGTGATGAAAGTTTCTCTAGCGGAGTTTCCACGAGATAGATCAAAGTCTAATTTCTCGGGTCGAGTTTAAGCGTTGAGCACATGCGGGAGAGATAAATGAATGGGTATACCGGTATCAAGTAAGGTATAAACTTATGCGAAATTTATAAATAGCTTACCGTGATCACCTCGTTTGGGTTCTCGCATTATGACCGATCCTGACAAAAGCGCTCTTCCGGAATCGTTGACTTTGACTTTTACGGGACGATCTTTTGAGTCACCGTCCCCCATGAACTAGGTTTATTCTGCGTCTGATCTCGGCGATATGTCCTTCCTTTCCTGAACTATAGCATACCTTGAGCTGTTGTGGGCGGTTTGGTGATATGTCCCTCTTTTCGCATTTGTAGCATATAATGGGTGGTGGTTCTCCTCCACCAGAACCGATTCTTTGCTTAAGCCTTTGTCGTCTTCTTCACATAGTCGTTGTTAAAATCTCCTCTTTTTAAAATCTCCTCTGACTCGCTTCTTACATTTTTCATGACCATGATTACCACGAGTGGTTACCATTTACATCCGTCTGTTTCTTTCTCATGAGTTATCATTATTACATTGGCTGCTTTATCTACAGTGCGATCCACGGTTTATGGTCCCTCGATTGGCCGTACTCGTTATCTCGCTCTAATAATTGAGCCACATTTACAACATCTCGAATAAAGAAAGTTTATGAGAAATGAGATCTTGGCGTATCTTGGGTTTCAAACCTCTAAGAAACATCCGCGTCATCGTTCCTCATTCTCCACCAAATGAGGTCTGAACACGGATAACTCTGCAAACTTTGCCTCGTCTTTGAGACAAATCGTCGTTGTTTTTGCTCTCTGTCGATGAACTCCACTTCCTTCCGTATAGCCACTTTCTTTCGGAAAAAGTATTTGTCATTAAATAGTCTCTGAAAGCGTCTCCCAGACATCTTTGAGTGCGTCTGGATGGATGGAGTGCAACTTCCACAGACTCCCACCGATGGTCTGCCTGCGCCACGGAACATAAAGGTGGCGAATGGAACCTTCTGTTCCTCGTGCATCCCAGACATCGAATATCTTGGTAATTTGTTTGACCCGTGTTTCCGCCGTGATCGGATCGGCTTTCCCTTAAATTACGGTGGTCCCGACTCTTTGAAGCTTTGCATTGTGACAACTTGTGAATTCTTATCATTTCCTCCTGTATTTTGAACACGAGTCTCCTAAAATGCGATTTTGCATGAGCTGCAAAAAACTTCTAAACATCCCTCGTTCATCATCTGCTTTCGGTGGTGTTGTTCACGGGAGGAACATTGCCCGACTGTTGCCGTTCTCCTCGTTGGTAAAAATGAGGCATCTCCACGGTCTCATTTACTCCTTTGTTAATATTCTCGATCGACATTCTCAAATCTTTGTCATAAAAAAACAAGGGTTAATTAAGGAAATCGATATATCACATAATATCCTATATCTTGACCAACTAACAAATAAGCTTAGGTAGGACACCTTTAGCGAAAAGGATTTACTCTCTCTCCCTCTGATTACATTCCCAGATCTCATGCGGAGATCGTATCCTAAACTACGATACCAAGCTGTGGCGCCCCCAAAATAGGTATACATCACCCATTACGAGTTGTCGATACGTGATGCGCGAAACAACTACTGACTTTATTATTACAACGATAAAAGCGTGAGTTTAAATACAAATATTATCTTACAGACAATATTTATACTCAAATAAATCCTCATCACATTTATTGATACATTATTTTACAAAAATGGTGAGGACTACTAAACAATCCTTTCTAAAACCTTCATTCCATTACCCAGGCTAAATACTTTCATTATATTCTAGCCTCACGAGAAGAATGGAACAAAAAGGAAAAGGGTGAGCTCAACTAGCTCGATAAAGAATATTATGACTAAGATAATATCTGACAAATTATCGTTAGTCTTGACGAGGAAAAAATTTAATAGAATCTGATAGACAACAAATTTTCAATCAATATTACATGCGTGAAATAATAATTCATTAGAAGAGTTAAGTAGAGAATGAAATCTACTATCTTACATGTATGAATTTAAAAGTTCATCATCAATCTTTTATCCACATCAATCAATATTCATCTCATCAAATATTCATACGGAATCAAATATTCATCTTTTTTTCATCTTTGAGGCTACAGATATTCATCGATAATCGTATTCATTTAAACACTGTTCATCTTTGCACTTTCTGAGGCCAAAGATATTAATCGATCGTCATCGTCGTTCAACACAAACACTGTTCATCTTTGCTACTGAGGCCAAGATATTCTTGAAATCATTCATCTTTTGCTACTACGGGCCGAAGATATTCAATAATATCATCATTTAAGGCGAGGATGATGAAAAATATTTTTAAAGAAGCGAATCGATTGAAACAAAATGACAAGGATTAAGGATTAAGGATTAGTACTTTGTTTTATCCATGTCAACAATACCCCAAAAAATAATCACGGTGGTGTAAAATTCGAGAATGATCAAAACATGGATCTGATCAAAGCTAGTATCCAAAATAGATGTTTTTGAACGACAAAAGAAGAAATTTTATTTTTTGGTGAATAGTCTTGCAGTATCGTGAATAGTCTTGAGTATCGTGAATAGTCTTAGTATCGTGAATAATCTAGTAGTATCGTGAATAGTAAATCAAACACCAAAGATAGAAATTCCACAAAAAAATCTTTTCACGCTTAATGAATAGTACTAAATGAATAGTAACTAGTAACTTGAATAGTAACTCATGAATAGTAACTTCGTGAATAGTAACTCATGAATAATAACCCAGAAGCGAAAAAAAGTTCCAAATTTGATAAAAACTTGGATCGACATTTGACGTAATGATATTGAAGAAATAATATCATTCTGAAAAAAAATAATATCCACTTACCTCGAAGAATCGATTGCTTGGAAGGAAAGGTCGGAAGTGATCTTTGAATGAAACTTATCTTGAGCAACAACTCTCAAAGTATCTAAATACTCACAAAATCGCTTCGATAATATAGAGAGAAAAAAACTTTGTTTACGGTGTGATTTTCAATTCTAACTTAGCCCTCTATTTATAGGAAAATGTTAGCCGTAGAAGCGGACTTGACACTGCTTTACACGATGGCTTTACACTACTACTATTGCCACCACCACATTTGAAATAAAATTCAGCACATTTCTTCACCAACCACAAGTGGGGCCCCTCTCAATTCTAAATTTTCCACCAAAATCAATTATAACCCTAATTTTCAGAATCGGACACCTCTTAAAATTCATAACAAATCATTCGTGCATTTTAACGGTTCAAAATTTGTGGACATATACTCAACTTATGTATGTATAACATACCCAAAAATTACCACAATCAGCGGTCGGATTAAAAATTATAATCCCATATATATATCTGAAAACCCACGATTTAATTTTAATACCTCGATCTGGTAAAATCTTGATAAAACACCTCAACAATAATTTCTTCATTTATAACCACATAAATAAATCCATCATTTATATCCACATAAAATAAATATTTCTTTATCATATGAATCGATAATTAATTATTCACAAATAATATTACGAGAATCCTGATTATAATGACGGTAGTTCCGAGGAAGAGGGGCTTTCAGATAAGGATTTCTCCTTCTTGGCGTATGATTAGGTGACCAAACCTCTCCTTGTGAGAACTTTCTAGACATTGCCAATAATGCTTATCTAATAATATTATTCAAATAATATGAATTATTGATCGATAATGGAGATAATGTGCGTGACAATTATTGAACAATGATAATATAAAATATCAATATGACAATTATTGAATCGATAAAATAAAATATTGAGCGATAACTCTCTGTGAAAATTATTGAGTAGTGCCTTCTTACGTAAGGATCGATAATTCAACAATCTTTGTCTGCAATCTGGTGTCTTCTTTGTGCGACCAGCGTATATTCTTGTATTTTAACCATAGGGTATTCAACGATCTTAGCGGTAACAACTTCTGTAGTTATTTTTAACTTGACTTATATTTGTCGTTTTCTTCATCCAATAAACTTTCCGTTATGGGGCCCACACATGGGCTTTTGCGCAAATAAATGCGAATATTCCCAAGCGATCTGAATATTCCACGACCAACGAATATTCCCAAACAAAATGAATATTTTATAACCACTTGCTTTATTTTGAAATATTTGCGTATTTAACCCTTAACTATCCACATTAATCAAATCAACCCTTACTATTTCAAAATAATAAATAAAGGAAATTCCTTTTTATTTAAAAAAATTTGAGGTCTTTATCATTTCAAATTTTTTCGAATTTTTGAAGGTCGGAAAAATTAAACCGAAAAATATAACAACCCCAAAAAATCCTTTACTATCCTCTACCTCAAAAGAGCGGACTTACATTTGGATATCGAGATATATTATTTGAAGGAAACTTGCAATCGATGAATAGAAACTCACCAAGTATCTAAATACTCACAAAATACACTCGATAATCTAGAGAAAAAAGAGAAACTTATGAATTACGGTGTGATTTTCAATTCTAACTTAGCCCTCTATTTATAGGAAAATGTTTGCATGGCAAAAAATGACTTGACTCACTACCCATGATGACTTTACCTGCTACTATTCCACCCACCAAAATCAGCCATCTTCCCCAACAACCAAAAGTGGGGTCCACCCATTTCTAGAATTTTCCACCAAAATCATTTATAAACCTAATTTCTGAATCAGTCACCTCTTAAAATTCATAACAAATCATTCGTTCATTTTTAACGGTTCAAAATTTGTGAACATATACTCAACTTATATATGTATAACATATCCAAAAATCACAATGATCCAACTTGATTAAAAATTATAACTCACACATAAAGTCAGTAAGAACAATCGATTTGATCTTTTAACACCTCCAATCCGACAAAATACTGATAAAATACCTCAACATTAATTCCTTCATTTATAACCACATAAATAAATCCATCATTTATACCCACATCAAATAAATACTTTATTATCATATAAATCAATAATTAATTATTCACAAATAATATTACGTAATCACAATAATGACAACCCAGCGCAGTTCCTGGGAAAGATGGGGTTTTCCGATAAGGATTTCTCACTTCTTGGCGCCTTGAATTAGGTGACCAAACCTCTCCTTGATGAGACTTTCTAGACATTGCCAATAATATTATCTAATAATATTATTCAAATAATATGAATTATTGATCGATAATGAGAAATATTATGCGTTGATAATTATTGAAAAATAATATAAAATATCAACGCAACAATTATTGAACCAATAAAATAAAATATTGAATGAAGAATTATCGTAACAATTATTGAGTAATGTCTTCTTACGTAAAATCAATAATTCAAAAATACTTACAAAACCGTAATAACTTCTTTATGTAACTACGCATTCATCGTATTTTAACCACTGAGTATTCCAACAATTATTAATTGTAATAACTACTGCCAGATTATTTATAAAAATTCAAACTTGTCGTTTTCTTCATCCGACAGTTATTCGTTATGGGGCCCACAAATGGTTGCGCCGTCGTACGAATATTCCTCGACAACAAGAATATTCCACGACCAAACAAATATTCCTCGACAACAATGAATATTTTATAACCACTTCTGTATTTTGAAAATTTTATATATATCACCCTTAACTTTAAACTTTTATCAATTTAACCATTTACTAAATAGAAAAATTGAATACTTTTATTTCATAAAATTCGGGGTCTTATAAGTTCTTCGAGTTGAGAGAGTGTTCGAATCTTGTTAGTACTTTTAGGTGGAATATCCAAGCCTTAAGCTACCAAAAGAGTCCTCCCCCTTCCTAGAATGGAAGGGGTATTTATAGAGTTTTCTGGACTTAAGTCATCACATGCTAGGCACATGTTTTCAATGAAATTTCAGAAATACCCTTCAGTCATTAAAGTAATGCCCATATTGCCCTGTCCTTCTAGCTACCAATCCAATCCTTAAATCAATTCCCAAAATGAGCCGCCTCCACGGGTCTTCTGCCTCGGGACCCGTGGAGGCTTCTCCCGGATCTAGCACATTTATTTCTGACTCTTCCATCTTCATTCCATTTGATCATACGAACTCTAAATTGCATATTTAATAAGATCGTAAAACTCTAATTGTGTATTTAATTTAATTAAGTCATGTGAATCCTAATTTTACACATGAACCCACACGTTTCAATCATAATTCTACAAAAAAAACTTCCTTGGACTAAAAATCTTTTATTGTACTGCTAACGAGATTTGATAGTTAAAGGAAGGTTTTGTTCAATACACAATATTAATTATGTAATTCACTTATATTTAAAATATAATATTCTTTTAAAAAATAGGGCATTTAATTTCTTTTTAATTGTAATATCAATAAAACAATCCATCTTTTTTAAATAAATATTTATTATAGTTTTTGTTTCAAAATATAAAATCATAATTAACTTTCATAAAGAAACATTTTTAAACTTAAAGCTGATATATATACATTCATTTAATTTTAGTCAACACAATAATAAAAATTTAAATTCTTTAAGAGGTTTTTATAGTTATAAGATTTATTGTTTTATAATTTTAAATAAATTATATTGATTTTTAGTTTTAAAATATGTGAAATTAAGTTTTAAACATATAACGATATTGGTTTCGATCGTGATGATCGAGGATGACAACACATGTTGCTCGTAATTGGATATGGGCACCTCAACATTTGTTTTTCGTTCTTTCAAATTAATTTGTAACGGATTTTATTTTTGGTAAAATAGATATTTCTTCAATCTTTTATGATAATTTCCCAGAGTCTATCAAATGAAAAATAAAAAATCTAGCCATATTATATATATATATATATATATATATATATATAAATATATATTTGAGGAAATATTTTGCCATTGAGTAGGTCAATCTCCTTGATCAGTTGCATTCTAGTTGTAGATCACTAGCTAGCCGGTGGTGTAGCAAGTCATCTTCTTCTCTCTCTAGGTCTGGATTATAAGCAAATTAGAAACCTTCTCATCATGAAAGATCGACAATCTTCAAATCCAAACCTTTAATTACTTATGGGGTTATGGATTGCACCAGTTCTTTTTCTTCTGGTATTTCTAATATATGGCGGCTATTGGCTATAGTATATATAAATGATTATATCATAACATTATAAAGTTGTTTCGGTAAGATATATATACTGTCAAAGGTATTGATGTATTTGCCCATGCAAATATGTCAATGTCAATGTAACACATTCAACATTTCAACTTTGGGTAATTTAGTCATTTTAACATATTTGAGTGAGCAATTATCAATTTAAGATTTGTGGGCAAAAAAATCGTATCTTGCTAGGGTTAGGGTTTCGTGTTGGCTGAAGAGGAGAGAAATCCACGAAGAATACGGAATTGATTGATTGATTGTAGAGGGGAGAACGACAATTGACGCTTTCTAACGACGCGACGTGTGAACCCCTAGAATTCGAAAACCGTGTTAGGGTTATTGAGATTCCAAGAGCCTTCTTCAGTTCTTCGAGTTCAGAGAGTGTTCGAATCTTGTTAATGCTTTTAGGTGGAATATCCAAGCCTTAAGCTACCAAAAGAGTCCTCCCCTTTTCTAGAATGGAAGGAGTATTTATAGAGTTTCCTGGACTTAAGTCATCACATGCTAGGCACATGTTTTCAATGAAATTCCAAAAATACCCTTCAGTCATTAAAGTAATGCCCATATTGCCCTGTCCTTCTAGCCACCAATCCAATCCCTCAATCAATTCCCAAAATGAGCCGCCTCTACGGGTCTTCTGCCTCGGGACCCGTGGAGGCTTCTTCCAGGTCTAACACATTTATTTCTGACTCTTCCATCTTCATTCCATTTGATTATGCGAACCCTAAATTGCACATTTAATAAGGTCATGGAACCCTAATTGTGCATTTAATTTAATTAGATCATGTGAACCCTAATTTTGCACATGGGCCCACAAGATTCAACACATATTCAAGATCCTCCAGGAATAATTGATCTTCAGTATTGTATAGCTTAATCACCTACAATTCATGTGGATCATGAATCTTATGCTTCTACCATAACTGCATGCATGCTATATATATGCCAGCTTATAAAGATTACTAAGGCTAGCTAGGAACCATACAAATACAACAATAACTAGGAACCACAAAATCAATATTCATGTTGTTCAATCCTCTTCCTCTTCTTCTTCTTTTCAATATCCATGTTGTTCAATCCTCTTCCTCTTCTTCCTTATTTGGTTTGCTCAAACTCGGCATCTTAATTAAAGATAGAGCATGCAGTCAACTTGTCTATCACATTGCATAGTTTATACAGTTACTGCACTTGAAGGATAAGGCTGCTGCCGGTCCAAACTTTTTGGGGGCCTCAAGCCAAATCAAGCCTTTTTTTTAATCATTCAATACTAAATTAAATTGATATCTATGATTTTTTTTAAAAAAATTAGAATTTCATTTTTCTTGCACTTTTAGATGCAAAATTATTGATCAAAGTTGTATTATTGTACTTGTAGCTACAAATTTAGACTTTTTTAATGGGCTCTAACATATATGGATTATTAAAATTTGGGGGCCTTCTCAATCTTGGGGCCTCAAGGCATTGCTTAAATGGCTTAACTATTGGACTGGCCCTGCTGCTCAGAAGCTAGTACATTGTATAACTGGACAAATAATTGGTCGCCCATCATCATCTTATGGCACTTGTTTAGATCATCCTAGTAATCAGAAAAACAGTACATGATCAATGAATCAGTATATATGTTGCATTCGGTACTGTAAAATTAAGACGAAAAGGAATCAAATTTTTAATTACCATTTGATCTTGAGGGATGAGCATTATAAAATGGGTAAGGTGAGCATCACATTTTGATGGAATCAACTTTTCAAGTACGGATTTTAGCGCACACGCGGTGATCACACTTGGCCGGAACGCTAGGAGTTTACAATCTGAAAACAATATTCATGATCATATATAAACGTTTGTATCAACTAAATGAATGAAATATTCCTTATGTGCCACAGTCAAGCGAGCACTAGTTTGCATTTTGCATATCAATCAAATTACTTATAGAAAGCCAAGCGAGGAAGAAGAAAAATTAAGCAGACGATCATATATGCACACAAATTATTGATGAAATATTCAATGAGCTCTACCTCGAACGATATTCTGCATTCCTTATGTGGGATTATTAGGGTTAATTAGTGGCAGTTGTTAGGGTTAATTGAGTCATCTTTTAATCTAACTGAGACAGCCATTAAGATCATAACAAGGAATTAAGTTGTCACCTAAAAGAGCACAGAGAAGCATTTCGTTGAGTTGTGGGAATAAGTCCTCAATAAGGAGTGGTTTGATCAAGAAGTCAATATCCCATGTCATTAGCTCTAGAAAAGAATATGGTGTTGTAGAATTAAGTCTCCAATCTAAGGTCTGCAAAAGTTTCAATTCCATTTCTTGGATCAATCTTGGTTGGAATGTATGTTCCAAACCCTCCATCTGCAATAGCCATAATTAATATCCAATCACTTTATTATAGTATGATAGAATTATTTAAACTAGCAATTACAATTAACGAATATATATTATCACCTGAATTTCATGCAATGCTGGAGGGGCTGTCTCACCAAACTTTGAGGCAGTGGATAAACATGCAACTGAAAGTAGTTCAAGCATCCAATATTTCCATCCCTGCTATTTTTATTTTGATACTAATAAATTAACTTCTCATATAAATAGTAGTATAGATTTATTTACATAATCATTGAAGAAAATGAATGGCAATTAGTACTGCAGTACTTCCACAGTCCTTACATGGCATTGATTCAAAGAGATGAAGCGATCGAGGTAGTTTGCAGCATTGGAGACAGTTTCAAGAGAGAGACTCAATCTCCTTCGCGACTAAAATTAATATATCCAAAAGAAACAAAAAGAGTCTGATCATAATTATAACACACACACACACACACACACATATATATATATATATATATAGTATTTATATATGTATGTACCACATAATTAATTAATAACATGATCATCTTCATTATTTTTCTATCACAACATGTAAAGTTTTGTACATACAAGTGCTGAACCTAAACGCAACTTACTTGAATAAGCCAGTGAATGGCTTTGTATCTAGCGGTGTTAGTAAAATTTTCCGATTGAAGAAGCTCCACGTACCCCGGCGCAGGCATGTACGTGATCTCTTTTTGCAGGTACATTTTAAAAACTTCTGCACAATCTTGTTTAGTGGTGTAAGAATTACAACTAGTAGTAGCAGTAGTAGCAGCGTAATTAGTGTTTGAACAACAATCATTATTATGTACGTATTGTGATCTTTGATCATGAGTTGTAGTGGCCGGACTCATCATAAGGCACAACTCCTCCTCATTGCAAAAAAGATTATCCATTTCTCCAACCTCAGAGAAAGAGATGGAGGCAAATTAATGGGGAGGACATTAAGATCGATGAAGTAATATATATATATATATATATATATATATATATATATATATATACATATATAAATGAGGGATAATGAAGTGGGGTAAATGCAGTTTCAAGTGCCTGCATGCCTGCATGCCTGTCTTAACATTTTCACTGCCAGTAACCAATTGCGTGACTGCTATGCTTTATGCACGAGACCTCCTTAATTCCCATTTTATTTATTGCTTTGCCTATATACTCACCCATGTTAATGTTAAGGATCTTAATTAATTATTTGACTTTAAAAAATATCTCTATATATTTATTTTTTCATTATTATATTAAATAAATTCATATTTTTAATTAATTATATTACCATATATCATTAAAATAAGAATAATGCTACAGACAAACTATTCTATAAATATTTTATAAATTGCTGATGTGGCATACTCTACCTCAGTTTTTTATGTAAGACCGAAGATTAAATTGAAATAATTTGTTGATCAATATGCTGAGATGCAGTATGCCACATCAACAATTTATAAAATAGTTTGTGTATATAATATTACTCTTAAAATATTTAGTTCATTGCCCATTCACCAAAACTGACTGTTTTCTGTTTTCCTTCTTGCTTCTCTAGGGGATGAACGAATTAAGGGACGATCCATATGCTGTTTTTGGCAGGTTTAGGGTTTTGATCTGTTGTGTGGGCCCAAATCTAATATCATCCAATCGGAAGGAGTTAGTATGGAGTTTATTTTTAAATAAGTTAGTAAATTGACTAATAGAGTTCTAACACGCATGCGAGACTCTATGCATTCGATTGGCCAATTGATCAATTTATCATAAAATAAATTTCATATTAAATAGATTTCATCCAATCCAATCCTCTGTCCACATTCCACAACCACTCGAGTGGGCCCAGGGAAGGTCCCCCGAAGAATTCGTGAATATACCACCGGTCCTTTCAATTCGTGAGGAATACACTAACAACCTGGGCCCATTTTTAACGGAAAACGATGAATTGACATCATTTAATGTACCGTTGAACTCCCGCTACTTTACTTGTGTTGATATTTAAAAGCATGATTAATTAGGATATCATGATTAATTTAATTGATATCATGATTAATTAGGATATCATGATATATTAATTAGGATATATTATGATTAATTAGGATATCATGATTTATTAGGATAGCATGATTAATTAGGATATCATGATTACTTTACTTGTGTTGATATATTTTGTGTTGTGTTGATTATTTTTATTTGTGTTTATATATATATTTTTATATATGTTCGCTCACCAATTTCTTTTTTGCTTTCCGAAATTCAAGTTCTGATGAAACTGGAGAACAACTTGATTCGATAAATCTCTTCTACTAGCCATGCAAGTCTCTCCGTATATACTCAATGACTAATAATATAATCCTCAACTTTCAAAATTAAAGATATATTTTTATTTTTTATACATTTAATTTATAGTTTATAATAACTATAATATAACAAGATTTTCTTAATTTTGCACTATATTTTATACTATTATATTGAACATTATAACCACCATGCACTACTAAATTCTTAACTAATAGGAATAGGAGTAATATATATCAAGTGTACATTTGAAAACAGAGTAATCATTACGATCCTAATTATAAGATTAATATTGACGATCTAAAAGTGAATTTGAGATATTTTCAAATTAATTGACATGATGATTATTTTAAATTCCGAAAACAATAAATCTTATAATTATTAGCACTTTTTAATTAGTTTATGACGTTTATAATTGTATTAACTTAAATTAAAAGAATATTTTATGTCAATTTTGAGTTTAAAAATATTTAAAATTAACTGTTAGAAAGTATCTTATAACTTGGAACGGAAGAGTATTATTTTGGATGATGGTTTGTCAAGGCTTGGTGCTGTGGTTTATCTATGGTAGAGTAGTATTAGATGTTACTTTGTCCGTAAGGTTTTGTAATCTCTAGTGAGTAATGAAGGAGCGAGCTCTGCTTTGCTCTGATTAGGCCTGTCAAAATATGGTTATGGGTTGATTTTGGTTTTTAAAATATGGTTATGATTCTATTTAAGAGCTAAAACCATATTTAACCATTTTTAATATGGGTTGTGTGGGTTGGAACTATATGGTTATGGTTCAAAATCATATTAACCATTTTAATATGTTTTGATTTTTAAACAGAACTTTTGAAAAATGAAATTGTGACCGTCACAATTAAATTAATTAAGTAATAATATGATATAAAAATTTAAACATAATATATATATATATATATAATTTTATTACATTTAATCAATAAAATTATAAATATTGTTATTTTTTTAATATTAATAATTATAATATATTTTGTTTCATAATTTTAAATAAATTATACAAAATTTAATTTAAAAATATTTTAAATTAAAATAATAATAATAATTTATACTCTGTATTTATAATCTCCATTTAAATCTATATTAATAAGATAGAACTCATTTTGAATTTAATAAGATAGAAAAATATTTTAGATCAAATATGTAATTAGAATTAAAAATTTGATTAGGCGAGATACCTTATAATTTACATTCTTATTTTTTATTGATCAATTTGATTAGGCGAGACCTTATACCATATATGGTTTACTTGTTATTAAATTATACTCGCCTTGGATTCAACATAAATATTTTTTTTTCTTTTTGAATTGACATATATTTATTTAATTTAAACAAATGTCATAATAATATTGTAAGTTATGTATAAAAAATACTACTAATTATAAAATATTATTTTCAAATTTTAAATGAACTGCGTCAATTTATTTTTAAAAATATCTGAAAATAAATTTAATTGGTAAAAATTACTCTTACATTTTGGATCAGATTGAATACTTGAATTTGTCATATACAGACGTTATATAAAAAATAAAAAATGTCACATGCCACTCTCATTATCCAGCAAAAGGAGGGGATGTGTTTTGTCGAAAAAAAGATGAGAAATGAACTTTTCGATTTGGATCAGAATGAAATATGGGTTGAAAAATGGTTAACCGGTTCAGAACTATATTTGTTTTAAAAAATATGGGTTCAAACTTTAACCAATCTGAATAAATAAAAATGGTTAACCAACTCATTTG
Organism: Panax quinquefolius; assembly: GCA_020205615.1. Classification (NCBI taxonomy): domain Eukaryota; kingdom Viridiplantae; phylum Streptophyta; class Magnoliopsida; order Apiales; family Araliaceae; genus Panax; species Panax quinquefolius. Next base: position 144,220,443 of record CM035167.1, read on the forward strand.
GTTCCAGTTAATATGGTTTGAATTCTAACAGCTTAATTAACTAACTATATTGTGCGCCTAAATCTGATCAGTATCTATTTGTGTTTTGTATTTACTTTGTTTTACTGATCTTTGGACAGAGATACTATCAGCATCTGCCATTATCGTTACCATTTGGTGAAAAAACAAACTGCCGATTGATGAGACAAGATTGGGACATTTAATTAACCGGTTTAATGTGGATCTGCTAAGGGGGCATCATACACAGTTTCTCCTGGTGGATTTATTTTTATAAGTATAGAGGTAGATGTAAATATGTACGTAAATTCATTCTACTTTTGTCTTCTAAATTGTATTTAAATATTTTTTATTTAATTTTTTATTTTTAGTTTAGATTATGAATATTTATTGTAATTTATAAACATTATTATAGTTAATATTATGATTAATTCAAATTTTTTTATTTAATTTCAACAAAAAAATTAGTTAAAATCCGCCCTTACTGATAAAAATATTTAGATCTATCCCTGGCTGGTTCTGCTACCAAACACAATGCAACGTACAAAAAGATTAACCTAAGAAAACCACAAGGGCTCGTTTGTTCATGTATGTGTGTTAGACCTGGCTATCTAGATGGTTCTCAAAACTATTGGGTTTAATTGGGTTAGTTAACTATTTTTTTATATCATGGGTTGGTTTAGTTTTAAACCCATATTATGAATTATAAATATTGGTTGAAACTAGTTTAACTACTTTGGACCTATATATATATATATATATATGAAAAAGATCAGAAGCATAATACTTAACTAGCATAAAATGCTTAAGTAACATAACTATTTAAAAAAATCACAACCGAACCTTCCTTCTACCCAAATACGTGATTCTTTTTCTCCTCTTCTGCCCAAATACGCGATTCTCTCTCTCTTATCCTCTCCTCTCCTCTCCAAATACGCGATTCTCTCTCTCCTCTCCTCTCCAAATACGAATTTCTTCCCATACCCCAAGCCCTAGATTCGTGATTTGGAGCAAATACATGTATGCGATTTAATGTGCCCTAGATTTAACGTGCCCTAGATTTGCTGAGAACAAAAGCCGTCTCGATTTCTCTCCAGGTATTCTCGTTTTCTCTCTAAATACTTCTCTAAGTTTGTTTACCACCGACTTCTTCACAGAGGGTCTGATTGAATATCTAGTCTGATGTAGGTAATGAATACTCTCTTTGTCACAAAAAGAGTCACATTTGCTAAAATGGTTGTTCTACAAAATTTCCAATTTTTATAAATAGTGGTACAAAATTCAGTTTCATATAACTTTCGAATTCGGAGTCAAATTGGGAGGTATGTTCAGTGCTTATTCTTTAATTGTTAGGAATTTTGCTGAAATTGGGAGGTATGTTGAGAGAATGATAATTTTGCTTATTCTTTAATTGGCTTGAATTCAGGTGCTTAGGCTTGTGAATTGAGTTATATCATTGGCTCTTTTATTTTTAGTTTGTTGTTTGACCAATATGTGCATATATAGTGATGACACTTGTTTTCTCCTGTATCGGTTGAAGGAAAAATCAGTCATGAGCACAAATTCATCAGGAAGTTCATCACGTAGTTGCAAATGTGGAGTTCCTTCACCTGTGAAGGTTTCATGGACCGAAACAAATCCCGGGAGATGATTTGTTGGTTGCACAAATTATAAAACAATACCATGTAACTCGTTTGAATGGATTGATCCACCAATGTCACCGTGCTCAAGAATTGCGCAGTATTATCGTGAAAACAATGAATTGAAGTCTGAAATGGAAATTTTGAATAAAAGGATTAACGAGTTGACTATTGTTATTGTCAATGCCAAAAATGACAAAGCTATTATAGAAAATGAAAATCAAGAGCTGGTGGAAAAAATAGAGGAGATGACATTGAAGAATGACGGACTGAAGAAAAAAATGTACTCGATTTTTCTTTTTTCTCTCATGTTGTGGTTATTGTTGTTTGTAATGTAGTTGTAGTAGTGTTGTAATGTAGTTGAAATATCCTAGTAGTGTTATTGTTGTTTGTTTTTGGCTTGAACTTGTGGAGTGTTTTCTTGTGGCTGTAACTCTGATTTGATCATGGACTCCAAATATCTTTTTACTATTCTCCTCTTTGTGTGTATGTATTATGTAATAATGGTATTTAGGTTCTGGACACTTAGATTTGGTGAGGGTGTGTTTGACGACAGTGGCTTGGTGGATATGCCATTATGCCCCTTTGTGGCTTATTATTCCCATTTTTGGTTGAGTTTGCTATTCTTTTTGGTAAAACAAAAAGCGGTTCTGTAGTTTCTTTACTCAACTAATTCACTCAACTCAAATTATAAAAGAAAAGCACCAAGAATTCTAAAAATTTAAAACATTCTCATCAAAGTACAAATTCTAACTCATTGTTCTAACTGTAAGTACTCATTCAACATATCACCATCACGTCCCTTTAACTCATTGCGCTTGTCTCTTTCAAAGTTATACAAATCTCGTTGCGTGCAACCAATATTTTCAAACCCTCCTACTTTGAATCGCAAGAAAATTATATTGTTGGCATTGTGGTATATTCACCATGCCAAGTTGTTGACTCAAAGATTTTTGTGAAGTTGACACATTACAATGCGATCGTAAAAGATGCCTCTTATGTGGGGTTGACAATGGGTGAGAATGACCCTCCTCAATTTTCTTAATTACGCATGAAGTCATTTCTTTTACCACTACAATTCTTAGCAAGACAACCTTCTTTGTCGATCCACGCTTTCTTTTTACAACCACATCGACTAATTGTTTGCCCTTTCCTTGCTTATAACACACATACTCCTTTCTACAAACCTCATCACTTCCCGCCTTTTTTGTCTCGTGATACTTTCGTACACTAAAACCAGCATGCATTGCATATGTATTGTAAAAACTGTGAACTTCATCTAATGTTTGAAATTCTTGACCTAACTTAGGCGTAAACTCATCAGCAACTTGAGGATAGTAGACAAAAGTGTTAGTATTGTTCACATTCAACCCCTCTGAACTCAAGTTATCCTCATTCATGTCTATTTCCAAATTCATTTCTACATTATCCCCACAACTCCCTATTTCATGGTCCATGTCATCCATTATACCTGATATCAAAAATCATCAAATGTTCAAATAATGTGAATATAGTCCAAACATGGTAATAATAAACCAACAATTAGATCACTAGTAATAATTAACCAACAATTTTATGGTTACCTATCAAAAAAGAAAACACACAAACATGGTAATAATAAACCAACAAGAATTGGACAGAGAGGAAATTGTTAGGTAAACTATTTCACCAAACAACATAAATTTTTTCAGCACAAATTCATGGAAAACATAACCCAATGCTAGCAATTTTGGCAAGGTTTATGAGAGATGGCCATAAACAAGTTAGTAAAAAATTAGGAATTAAACACCAAAAGAAATCCACCAATAAAATTTCATATTTAAACGAAATTTCTGATTATTAGCCAGGTTGAAAAGGCATTATTTTTCATTTTCCAATCTCAGCACATGATTATACAAGAAAATCATCTGCATTCATAACACGTATCTATCAAATAATTCAGGAACCTCCTAATATGAGAACAATCACTCCAAAATGAAAAAATAAATAAGCAAAATAACAAATAACACTCAACTATTGAGTAACAGTTGAAACTTCCAGAAAACTTCAATTCCACCAACCCACCAGATTTAAAACATACTTCAACATGAACAGTTAAAATTGCCCATACAAACAAAATTCATACTTAAAACATACTCTAACAATGGGTGTTTTTTTGCGGTTCTCCAATCGCGATGTTGGAACTCAGTTCGCGATTTTGCCCAAATCTTAGAGAAGCTTCAGTCGATTTTCCGTGATTCTTAGAGAAGCTAGGGTTTCGCAATTTGGAGAGAGTAGAGAATAGAGAAGGAATTTGGCTCTGTTCAGTTCGCGAATTTGGGGAGAAGAGGTCGACTAGGGCTAGAGAGGAGAGAGGAGAGTTCGCGAATTCTCAGATTTGGATTTTTTAAAAGACACGGAAGGAAGGCTCTTGTTATTAAATACTTATGCTACTTAAGATTTTTATGCTAGTTATGCATGCGCGAATGCCTTCAACCAAGTTCCCAGTAACTGTATAGGCATCTTCATATATAATGTCACATAGGTAGATGAGAAATATATGTTTATGTGCTTATATTTTTTTAAAAAATAAATTGAATATGTTTCCTAGGTGATAAATTACGGAGTTTCAAAAGAAGTAATGTAGAACATGAAGGACGGAGCAAGGGGTTTTTTCAATCTCTCATTAGAAGAAAAGAATAAGTTTTCGATGCCACCAGATGACATTCAAGGGTAGCTATGGCCATGCTTATGTGGTTTCTGAAGACCAGAAGCTAGACTGGTCAGATGCACTAATGCCTGATTACTTTGCCTTCAAATCCTTCAGTATTGGCCAACTTCCCCAAAAGAATTCAAGTATGTCTGCTAATCATAATCTCAAGATACGTACATACAACAAATGCATTTGTGATTTATAATTTCAAGACTTTATCATTAGGGAAACTATCGAGAAATAACTATACTATTGCAAGCCTGATCAAGTACTGGGTATATATAAGCCCTCAATATTCCGATATAATTAGTTCCATAACTATACTATTGCAACCAAGTTCCCAGTAAGTAGGCTATATGGAGATGTTATAGAGCTAGGTAGGTAATTTTCTCTGTTCTTGTTTGTTAACCAAACCATATGTTTCTTAAACAGCTTGAAGCATGGTAAAAGATACACATTGATCCCATATATACTTGTCAATATTAACCTCCTACCAGAACTTGGAACTTGGAAGCTTAACAAGGCCTGCAAGGTCAGGGCTTCTTTCAGGTGAAGTCTATTATCTATTGAAAGATTAATAAATCCTAGCAGAACTAATTAAAAAGTTCTGATGGGCTTCGTTCTAGGCCCAATAACTAAAGTTAGACTAGGTTCATGTGCATTTCTTCTTAAACATCCCACTGTACTTGAGCAAAGAAAGCCCTAACATCCAGCATTAAGACTTGTGGTTTGTGAATAATAAGTACTCCCCCTCTATTTTTTATAATTAACGTCTTAAGGTTATACATATAGATTAAGAAATATAATCAGTGTTTGATAAGTAGTAAAAGTTAGTTAGAAGATTTGGTCTTTTTGTTAACTATTGTCTTACTTTGTGAATAAGTGATAGTAGTGGAGTCTTTGAGGGTTAAATCTTTTGAATTATCGACATCTTATGGAATTCGATTTACAATGTGTCATTAAACTTTTTTTTAACTCAGTCATTTCGGCGAACTTTAGTTTACTAACAAAAAGTTACAAAAACAAGTTAAGTCGAGGTTGACTTAACTGAGTGATGATGTGGCGGATGACTTGTCTAAAAAAAAAGCTATGTGGTAGTTAGTATGCGGCGACGTGGCGCGGTGATGATGTGGATTTGGAGAAAATTTTGAAGAAAAAATGGGAAAAATATTTTAAAGTATAATATAAATTATAAAAATTAGCCAAAAAAATAAGAAAATAAATAAATAAATAAATAAAATAATTATTTTTAATAAAAATTAAAAACCAGTTTTTTATTTTTATAAAAAAAATAAAACGCATTTTTTAAATAAATAATAAATTAAAACGCAGCTTTTTTAAATAAAAATAAATATTTTAATAATAATAAATTAATGCGCTTTTAAAAAAGCAAATACTTTTAATAAAAGAAAAAACTTTATTATTTTTAAAAATCGCATTTTATTATTAAAAAAACTACATTTTTTATTAAAAAAGCGCATTTTTTTTATTTTATTAAAAATATTTATTTTTAAAAAAATGCGTTTTAATTTTTTTAATAAAAAAATAAAAAAAGCGCATTTTTAATTTTATTAAATATACTTATTTTATTTATTTATTTTCTTGTTTTTTGGCTAATTTTATAATTTATATTATACTTTAAAATATTTTTTTTCATTTTTCATCAAAATTTTCTTCCAATGCACATCATCACTGCCACGTCGCATACTAACTGCCACATAGGTTTTTCTTAGACAAGTCAGCTGCCACATCATCATTTCCATTAAGTCAACCTTGACTTAACGGTTTTTGTAACGTTTTGTTAGTAAACTAAAGTTCAAAGTGAGTCGACTAAAGAAAAAAATTCAAAGACCCATTTGTAAGTCGAATTTATAAACAATCTGATGACCTAAAAGCATTTAACCCGGAGTTCTTGTGGTGTCCTTAATTCTAGTAATTGTGGCTCATGTGTTAGTAGTGGAGTCTTTGTGGAGTCTTTAATTCTAAAAGTAGTTGTCCATAAGCTTAGGAGAGAATAGTTTACTTTTATGTATTTAAATCTCTAGTTAGGCAGAAAAGGAAAAAAAGAAATCATTTGTTATAAAACCTTGCAGTACTTTTTCACTCGAAGAGAAAACATCATTTATCACTTTGAAGCTTTGATTGGGACCTATCATTTGTATCAGAGCTAGAACTTCAATGTCAACCAATAAGGAACCAATTGAACAACTGGAATTTGGGCTAGGAGGTCTTCAAGATGGCATGAGTCAGATGGAACTTGGTCTCACTAACAAGTTGCAACGAATGGAAGAAATCATCCACAAGTTATCAGAAAATTTGATGTCCAACCGAGAATTAAAGATCAAATATCAGCACCAATGATCATGGTCATTCCAAAAACATGAGTGACACCAATCAAGATCAACTAGACAGAAGCCGACAAGTCTTTTCGCCCAAATTGGCTAAGTTGGAATTCCCGAGGTATTTTGGCGATGACCCAACAAAATGGTTTGATAGAGTGGAACAATAGTTTGAATACCAAGGCACTACGACAACCCAAAAGGTGTCGCTAGCGTCATTCCATCTGGTGGGAAAAACGAATCAATGGTGGCAGTGGTTACGACGATCCTACAAGGAAGAAGGACGATAAATATCATGGGCAGAATTTTCAGGAGAACTGTGGGCTCATTTTCGGACCGATAAAGCGCAAAGACTTTGATAAAGCTTTATCAAGGGTGAAACAAGTGGGTTCGTTGCGCGACTATCAAAAGTAATTTGAAAAGCTCGAGAATCGGTGCAGGGATGGACCCAAAAGGCATTAGTAGGGACGTTTATGGGTGGTCTCAAACCGGAGATTGCGGAAGACATTCGAATGTTCAAACCTAAGTCATTGAAGGAAGCAATAAGCCTGGCACAAATGCGAGATGATCAACTAACTCGTCAAGGGATAGACACAAGATCTCTACAATTTAATCACCGCTAATTTGACATTGCTTCCCCAACAAGGGCCAAACCAACTATAGCTATAAAGAGCCTTACTTTACCTATGATGAAATACAAAAAAAATGATCTTAATGCCTCTGCTTTAACTGCGACGACAAATTCACTCCAGGACACAAGTGTCGAGGACCCCAGGTCTTATTGTTGGAAGTAGAAAATGGTTCAAGCAAAGAAGATAAAGATAATTGTGACGCCCCAAAATTAGGTATACATCACCCATCTTGGGTCGCCGACACATGGTACAAAATTCAAATACAACTTACTAATACAACTAGTATGGTACAATACGACAAAACATAATCGTGAGTTTGAATACAATTATTGTCTACTTAGAGATTATACAAACTCGAAAGGAGTCCTCATTACAATTATTAACACACTATTTCACGAATAGCGAGGACTACTAATGCTATCCTCCTGGACCGTCACTCCATTACCCGACTAGTCCTCGATATGTTCTCATTTCAAGAGAATACGGTGAAAGAAAGGGTGAGCTCAACTAGCCCAAAGAAGAAATATTATGACTAAGATAATGCGTAATAAATTATTGTTAGCCTTGAACAATTAAACCGATAAAATATAACAACATCAAGTTTAATCTGCGGCTGAACAAGCAATCCATTAAAAAAGTCAAGTAGAGAATAAAATCTACTATCTTTTATGATTTAAAAGATTTTTCATAACTTTTATCATTGACTCTCGACAATAAATAATCCACATCATCGAATCACCCATGACTACTACCTAGGATATTCTTTAGTATCACGACCATAAATTATCCATGCACTACTGACCCAAGGACATTCGTGTATTCATTAATGGTCATGATCATGCCAACAATCTGTCCATCAATGCACTCACGGACCAATGATAACTTTTACCACATCATTTGTAACATTACGGTCATGATTACACCGAATAATCCTCGTCATAATCATACCAAGTCCATCTATGCACTACAGGCCAAAGATGACTTTCAACATAATATAAACATGAGGATTATGACAATGATATAAGAATTCAATAAAATAAGTTCAAGAATTAATTTATCTAGAAACTAAGAATGTCCAAATTGTCAACATGATACTGCTTTGTAGAGTAAAATTCAAGAATGATCAGAAGAATATTTCTATGAAAAGATCTTCGGATGAAGCGCAAATATCAAGGATATTCTACTAATTTCATGGAGTATAAAGTCAAAACTTTAACCAATTGAGTATAATAAAGAATGGAATAACAAAAAAAATCACCATGCATGCGCGTGCCCAGATAGACGGAGTTATTCCAATAGAATAATAATAATGGAACCGTGTCGAGCAAAATTTGCAAAGCGGGATGTTCCAATGTAATAATAAAGACGGAACCAGTCCAATGTAAAACACACAGATGGGATGTTCTAACGTAATAATAATAAAAAGATGTAACCCAGTCCGGTGTAAAACACACGCATGTGATGTTCCAATGAATAATAATAAAGATTTTAACCAGTCCTGTAAAACACACGAGACGAGGATGTTCCAAATGTAATAAGAGAAGAATGTCACCAAGTATAGGGTAAACCACGATACAAAAGTTATTCCAATGAATAATAAGCAATGGAATAACAACAGTTCTCTTCATGAATAAGAAAGAATAACACCCTTTACATTAGTAGTAGATTGAATCTGCATTAGTGTAGTAAATGAATACTCTTCTTCTTTCTCTTATTCTCTATACTTTCTCTCTCTCTAGCTTGAATGAATTCGTGAAGAATAATAAAGCACTAGGCCTCTATTTATAGAAGATTTTTAGCTTAGCACTTGAAATGTGAAAAGCAAGTGGCTTGATTTAATTGGTGATGTGAAAAGAAAAGTGGTTTGGCGCTTTGTAATGTGAAACGACAATTGGTTCGGCGCTTTTGTAATATGAAACGACAAGTGGTTTGACGTCTGGTAAAGGTAGTTACTATTGACGAAGGTAATTACTATTGACGAAGGGAATTACTATTGACGAAGGTAATTACTATTGATGAAGAGACTCTTAGATGATGACATAGGGCCCCCCCATAAAATAACCAAACTTACCACAAACGTCTCATAATAGACTCTTTATATACATCAAGGATTGAATAAATATTACCACAAATCATTTTATTTTTAATCAACGCATATTTAATCTTTCAACAATTATTAATCATTTATAACTTGTCATCTCAATTATTGATTTAATAATATAACATATTATACCAGATGATATTGTGACAATAATTGAATCAATAATATAAGAGATATAATGCGTGAATTATCAGAGCAATAATAATTGAGTATAAATGAGTGACTTCTCACGTAAGCATCAATAATCAATACCGGTGTGCTACTATGCAACCACAGCGTAGACATCGTACTTTTACTACTGGGTAGTTCAACAGTTTTAACGGTAACATCTCCGTAGTTATTTTCATATAGTATTTTTATCGCTTTTCTCAATCCGATAATAATTCCATTAATAGGGTCCACCAATGATTGTCTTGTCGTCATCTAATATTCCCCGACAAAAGAATATTCCCCAACCAAACGAATATTTTATAACAACTTGCTTACTTTGCAAAATTTATAAATATTACCCACAACTATAACATTATATCAAATTTACTCCATAATATTCAAAAATAATATTTATAGAAAATTCATCTTTATTTATAAAAGTCGGGGTCTTACAACCTCCCCTTCTTATGTAATTTTGCCCTCGAAATTAGGGTACGTACCTGGTATGTCGAAGAGGTAAGGATACCTTGATTTCATTTCAGATTCTAACTCCCAAGTCATTTCCTCAACATCGTAGTTTCTCCACAAAACTTTGACTTGAGGTATAACCTTGGAGCGTAGAATATGTTCCTTCTTATCCAAGATTTGAACAGGAATCTCTTCATACATCAAATCTTTCGCTATTTCGTCCGGTTCTAACTCAATAATATGGTTCGGGTCTTTCACATATTTACGTAACATGGATATGTGAAAACAATATGAACACGAGACATACTTTGGAGGTAAAAGCGAGTATATAGCCACGCTCCTACTCGATCGAGGATTAAAATGGGCCGATGAATCGAGGATTGAGTTTTCTTCTCTTTCCAAATCTCATAACTCCTTTCCATGGAGCAACACGCAACAACACATGATCTCCTATATCAAATTCCACGTCCTTTCGATGAAGATCAACATAACTCTTTTGTCGATCTTGTGAGGTTTTTATACGTTGTTGGATCGTTTGAATCTTTTCCATAGTCATACGTACCAACTCCGGTCCCAACAACGTTGCTTCACCCACCTCATCCCAGCATACTGGAGAACGACACTTTCTTCCATACAACGCTTCGAATGGAGCCATGCCAATACTTGCTTGATAACTGTTGTTATAGGAAAACTCCACCAATGGTAAGAACTTGTCCCAACTTCCCTTGAAATCAGGGACACAGAGTCTTAATATATCTTTAAGAGTTTGAATAGTCCTCTCCGACTGTCCGTCCGTCTGAGGATGATATGCTTTGAGCTAAATCGTAAGTCTGCGCCCATAGCTTTTTGTAAACTAACCCAAAATCGTGAAGTGAATCTTGGGTCTCGATCGAAACTATGGATACCGCATACCATGCGATCTTACAATCTCGTTTATGTATATACTGAGCAAGACGTTCAAGTGTATAAGTTTCTCGTGTCGGTAAGAAATGAGCGGACTTGGTCAATCTATCAACAATGACCCAAATCGCATCTATGCCTTGAGAAACCTTAGGAAGACCGTGAACGAAATCCATGGTAATGTGCTCCTACTTCCATTCCGGAATTTCAAGTGGTTGCAATGGACCTTTTGGTACTTGATGCTCGCTTTAACTCGTTGACAAGTAAGACACCTTGAGATAAACAACGCTATCTCTCTCTTCATATTGCTCCACCAAAATGTATGACGAATATCATGATACATTTTGGTACTCCAGATGGATTGTAAGCGGTGTGTTGTGCGCCTCCATCATGATTTTATACTTTAAATCGTGGTCGTTAGGAACACAAAAGTCCGGAGTTGACTCAAGTATTCCTTCTTCATCGATTCTTGTTTCCAGATAGCACCTTCTTGCACTTTCTTCCTCATACGCATCGACTCCAGTGTCCTGTAAATCGGGCGACTTTTTAACTTTATCGATTAAAGTCGGTTCTACTCGTATATTCGCCATCATCACATGGGTCCTGAGTCTTTAACTCTATCTCCATCCTTTGCAAGTCACACAAAATGGGCCTTACAATATCGCACTCGTGCTTGCATATGATCTTCTACTCAATCGCGTCGCCACTACCACGTTAAACTTTTCCGGATGGTATTGGATGGTATGATCATAATCTTTCAACAATTCAAGCCAACGTCGTTGTCGCATGTTGAGTTCTTTTTGAGTAAAGAAATATTTGAGGGTTTTATGATCCGTAAAGATCTCCACCTTCTCCCCATACAAGTAATGCCTCCAAATCTTTAGTGTGAAGATAACAACCGCTAACTCTAGATCATGAGTAGGATAAATCCTCTCATATTCTTTGAGTTGTCTTGAGGCATAAACTATAACTTTTCCATGTTGCATGAGAACACATCACAACCCTTTGCTCAAGATCATCATGTAGATGACAAATCCTCCGAGCAGGATGGTATTGTCGAGCAGTGCCGAAATGAGTCTCCTCTTGAGTTCTTGAAAACTCTTTTCACATTCTTCGCTCCAACCGAACTTTGTATCTTTTCGAGTCAGCTGAGTCAATGGAGTAGCAATTCGAGAAAATCCTTCCACGAATCTCCGATAATAACCAAATAAACCAAGAAAGCTACGTTTTGGTCATCGATTTAGGTTGCTCCAAGCTTTGAATTGCTTCAATCTTTCTTTGGGTCAATAGATATTCCATGACTTGATACTATTACGTGCCCAAGGAATGCTACTTCCTCTCGCCGAATTCGCATTTCTTCAACTTGGCATAAAGCTTGTATTCACGAAGCTTTTGGAGTGTCAACCTCAAGTGTTGCTCATGATCTTCACGGTTTTTGGAATAAATAAGGATGTCATCAATAAAGACGACCACAAAGTGATCCAAATATTCCTTGAATACTCGGTTCATCATATCCATGAAGGCAGCAGAAGCATTAGTCAATCCAAAGGACATGACTAGGAATTCATAATGCCCGCACTGAGTTCTGAAAGCCGTCTTTGGAATGTCATATTTATAGAAAATTCATCTTTATTTATAAAAGTTGGGGTCTTACAACAATCACGTAGACATAAGGGTGTAAATGAACCGAGTCGATCCGAGTATTGTGTTGATCAGATTTGGTTCACAAAATTTATCGAGTATAAAATAAAGTTTGATTGAGGCTCATTTAGCTACCGAGTCGAGCACGATTCCGAATCGAGCCCGAGCAATTTGGACTTTTCCAACGAATATGATCCGAGTATCAATAGAAAATTATAATTTGAGGAGGTTCGAGTAATTTATCGAACTTTAAAATGTGCTCATATTTGACTCATTTATATTTTGAGTCGAGCTCGAATCAAACTTTTAGTCGAGCTTGTACGAATCAAGCCCGAACTATTTGCTCATTTTACAGCCTTACGTAGACAATGAACCTTGAGGACAAGGTTCCACTGAAAGAGGCTGGTATTGATAAGTAGCAAAAGTCAGTTAGAAGATTTTGTCTTTTTTTAGCTATTGTCTTACTTTGTGAATAAGTGGTAGTAGTGGATCCCTTAATTCTAGTAGTAGTGGCCTATAAACTTAGGAGAGAATAATTTACTTTTATGTATTTAAATTTTCAGTTAGCGGAAGAGGAAAATAAGAAATCATTTGTTATAAAACCTTGCGGTATTTTCTCACCCAAAGAGAAAACATCATTTATCATTTTGAAGTTTTGATTGGGACCTATCAATGTTTTGTTGTCTCATTAATGACTAATTAAAATGAGTATAAAATTTCAATATTAGCCTTCTAAAATTTATTGAAAAGATGAGAGAGAAACAAATTAACTTTTTATAAAAAAATAATATGAGAAAATAAATATTTACTTGAAATCTACAAACGACAAATAAAAAAAACAAACATCTCTTCCTAAAAAGACCATAAAAAATGATGGAGGGAGTATTGAATAGTGACCTAGAAAATAGCCCTTTTCTATGGGTACAAAACCTTTATTTGATCAAACTGTGAAGATCATATAATGGAAGGGAAAAGATTTATACGTGACAAAGTTATAACCAACTTGAATTGTGACTTGCATAGAATTGTAAACGATAAGTTTGAGATAAATTTATTTTCATATTTAACAAAACTCATAACGGAGATATAAAAATACAAATAATTTGTCAGTGTTATGCAGAGGTTTCTGCTGGACGGCAATTAGTTGGGATTGACACGTGCAGATATGATTAATTGACATAATCAAAGATGTCCTCATTTGTGTTATGGATTATTTGTCTTTTAAATTAAGGTACAATGGATTCGGTTAACATGAAGTTAATTTTATGATAAATTGGTCAATTGACCAATACAGTACTGACAAGTAGAGAGTGAGATCACCTCTCAACCTGCGTATCGACACTGTATTAATCAATTGATCAAATTTAATTTCATACTAACCACTTCCTCATATTACATAAAGTCTAGAGATTTGAATATTTAATTTTTATAATATTTGTAGGGTTTAGGGTTTATTAGTTAGACTTTATAGTTTAGTGTATAGAATTTAGGGTTTATATTAAGGTTTAGGGTTTAGAATTTAGAGATTAAGATTTATTTATTAATTACCTTATTGGATATACAAGAAGTATCTTGGTAATTACTTATTCCTTGCAAGAGCTATGTATGTGGTTGTTAGGATTAGAATTTGATCTCCATTCCTAAGTAATATTAGCATATGGTTTAATTTACAACCCCAAAATAGGTTCATTCCATCCAACCCATTCTCGAGTCGCCAAATATATATGGGTACGTAAAAACAACTACAACTTTATTACAACAATTGTCGTGCAAAATACAACAACACATATGTCAGTGAGTTTGATACAAATATATACCAACTCAGAAGACGTCACAATGACACCTTACATAAAGGTATAGTCAAAAACCGCTTTTAGAAATTAGAATCTTTGGGAAGTGCTCAAGAAACCTTCATACATGGGAGGCCATGCTTTTAGGTTATGGTAGATATCATATGGCCACGTAATTATCCTCGTCAATCTAATAAACCCCAAAGAAAAACGAGAAGATTATCTATCATATTCTTCCCAATGGTGAGTCTTCTCTTGACATATCATTATCTCCACTGCCTCTAATTGGGTATTATACTCCAAACAAACACCAAGATTATATAGTAGTGCTTGTAAATATACTCAAAGAAGTGGATGAGCACAACCATGTCTTATGATAACACGAGGTCAGTATGTCATTAGACATCTTGTATGATAGTGACAAAACACCCTTCCAAGTTAAATTCACCTCACCTCAACATCTATAGACCACCACTCTATTCCTCGCTATCCCCGCCGACCCAAATACACTTTTATTACCCGAAAGGAATTGTGAAACAAAAGGTGAGCACAACTAGCTCAAGAAGAAGAATATTATGACTAAAGATAAATAAATTATCAATAGTCTTCATCAAGAATAAATCGTAGATTTAGAACATATACGGTAGATGATAAAACTTTTCAACCATAGTTGCAATGAATGAGCAATCCATTAGAAGAGTCAAATAGACTATAAAGTCTATTGTCTTCCATGTTAAAAATCCACCAACAATGTTTTATCCTCGTAACATCAATCAACAATTCCTCGCCCACAATCACGCAGTATAACTCATAATCGTAATTGTAGTTCTAAATTCCTTTCTCATCCAAGACAAAGATAATTTTCATCACTTGTCTTTACCTCAAAAACATCAAAGATCATGGTTATACCAAATCACGCCTCTGCTCATAATCATACTAATAAATTCATCTTCGCACCACGCTCATCAAAAAGATATTCATCAACAGCTCATCTTTACACTACAAAAAAGATATTCAACAACGGGTCATCTTTGCATTACAAGCCAAAGATATTCATCAATAATTCATCTTTGCACTACAAAGCAAAGATATTCAACAACAAAGTCATCTTTGCATTACGAGCAAAAGATATTCATCAATAATTCATCTTTGCACTACAAACAGCCAAAGATATTCAACAACATCATCTTTGCATTACGAGCAAAAGATATTCATCAATAATTCATCTTTGCACCATCAAGCAAAGATATTCATCACTTGGTCATGTTCATTTAAACACTGCTCATCTTTTGACTACATGTGCCAAAGATATTCTTCGTAAATCATTCATCTTTGCATCGGTTTTATCCACGCCCAAAAATACCTCAAAAATAATCATAGTGGTGTAAAATTCAAGAATGATCAAAACATGGATACAATCAAAGCTAGTATCCGTAATAGATATTTTAGATTTAAAAGAAAAAATTTCATTTTTCTAATAGAATAGTGCCGATTCGTGAATAAGTGTCAGATACGTGAATAAAGGCCGATACGTGAATAAGAATCTCACACCAAAAGATAGAAATTCCACAAAAAAACATCTTCACGCTTCATGAATAGTACTCGTGAATAAGAATCGTGAATAAGAACTCATGAATAAGACTCGTGAATAAGAACTCTCATGAATAACCCCGACATGAAAAAGTTCCAAATTTGATAAAAAGTTCCAACCAATATTTCAAAGATAATGATATCAAGAAATAATATCATCCGAGAAGAAAATAACATCCCTTACCTCGAAAGACAAGATTTCTAAATAAACACCTGATATAAGTGTCAAGGAACTTGCACCGCCTAACAATACTCAAAGTATACTCAAAATACTCACAAGAATACGCTCGATAATATAGAGAGAGAAAGAGAGAAAACTTGTTTCGTGTGTGATTTTCAATTTAAACTTAGCCTCTATTTATAGAAAATGTTAAGACGTCAAGGCGCACTTAACTCCGCAACCTCGATGGCTTTACTCGCTACTATTCCCACCCACCACATTTGAAAATTCAATTGAGCACATTTCTCACCAACCAAAAGTGGGGCCCACCAATTCTAGAATTTTCACCAAAATCATTTATAACCTAATTTCTCAATCAACACCTCTTAAAATTCATAACAAATTATACGCTCATTTTAATTCGGCTCAAATTTTGAACATATACTCAACTTATATATGTATAACATATCCAAAAATCCCAACGATCCAACTACGATTAAAAATTATAACTCACATAATAAAGTCAGTAAAAACACCGATTTGATCTTTTAATACCTCCAATCCGACAAAATACCGATAAAATACCTCAACATTAATTCCTTCATTTATAACCACATAAATAAATCCATCATTTATATCCACATCAAATAAATATTTCATTGTCATATAAATCAATAATTAATTATTCATAAATAATATTATATAATCACAATAATGACAACCAGCAGCCTCTCAGAAAGAGGGGCTTTCCAATAAGAATTTCTCCTCATCGGCGCAAGCAATTAGGTGACCAAACCTCTCCTCGATGTAACTTTCTAGACATTGCCAATAATGTTATCTAATAATATTATTCAAATAATATGAATTATTGATCCGATAATGGAGATATCAGTAAAGGACAATTATCGAACAACAATAATATAAAATATCAACGCATCAATTATCAAATCAATAAAATAAAATATCAATAAGAATTATCGTAATAAATTATCGAGTAAAGGCCTTCACGTAAGAATCAATAATTCAAAATACCGTAATACCGCGCTTCATCGCAAGCAACAACGCCAGACATTTTATTTTACCAACCGTATTCCAACAAAGGTTAATTCAGAACGATTACGCCGTTATTTATAAAAACTTAATTTTGTCGCTTTCTTCATCCGATAGCTTATTCTCATATGGGGCCCATAAATAGTCTACTACCATTGCATTTAATATTCCCCGACGTAAAGAATATTCCACCACCAAACGAATATTCCCCGACAATAATGAATACTTTATACCCTCTCATGTATTTTGAAAAAAAAAATTCATATCACCCTTTAACTTTAACTTTTATCAATTTAACCATTTACCGAATAAAAAAAATACTTTTTATTTCATAAAATTCGGTCTTACAATCTCCCTCCTTATGAAATTTCGTCCCCGAATTTACGCACTGGTATTTCAAAGAGTCGAGAATACCTTGTTTTCATTTCGATTCTATCTCCCCATCATCATGATTTCCATCATTGCTCATCTCCTCGTATTTCGATATCATTCTAGAATACAACTTCAAAACAAAGGTTAATTGAGCAAATTAATATATCACATAATATCTCGATATTACGACCGACCAACAAATAAGCTTAGTAGACACACTAAATAAGGATTTACTCATCTCTCCTCCTAGTTCTATTCCCCCTCTCCGCCAGAGATCATATCCCTAAGCTCGATACTAAATGTAACAACCCCAAAATAGGTTCATTCCATCCAACCCATTCTCGAGTCGCCAAATATATATGGTACGTAAAAACAACTACAACTTTATTACAACAATTGTCGTGCAAAATACAACAACACATATGTCGTGAGTTTGATACAAATATATACCAACAGAAGACGTCACAATGACACCTTACATAAAGGTATAGTCAAAAACTGCTTTTAGAAATTAGAATCTTTGGGAAGTGCTCAAGGAAACCTTCATCATACATGGAGGCCATGCTTTTAGGTTATGGTAGATATCATATGGCCACGTAATTATCCTCGTCAATCTAATAAACCCCAAAGAAAAAACGAGAAGATTACTATCATATTCTTCCCAATGGTGAGTCTTCTCTCGACATATCATTATTCTCCACTCGCCTCTAATCGGGTATTATACTCCAAACAAACACCAAGATTATATAGTAGTGCTTGTATATATACTCAAAGCAGTGGATGAGCACAACCATGTCTTATGATAACACGAGGTCAGATGTCATTAGACATCTTGTATGATAAAGGACAAAACACCTTCCAAGTTAAATTCACCTCACCTCAACATCTATAGACCACCACTCTCTATTCCCTCGCTATCCCCGCCGACCCAAATTACACTTTTTATTACCCGAAAGGAATTGTGAAACAAAAGGGTGAGCACAACTAGCTCAAGAAGAATATTACGACTAAAGATAAATAAATTATCAATAGTCTTCATCAAGAATAAATCGTAGATTTAGAAATATACGGTAGATGATAAAACTTTTCAACCATAGTCAGCAATGAATGAGCAATCCATTAAAGAGTCAAATAGACTATAAAGTCTATTGTCTTCCCATGTTAAAAATCCACCAACAATGTTTTATCCTCGTAACATCAATCAACAATTCCTCGCCCACAATCACGCAGTATAACTCATAATCGTAATTGTAGTTCTAAATTCTTTCCTCATCCAAGACAAAGATAATTTTCATCACTTGTCTTTACCTCAAACATCAAAGATCATGGTTATACCAAATCACAGCCCTGCTCATAATCATACTAATAAATTCATCTTCACATTACGGCCAAAGATATTCATCAACAGCTCATCTTTACACTACAAAGCAAAGATATTCAACAACGGGTCATCTTTGCATTACAAGCCAAAGATATTCATCAATAATTCATCTTTGCACTAAGCTAAAGCAAAGATATTCAACAAAAGATATTCATCATCATCTTTGCACACAGCATTACGATATTCAAAAGATATTCATCAATAATTCATCTTTGCACTACCGGCCAAAGATATTCAACAACAGTCATCTTTTGCATTACGAGCAAAAGATATTCATCAATAATTCATTCTGCACCATCAAGCAAAGATATTCATCAATGGTCATGTTCATTTAAACACTGCTCATCTTTGCACTACAAAGCCAAAGATATTCTTCGTAAATCATTCATCTTTGCATCGGTTTTTATCCACGCCCAAAAAATACCTCAAAAATAATCATAGTGGTGTAAAATTCAAGAATGATCAAAACATGGATACAATCAAAGCTAGTATCCGTATTAGATATTTTAGACGAAAAAGAAAAATTTTCATTTTTCTATGAATAAAGCCGATTCGTGAATAAAGGTCAGATACGTGAATAAAGGCCGATACGTGAATAAAGAATCTCACACCAAAAGATAGAAATTCCACAAAAAAACATCTTCACGCTTCATGAATAGTACTTCGTGAATAAGAATCGTGAATAAGAACTCATGAATAAGAACTCGTGAATAAGAACTCATGAATAAGAACCCGATACAAAAAAGTTCCAAATTTGATAAAAAGTTCCAACCAATATTTCAAAGATAATGATATCAAGAAATAATATCATCCGAGAAAAAAAATAACATCCCTTACCTCGAAAGACAAGATTTCTAATAAACACCTGATATAAAAGTCAAGGGAACTTGCACCGCCTAACAATACTCAAAGTATACTCAAAATACTCACAAGAATACGCCGATAATATAGAGAGAGAAGAGAGAAAACTTGTTTCGTGTGATTTTCAATTCTAACTTAGCCTCTCTATTTATAGGAAAATGTTAAGACGCCAAGCAGATTTAACTCGCAACCTCCGATGGCTTTACTCGCTACTATTCCCACCCACCACATTTGAAAATTCAATTGAGCACATTTCTCACCAACCAAAAGTGGGGCCCACCAATTCTAGAATTTTCCACCAAAATCATTTATAACCTAATTTCCTAATCACCACCTCTTAAAATTCATAACAAATTATACGCTCATTTTAATTGGCTCAAAATTTGTGAACATATACTCAACTTATATATGTATAATATATCCAAAAATCCCAACGATCCAACTACGATTAAAAATTATAACTCACATAATAAAGTCAGAAGAACAATCGATTTGATCTTTTAATACCTCCAATCCGACAAAAATACCGATAAAATACCTCAACATTAATTCCTTCATTTATAACCACATAAATAAATCCATCATTTATATCCACATCAAATAAATATTTCATCATCATATAAATCAATAATTAATTATTCATAAATAATATTATATAATCACAATAATGACAACCAGTGCCCCTCAGAAAGAGGGGCTTTCCAATAAGAATTTCTCTCATCGGCGCCGCAATTAGGTGACCAAACCTCTCCTCGATGTAACTTTCTAGACATCGCCAATAATGTTATCTAATAATATTATTCAAATAATATGAATTATCGATCCGATAATGGAGATATCAGGCAAAGGACAATTATCGAACAACAATAATATAAAATATCAACGCATCAATTATCAATCAATAAAATAAAATATCGAATAAGAATTACCGTAATAATTATCGAGTAAAGCCTTCTTACGTAAGAATCAATAATTCAAAATACCGTAATACCGTGCACATCGTGCAACAACGCCCAGACATTTTATTTTACCAACCGGTATTCCAACAAAGGTTAATTCAGAACGATTACGCCGTTATTTATAAAAACTTAATTTTGTCGCTTTCTTCATCCGACGCTTATTCTCATTATGGGCCCACAAATAGTCGCTACCATTGCATTTAATATTCCCCACGTAAAGAATATTCCACCACCAAACGAATATTCCCGGCAATAATGAATACTTTATACCTCACGTATTTTTTGAAAAAAAAAATTCATATATCACCCTTAACTTTAACTTTTATCAATTTAACCATTTACCTAATAGAAAAATTGAATACTTTTATTTCATAAAATTCGGGTCT
Source organism: Panax quinquefolius (assembly GCA_020205615.1). Taxonomy (NCBI): domain Eukaryota; kingdom Viridiplantae; phylum Streptophyta; class Magnoliopsida; order Apiales; family Araliaceae; genus Panax; species Panax quinquefolius. The sequence continues at coordinate 144,241,552 of CM035167.1, forward strand.
TACAATCTCCTCCTTATGAAATTTCGTCCCCGAAATTTACGCACTGCATTTCAAAGAGTCGAGAATACCTTGTTTTCATTTCGATTCTATCTCCCCGCATCATGATTTCTCCATCGCTCATCTCCTCGATTTCGATATCATTCTAGAATACAACTTTCAAAACAAAGGTTAATTGAAGCAAATTAATATATCACATAATATCTCGATATTACGATCGACCAACAAATAAGCTTAGGTAGACACACCACTAAAAGATTTTTACTCATCTCTCCTCCTAGTTCTATTCCCCGATCTCCGCCAGAGATCATATCCCTAAGCTCGATACCAAATGTAACAACCCCAAAATAGGTTCATTCCATCCAACCCATTCTCGAGTCGCCAAATATATGGTACGAAAAAACAACTACAACTTTATTACAACAATTGTCGCAAAATACAACAACACATATGTCATGAGTTTGATACAAATATATACCAACTCAGAAGACGTCACAATGACACCTTATATAAAGGTATAGTCAAAAACCTGCTTTTAGAAATTAGAATCTTTGGGAAGTGCTCAAGGAAACCTTCATACACGGGAGGCCATGCTTTTAGGTTATGGTAGATATCATATGGCCACGTAATTATCCTCGTCAATCTAATAAACCCCAAAGAAAAACGAGAAGATTACTATCATATTCTTCCCAATGGTGAGTCTTCTCGACATATCATTATCTCCACCGCCTCTAATCGGGTATTATACTCCAAACAAACACCAAGATTATATAGTAAGTGCTTGTAAATATACTCAAAGAAGTGGATGAGCACAACCATGTCTTATGATAACACGAGGTCAGATGTCATTGTACATCTTGTATGATAAAGACAAAACACCTTCCAAGTTAAATTCACCTCACCTCAACATCTATAGACCACCACTCTATTCCTCGCTATCCCCGCCGACCCAAATACACTTTTATTACCCGAAAAGGAATTGTGAAACAAAAGGGTGAGCACAACTAGCTCAAGAAAGAATATTACGACTAAAGATAAATAAATTATCAATAGTCTTCATCAAGAATAAATCGTAGATTTAGAACATACGGTAGATGATAAAACTTTTCAACCATAGTCAGCAAATGAATGAGCAATCCATTAGAAGAGTCAAATAGACTATAAAGTCTATTGTCTTCTCCATGTTAAAAATCCACCAACAATGTTTTATCCTCGTAACATCAATCAACAATTCCTCGCCCACAATCACGCAGATAACTCATAATCGTAATTGTAGTTCTAAATTCTTTTCCTCATCCAAGACAAAGATAATTTTCATCACTTGTCTTTACTCCTCAAACATCAAAGATCATGGTTATACCAAATCACAGCCTCCTCGCTCATAATCATACTAATAAATTCATCTTCACATCACGCGCCAAAGATATTCATCAACAGCTCATCTTTACACTACAAAGCAAAGATATTCAACAACGGGTCATCTTTGCATTACAAGCCAAAGATATTCATCAATAATTCATCTTTGCACTACAAAGCAAAGATATTCAACAACAAAATCATCTTTGCATTACGAGCAAAAAGATATTCATCAATAATTCATCTTTTTTGCACTACCGGCTAAAGATATTCAACAACAAAGTCATCTTTGACACGAGCAAAAAGATATTCATCAATAATTCATCTTTGCACTCATCAAGCAAAGATATTCATCACTGGGTCATGTTCATTTAAACACTGCTCATCTTTGCACTACAAAAAGAAAGATATTCTTCGTAAATCATTCATCTTTGCATCGGTTTTATCCACGCCCAAAAATACCTCAAAAATAATCATAGTGGTGTAAAATTCAAGAATGATCAAAACATGGATACAATCAAAGCTAGTATCCGTATAGATATTTTAGACGAAAAGAAAAATTTTCATTTTTCTATGAATAATAGTGCCGATTCGTGAATAATAGGTCAGATACGTGAATAAAGTAACAACAGATACGTGAATAAGAATCTCCGACACCAAAAGATAGAAATTCCACAAAAAAACATCTTCACGCTTCATTAATAGTACTGTGAATAAGAATCGTGAATAAGAACTCATGAATAGAAACTCGTGAATAAGAACTCATGAATAGTAACCCCCCGACATGAAAAAGTTCCAAATTTGATAAAAAGTTCCAACCAATATTTCAAAGATAATGATATCAAGAAATAATATCATCCGAGAAGAAAATAACATCCCTTACCTCGAAAGACAAGATTTCTAAATAAACACCTGATATAAGTGTCAAGGAACTTGCACCCGCCTAACAATACTCAAAGTATACTCAAAATACTCACAAGAATACGCCGATAATATAGAGAGAGAAGAGAGAAAACTTGTTTCGTGTGATTTTCAATTCTAACTTAGCCTCTATTTATAGAAAATGTTAAGACGCCAAGCAGCATTTAACTCCGCAACCTGATGGCTTTTACTCGCTACTATTCCCACCCACCACATTTGAAAATTCAATTGAGCACATTTCTCACCAACCAAAAGTGGGGCCCACTAAATTCTAGAATTTTCCACCAAAATCATTTATAACCTAATTTCAATCACCACCTCTTAAAATTCATAACAAATTATACGCTCATTTTTAATCGGCTCAAAATTTGTGAACATATACTCAACTTATATATGTATAATATATCCAAAAATCCCAACGATCCAACTACGATTAAAAATTATAACTCACATAATAAAGCTGTAAGAACACTGATTTGATCTTTTAATACCTCCAATCCGACAAAATACTGATAAAATACCTCAACATTAATTCCTTCATTTATAACCACATAAATAAATCCATCATTTATATCCACATCAAATAAATATTTCATTGTCATATAAATCAATAATTAATTATTCATAAATAATATTATAGAATCACAATAATGACAACCAAAGCTCCTGTGAAAGAGGGGGCTTCCAATAAGAATTTCTCCTCATCTACCAAGCAATTAGGTGACCAAACCTCTCCTCGATGTAACTTTCTAGACATTGCCAATAATGTTATCTAATAATATTATTCAAATAATATGAATTATTGATCCGATAATGGAGATATCAGCAAAGGACAATTATCGAACAACAATAATATAAAATATCAACGCATCAATTATCAATCAATAAAATAAAATATCGAATAAGAATTATCGTAATAATTATCGAGTAGTGCCTTCACGTAAGAATCAATAATTCAAAAATACGTGTAATACCGCAGCAATCGCGCAACAACAACGCCAGACATTTTATTTTACCAACCGTATTCCAACAAAGTTAATTCAGTAACGATTACGTCCGTTATTTATTTATAAAACTTAATTTTGTCGCTTTTTTCATCCGACGCTTATTCTCATATGGGCCCACAATAACAAGGCTGTCGCATTTAATATTCCCGAACGTAAAGAATATTCCACGACCAAACTAATATTCCCCCGACAATAATGAATACTTTATACCCTCTCATGTATTTTGAAAAAAAAAATCATATATCACCTTAACTTTAACTTTTATCAATTTAACCATTTACCTAATTTAATTTAACCAATCAATTATCTCGACATCATTTTCCGAATTGGATCGCTAAATCTTCGATTAATTGAATAATTTCATCGACAAATATACTTTTATTTCATAAAATTCGGTCTTAACGTAAACAACTACAACTTTATTATTACAACAAGAAATGTGAGTTTGAATACAAATATTATCTTCTGTATAATATCTATACTCAAATAAATCCTCATCACATTTATTGATACATTATTTTACAAAATGGTGAGGACTACTAAACAATCCTTTCTAAAACCTTCATTCCATACCCCGACTGCATACTCACTATATTCTCGCCTCCCGAGAAAAATGGAACAAAAGGAAAAGGTGAGCTCAACTAGCTCAAGAAAAGAATATTATGACTAAGATAATATACAACAAATTATCGTTAGTCTTCAACAGGAAAAATCTAATAGAATACAATAGACAACAAATTTTAAATCAATATTCGCAGCCGAAATAATAATTCATTAGAAGAGTTAAGTAGAGAATGCAAACTACTATCTTCTATGTATGAATTTAAAAGTTCATCGCTCATCTTTTATCCTGTAACATCAATCAATATACATCTCGAATCAAATATTCATCTTTGCACTACAAAGCAAAGATATTCATCACCAATCATGTTCATTTAAACACCGCTCATCTTTTGCACTACTGGCCAAAGATATTCTTCAGAAATCATTCATCTTTGCACTACGGGCCAAAGATATTCTTAAGAAATCATTCATCTTTTTGCACTACAGCCAAAGATATTCCATAATATCATCATTTAAGACCGAGGATGATGAAAATATTTTTTAAAGAAACGAATCCAAAGAAACAAAATGACAAGGATTAAGGATTAAGATTTACTTGGTTTTATCCACGTCCAAAAATACCTCAAAAATAATCATAGTGGTGTAAAATTCAAGAATGATCAAAACATGGATACACTCGTAGTTAGTATCCGAATAGATGTTTTAGACGAAAAGAAGAAATTTTATTTTTCTATGAATAAGACCAGAGTATCGTGAATAGTCCGTATATGTGAATAAGACCGATACGTGAATAAGACTCACACCAAAAGATAGAAATTCCACAAAAAACATCTTCACGCTTCATTTAATAGTACTTTCGTGAATAAGAATCGTGAATAGTAACTCATGAATAGTAACTCGTGAATAAGAACTCATGAATAGTAACCCCGATGAAAAAAGTTCCAAATTTGATAAAACTTCAGATCAACATTTTAGCATAATGATATTGAAGAAATAATATCATTTGAGAAGAAAATAACATCCTTACCTCGAAAGATCAAGATTTCTAAATGAAACACCTGATATAAAGCTATGACTTGACTTGCACCAGATAGCAATACTCAAAGTATACTCAAAATACTCACAAGAATACGCCGATAATATAGAGAGAGAAAACTTCAGCTTACGTGTGTGATTTTCAATTCTAACCTAAGACCCTATTTATAGAAATTGCTTAGAACACCAAAGCAGAAAAATTTAATATATTAATAATATTATTTTTCCACATCTTCCTACGCACACCATCAGCTGAAATCAACCACTAACACATGTCCCATAAGTGACAAAAACGTTTTTCATGCAAAACTTACTTAAAACTCCAAAAAATGATAATCAATTAATCCTAACTTCAATAATTCATAATAAATAGCCCTTTCATCAGAAAATTCGAATCTCATGAGTTTTTATAGGAAATTCAATTCTCTACAACTTTGCAGAAGAAAGTTTTTCCAAATTCCAAATAGAAATTGACCAAATCCACAAACGGTCGATTTTACAAAAGTTAATATCAAATTTCAAATAATAAATGAGGTCCACCGACATGTTTAACATGTTTTAAACATTTATTGCAACAAAAATACTCTTCCTCCTCAGATACTCATATATCCCACATTCGTTGTAAAATATCACCATTAATATATTATTAAAATAATATATTTAAATGAATTATTTTATCAAAAAAAGATAAAATATTAATTTTCAACAATTGTCATTTTAAAATTTTCTCCATCTATATCCACATAAAATCAATATTTTCCTCATCATATAAATCAATAATTAATTATTCACAAATAATATTACGAGAATCACAATATTGACAACCGTGCGCTTCCTCAGAAAGAGGGGTTTTCCAATAAGAATTTCTTCATCATGGCGCCGCAATTAGGTGACCAAACCTCTCCTTAGATGTAACTTTCTAGACATTGCCAATAATGTTATCTAATAATATTATTCAGATAATATGAATTATTGCTTCGATAATGAAAAATACCGTAAATGACAATTATCAAAACAACAAAGAATATAAAATATCAACGCAACAATTATTAACTCAATAAAATATCGAATAAGAATTACATCGTAACCATTATTGAGTAGTGCCTTCTTCACGTAAGAATCAATAATTGGTGCAATACTGCAAAGCTATCTTTCTTGCAACAACGCAGATTAGTGTGTTTTAACCACCGGGTATTCCAACAAAGATTAATCTGTACTAACTACGCCTATTTTTTAAAACAACTTATATTTGTCGCTTTCTTCATCCATTCGCTTTCACATTATGGGCCCACACACATGGTCACTACCGTCGCATTTAATATTCCCACACAAGATTTAATATTCCACGACCAAACGAATATTCCCCGACAACAATGAATATTTTATAACCACTTGCTTATTTTGAAATATTTGCGTATTTAACCCTTAACTATCCACATTAATCAAATCAACCCTTACTATTTCAAAATAATAAATAGAAAAATTCCTTTTATTTAAAAATTTCGGTCTTACAACCTCCCTCCTTATGAAATTTCGTCCTCGAAATTGACGTACGTACCTGATGTTTCGAAAAGGTGAGGATACCTCGCTTTCATTTCCGTTTCCAATTCCCAGGTCATTTCCTCTATAGCATGATTCCTCCACAAAACTTTAACTTGTGGTATGACCTTTTCATACGTAGGACATGCTCCTTCCCATCCAAGATCTTGACAGTACCTCCTCATACGTTAAGTCTTCTATTATCTCGTCCGGCTTCTAACTCAATAACGTGGTTCGGGTCTTTCACATATTTACGAAGTACGATATGTGAAACACATTATGAACACGAGACATACTCGAGGTAACGCAAGTCTATAGGCTACATTTCCTACTCGGTCAAGAATTTGAAATGGACCAATAAATCGTGGATTGAGCTTTCCTCTCTTCCTAAATCTTGTAACTCCTTTCCATGGAGCAACTCGCAACAATACATGATCCCTACATTAAATTCCACGTCCTTTCGATAAAGATCCGCATAACTCTTTTTGTCGATCTTGTGCCGCTTTGTATCGTTGTCGAATCATTTGGATCTTTTCGGTAGTCATACATACTAACTCGGGTCCCAACAATGTTGCTTCACCCACCTCATCCCAACATATTGGAGAACGACATTTTCGGCCCATATAATGCTTCAAATGGAGCCACACCTATACTTGCTCGATAATCTGTTGTTGTAGGAGAATTCCACCAATGGTAAATACTTATCCCAACTACCTTGAAGTCTAGGACACGAGTCTTAATAGATCTTCAAGAGTTTGAATAGTCCTCTCCGATTGTCCGTCTGCTTTTGGGATGGTATGCGTAAACTAAATCGCAAATCCGCGCCCATAGCTTTTTGCAAGCTAACCCAAAATCTTGAAGTGAATCTTGGGTCACGATCCGAAACTATGGATACAGTGCATGCCATGCAACCTCACAATCTCATTCACGTATATACTAGCAAGACGCTCAAGGAATAAGTCTCCGTGATCGGCAAGAAATGAAACGGACTTGGTTAATCTATCAACAATAACCCAAATAAGATTGATGCCTTGAAACCGTAGGAAGACCCGTAATCGAAATCCATGGTAATGTGTTCCCACTTCCATTCCTAATCTCAAGTGGTTGCAACGGACCCTTAGGTACTAGATGCTCCGCCTTTACACGCTGACAAGTTAAACACATCGAGATAAACTTTTCAATCTCTCTCTTCATATTGTTCCACCAAAATGTATGTCAAGATCACGATACATTTTAGTACTTCCAGGATGGATTGCAAATGGCGTATTGTGTGCCTCCATCATAATCTTGTACTTCAAATCGTAGTCGTTAGGAACACAAAGTCTAGAGTGGACTCAAGTATTCCTTCTTCATCAATTCTCGCCCTAATAGCTCATTCTTGTACTTTCTTCTTCATACGCATCATTTCCGGCCTAAGTGGCTTGAGCAACCTTAACTTTTTCTATTAAAGTTGGCTCTACGCGTATACTTGACATCATCGCACTCGCTCCTCGCATATATGATCTTCTACTCAATGCGCCATACTACCACGCTCGCTTTTTACAAAGATGGTATTGAATAGTGTGGTCGTAGTCTTCAATAGCTCGAGCCAACGTCATTGCCGCGATGTTGAGTTCTTTTTGAGTGAAGAAATATTTAAGGCTTTTATGGTCCGAATATATCTCCACTTTCTCCCCATATAGATAGTGCCTCCATATCTTTAGCTAAACGAAACGATCGGCCGCTAACTCTAGATCATGAGTAGGATAATTCCTCTCATACTCTTTAAGTTATCGCGAGGCATAGGCTATGACTTTCCCACGCTGCATGAGAACACATCCTAACCCTTTGCACAAGCATCGCGATGAGATAACAAATCCATCCAACCGGATGGTATTGTTAGAAACAGTGCCAAATAAGTCTCCTCTTAAGCTCTTGGAAACTTTTCTCGCATTCTTCGCTCCAAACGAATTTTGTATCCTTCCGAAGTTAGTTTGAGTTAATGAAGTAGCGATTCGAGAAAACCCTTCCACGAATCTCCGATAATAACCACTAAGCCCAAAAAGCTACGTATTTGATCCACCGACTTTGGTTGCTCCCAACTTTGATTGCTTCAATCTTCGCCGGATCAACAGATACTCCATGTTTCGACACCACGTGCCCAAGGAATGCTACTCCTCAAGCCGTAACTCGTATTTCTTCAATTTGGCATATAGTTGGTTTTCACGGGCCTTTGGAGTACCAACTTCAAATGGTGCTCATGATCTTCATGGCTTTTGGAATATATGAGGATGTCATCAATAAAGACAACAACGAATTGATCCAAATATTCCTTGAATACTCGGTTCATCATATCCATGAAAGTCAGCAGAGAGCATTAGTTAGTCCGAAAGACATAACTAAGAATTCATAATGCCCATACCGAAGTTCAAGGCGTCTTTGGAATATCCTCAATTCTAATCTTCAAATGATGATATCCGAACGAAGATCGATTTTTGAAAAGAATTGCCCCTCTTGCAATCGGTCAAACAAGTCATCAATACGAGGTGAGGATACCTATTCTTGATAGTGACATGGTTCAATTCCCCGATAGTCAATACAAAGTCGCATACTCCCGCCTTTCTTCTTTACAAATAAAACAGAGCACCCCAAGGAGATGTACTTAGGATCGAATGAAACCGATGTCCAACAATTCACAGTAGTTGGACCTTTAACTCCTGAAGTTCAATAGAGCCATTCGATATGGGGTTTTAGAAATGGGCTTTGTATCGTGTTCAAGATCAATAAAGAATTCAACTTCACGCTCTGGGGTAGACCGGAAGTTCTTCTGAAATACGTCGGAAAGTCAATAACAACAGAATATTATTCAAATTTGACGTGTCTTTATTCAAATCCATAACATGGGCTAAGAAAGCTTGACATCCGCTTTTCAATAAACGAATAGCTTTATGATTAGATATGATGTTGATTGATTTTAATGGTTTAGTTGCTTGAATTAAATACAACAGTCAAGGTTAGGAATATGAAAACTAACAACCTTACGAAAACAATCAATTTTGGCATGATGAGTAGTTAACCAATCAATCCCTAAAATCACATCAAAAGCAAGTATCTTTAAAGAGATAAGGTCAACAGTAAGGTAATGGTGCCAACTTGAATCAAACAAGATTTATAAACAAATGGATGTGATGAAAGTTTCTCTAACGAGTTTCCACATATAGGTCAAAGTCTAATTTCTCCTGAGTCAAGTTTAAACGTTGAGCACATGCAGGAGAGATAAATGAATGGTAAAGACCGGATCAAGTAAGGTATAAACTTCACAAGAATTTATAAATAGCTTACCCGTGATCACCTCGTTTGGGTTCTCGCATTATGACCAAATCACAACAAACGCTCTTCCCGGAATCGTTGACTTTGACTTTTCTCGGGACGATCTTTTGAGTCACCGTCCCCATTGAACTAGGTTTTACTCTCGTACAATCTCGAGTGATATGTCCTTCCTTTCCACAATTATAGCATACCTTGAATCTGTTGTGGGCGGTTTGACCGATATGTCCCTCTTTTCCGCATTTGTAGCATATGACCGGGTGGTCGCTTCTCCTCCTTTAGAACCGATTCTTTGTTAAGACCATCCCTCTTTCATAATCGTTGTTAAATCTCTTTTTAAAATCTCCTCCCGACTCGCTTCTTCTATTTTCATGGCCATGATTACCACCAGAGTGGTTACTATTTTGTCATTCTGCTTCTTTCTCCGCAGTTATCATTATTCTTCATTGACCGCTATCTCTACGTCGATCCTGTCAGTGGTCCTCAATTGGCAGTACTCGTTATCTCGCTCTAATAATTGATGTGACGCCCCAAAATAGGTATACATCACCCATTCTCGAGTTGTCAATACATGGTATGTAAACAACTACAACTTTATTATTACAACAAGAAAAGCAGAGTTTAAATACAAATATTATCTTCTGACAATATTTATACTCAAATAAATCCTCATCACATTTATTGATACATTATTTTTTACAAAAATGGTGAGGACTACTAAACAATCCTTTCTAAAACCTTCATTCCATACCCCGACTGCATCGCTTATATTCTCGCCTCCCGAGAAGAATGGAACAAAAAGGAAAAGGGTGAGCTCAACTAGCTCAATAAAAGAATATTATGACTAAGATAATATACAACAAATTATCGTTAGTCTTCAACAGGAAAAATTTAATAGAATACAATAGACAACAAGTTTCGGATCAATATTCGCGAAATGGATAATAATTCATGTAAGAAGAGTTACGTAGAATGAAATCTACTATAATCTATGAATTTAACAATCCATCATCAATATTTTATCCTCAGTAACATCAATCAATATTCATCTCAAATCAAACATTCATCTTTGCACTACTGTGCCAAAGATATTCATCGACCGGTCGTGTTCATCTCAACACTGCTCATCTTTGCAGACTACGGGCCAAAGATATTCATCATTAGTCATGTTCATTTAAACACTGCTCATCTTTGCACTACAGGCCAAAGATATTCTTCAGAAATCATTCATCTTTGCACTACTGAGCCAAAGATATTCATCGATTAGTCATGTTCATTTAAACACTGCTCATCTTTGCACTACAGTGCCAAAGATATTCTTCAGAAATCATTCATCTTTTTGCACTACAGGGCCAAAGATATTCAATAATATCATCATTTAAGACCGAGGATGATGAAAAATATTTTTAAAGAACGAATCCAAGGAAACAAAATGACAAGGATTAAGGATTAATGATCGTACTTTGTTTTATCCATGTCCAACAATACCTCAAAAATAATCATAGTGGTGTAAAATTCAAGAATGATCAAAACATGGATACAATCAAAGCTAGTATCCAAAATAGATATTTTAGACGAAAAGAAAAATTTTCATTTTTCTATTGAATAGTCTTAGATTCGTGAATAGTCTTGATATCGTGAATAGTCCGATATCGTGAATAAGAACTCTCGACACCAAAAGATAGAAATTCCACAAAAAAACATCTTCACGCTTCATGAATAGTACTCGTGAATAGTAACTCGTGAATAAGTAACTCATGCTGAATAAGAACTTCGTGAATAGTAACTCGTGAATAGTATCTCGTGAATAGTAACCCAGACATGAAAAAGTTCCAAATTTGATAAAAAGTTTCAACCAATATTTCAAAGATAATGATATTGAAGAAATAATATCATTTGAGAAGAAAATAACATCCCTTACCTCAAAGAATCAAGATTTCTAAAGAAAGGGTCAGGAAGTGATCTTTGAATGAAACTTGTACTTGAATAAAGAACTCTCAAAGTATCTAAATACTCACAAAATACGCTCAACAATATAGAGAGAGAAAGAGAGAAAACTTTGTTTCTGGTGTGATTTTCAATTCTAACTTAGCCCTCTATTTATAGGAAAATGTTAGCCGTAAGGCATTTCTTGACTGCTACACACGATGGCTTTACTCGCTACTATTGCCACCACCACATTTGAAATAAAATTCAGCACATTTCTTCACCAACCACAAGTGGGGCCCACTCAATTCTAGAATTTTCCACCAAAATCAATTATAAACCTAATTTTCGAATCCGACACCTCTTAAAATTCACAACAAATCATTCGTGCATTTTTAACGGTTCAAAATTTGTGGACATATACTCAACTTATGTATGTATAACATACCCAAAAATTACCACAATCCAAATCTGGTTAGGATTAAAAATTATAACCCCCGCAATATATCTCAAAACCCCTGATTTAATTTTTAATACCTCCAATCTGGTAAAATACTGATAAAACACCTCAACAATAATTTCTTCATTTATAACCACATAAATAAATCCATCATTTATATCCACATAAAATAAATATTTCTTTATCATATGAATCAATAATTAATTATTCACAAATAATATTACAGAATCACAATTATGATGACCAAAGCCGCTCCTCCGGAAAGAGGGCTTTCCGATAAGGATTTCTCCTCATCTTGCGCGCAATTAGGTGACCAAACCTCTCCTCGATGTAACTTTCTAGACATTGCCAATAATGCTATCTAATAATATTATTCAAATAATATGAATTATTGATCCGATAATGGAAATAATGTGCGATGACAATTATTGAACAACAATAATATAAAATATCAACGCAGAATTATTGAATCAATAAAATAAAATATTGAATAAGAATTCATGTGAAAATTATTGAGTAGTGCCTTCTTACGTAAGGATCAATAATTCAACAATACACGTAATACTGCGTGCTTCTCTCAAGTAACCACGCCAGACATCGTATTTTAACCACCGGGTATTCCAATGGTCTTAATGGTAACAACTACGCCGTATTTTTAACCAACTTATATTTGTCGCTTTCTTCATCCATAAACTTTTTCGTTATGGGGCCCACACATGGTCATTTTCACTTGCGTCGTATTTAATATTCCCCGACAAGATTTAATATTCCACGACTAAACGAATATTCCCCGACAACAATGAATATTTTATAACCACTTGCTTATTTTGAAATATTTGCGTATTTAACCCTTAACTATCCACATTAATCAAATCAACCCTTACTATTTCAAAATAATAAATAAAGAAAATTCCTTTTTATTTAAAAAAATTTCGGGGTCTTACAATTGAGCCCTGTTTACAACATCTGAATAAAGAGAAAATTTATGAGAAATGAGATATTGACGTATCTTGGGGTTTCAAACCTCTAAGAAACATCCGCGTCATCGCTCCTCATTCTCCACCAAATGAGGTGCAAACCTCGATAACTCGCAAACTTTTCCTCGAGACACCGACACCGCCGTTTGTTTTGTTCCAATCTGATGAACTCCACTTCCTTCATATACGAACACTTTCGTGAAAGTATTTGTCATTAAATAGTTTCAAACGTTTCCCAAGACATCTTGAGTCGTCTCGGATGGGTACGCTTCACATCTCCCACCGATGTCCTCGCTTCGCCACGGAACATAAAGGTGGCGAATGGAACCTTCTCGTTCTCCGTGCATCCCAAGACATCGAATATCTTGGTAATTTGTTTGACCCATGTTTCGCCATGATCGGATCTGGCTTTCCCTTAAATTCGTGGTCCCAACTCTTTGAATCGCTTGTTTGTGACAACCCGTGAATTGCTATCATTTCCTCCTCAGATTTTGAACACGAAGTTTCTCGTGCGATTTTGCATGAATCGCAAAAACTTCTAAACATCCCTCGCTCATCATCTCGCTTTCAATGGTGTTGTTCACGGGAGGAACATTGCACTGCTCACACGCGTTCTCCTCCTCGCTTGGTGAGTACAGCATCTCCACGGTCCTCATTTCCATTGTTAATATTCTCGATCGACATTCTCAAATCTTGTCATAAAACAAGGGTTAATTAAGGAAATCAATATATCACATAATATCCCTATATATTGACTGACTAACTAACAAATAAGCTTAGGTAGGACACACTAGCGAAGGATTTACTCGTCTCTCCTCTCTAGTTCTATTCCCCATCTCCGCCAGAGATCATATCCCTAAGCTCGATACCAATTGTGACCTCATGGTGCTTCAACCACACAGACCTCACAATGGTACTTATCGGTTTGCCACCAAGAAACTAAGGCCCCCCTACGAGAGATGCGGCGGTGCATCCCCATAAATGAAGTCACCAAATGGTGAGGGCTCGGGGCTCTTTACTTATAGCTCGATACCAATCACGACGCCCCAAAATAGGTATACATCACCTATTCCGAGTTGTCATATACATGGTATGTAAACAACTACAACTTTATTATTACAACAAGAAATCGTGAGTTTGAATACAAATATTATCTTCTGTATAATATCTATACTCAAATAAATCCTCATCACATTTATTGATACATTATTTTACAAAAATGGTGAGGACTACTAAACAATCCTTTCTAAAACCTTCATTCCATACCCCACTAAAACTTCTCGCTATATTCTCGCCTCTTGAGAAAAATGGAACAAAAAAGGAAAAGGGTGAGCTCAACTAGCTCAAGAAAGAATATTATGACTAAGATAATATACAAAGAAATTATCGTTAGTCTTCAACAGGAAAAATCTAATAGAATATAATAGACAACAAATTTTAAATCAATATTCGCAATGAAATAATAATTCATTAGAAGAGTTAAGTAGAGAATGCAAACTACTATCTTCTATGTATGAATTTAAAAGTTCATCGCTCTATCTTTTATCCTCAGAACATCAATCAATATACATCCGAATCAAATATTCATCTTTGCACTACTGAGCCAAAGATATTCATCATTAGTCATGTTCATTTAAACACCGCTTCATCTTTGCACTACTGGCCAAAGATATTCTTCGAAATCATTCATCTTTGCACTACTGTGCCAAAGATATTCTTAAGAAATCATTCATCTTTGCACTACTGAGCCCAAAGATATTCCATAATATCATCATTTAAGACCGAGGATGATGAAAATATTTTTTAAAGAAACGAATCCAAAGGAAACAAAATGACAAGGATTAAGGATTAAGGATTCGTACTTGGTTTTATCCACGTCCAAAAATACCTCAAAAATAATCATAGTGGTGTAAAATTCAAGAATGATCAAAACATGGATACACTCGAGTTAGTATCCGTAATAGATGTTTTGACGAAAAGAAGAAATTTTATTTTTCTATGAATAGTCTGAGTATCACGTGAATAGTAACTCACACCAAAAGATAGAAATTCCACAAAAAACATCTTCACGCTTCATGAATAGTACTCGTGAATAAGAACTCGTGAATAAGTAACTCATGAATAGTAACTCGTGAATAAGAACTCATGAATAGTAACCCCGACATGAAAAAAAGTTCCAAATTTGATAAAAACTTCGGATCAACATTTCAAAGATAATGATATTGAAGAAATAATATCATTTGAGAAGAAAATAACATCCTTACCTCGAAAGATCAAGATTTAAATTTGAACACCTGATATAAGCTATGACTTGGACTTGCACCGTATAGCAATACTCAAAGTATACTCAAAATACTCACAAGAATACGATAATATAGAGAGAGAAACTTCAGCTTCTTAAATGTGATTTTCAATTCTAACTAAAGACCCTATTTATAGAAATTGCTTTAGAACACCAAAGCAAAAAATTTAATATATTAATAATATTATTTTTCCACATCTTCCTCACACACACCATCAGCTGAAATCAACCACTAACACATGTCCCATAAGTGACAAAAACGTTTTTCATGCAAAACTTATTTAAAACTCCAAAAAAATGATAATCAATTAATCCTAACTTCAATAATTCATAATAAATAGCCCTTTCATCAGAAAATTCGAATCTCGAGAGTTTTTATAGGAAATTCAATTCTCTACAACTTTGCAGAAGAAAGTTTTTCCAAATTCCAAATAGAAATTGACCAAATCCACAAACGGTCAATTTTACAAAATAATCAAATTTCAAATAATAAATGAGGTCCAATCATACATGTTTAACATGTTTTAAACATTTATTACAACAAAAATACTCTTCCTCCTCGTATACTCATATATCCCATATTCGTTGTAAAAAATATCACCGTTAATATATTATTAAAATAATATATTTAAATGAATTATTTTATCGTAAAAGATAAAATATTAATTTTCAACAATTGTCATTTTAAAAATTTTCTCCATCTATATCCACATAAAATCAATATTTTCCTCATCATATAAATCAATAATTAATTATTCACAAATAATATTACTGAATCACAATATTGACAACCGTGCGCTTCCGGAAGAGAGGGCTTTCCAATAAGAATTTCTTTAACTTCACGCACATTAGGTGACCAAACCTCTCTGTATGAGTAACTTTCTAGACATTGCTAATAATGTTATCTAATAATATTATTCGGATAATATGAATTATTGCTTCGATAATGAAAAATACTTGTAATGACAATTATTGAAACAACAAACAATATATAAAATATCAACGCAACAATTATTAACTCAATAAAATATTGAGCAAGAATTACATCGTAACCATTATTGAGTAGTGTCTTCTTACACGTAAGAATCAATAATTGGTGCAATACCGCAGGTCTTCTTCGCTCAACAACGCGTGATTAGTGTGTTTTAACCACCGGGTATTCCAACAAGATTAATTGTAATAACTACGCCAGCTATTTAAAAACAACTTATATTTGTCGTTTTCTTCATCCATTCGCTTTCGTTATGGGGCCCATACGTCATACCGTGGCCGCATTTAAATATTCCCAACACGATTTAATATTCCACGACCAAACGAATATTCCCGACAACAATGAATATTTTATAACCACTTGCTTATTTTGAAATATTTGCGTATTTAACCCTTAACTATCCACATTAATCAAATCAACCCTTACTATTTCAAAATAATAAATAGAGAAAATTCCTTTTTATTTAAAAATTTCTTGGTCTTACATAGGTAACCAAACTATCATATCAAAGTAACTAATCAACCTCCATACTTTAAATTTTTTCTTAGTACAGTTGGTTACCAAACCTTTAGATCATGGTAAGCAAACCTTCGTACCAAGGTAACAAAACCTTCATACCAAAGTAATTAATTCACATCCACACCCGTAGTTTTTTCATAGTGCAGTTGGTAACCAAACCTTCAAACCATGGTAACCAATTCAATTTTATTAAGTTACCAATTTCGTTTGAATGTGATGCAGTTGGTAGCCAATCATTCATTCAAAGGTAACCATTTTATTATTTATGAGTAATAAAATAGTTATAAAAAAAAATTCAGAACATTAATAGTTACATCTATTTATTTTTAAACCTTTTGTAGGGCGAATCTTCTTCTTATATATTCTCATCAAGGTTTTGGAGAATCGGAGATTCATGCATGGTCAATGACGGAGATGTGTGAGGTGTAGCAATGCTATTGTAGTGGTGGACTATTATTTCAAAGTGTATGTGAGGAGATGAAGATTTGAATTTGAATATTTAAATTTGAATTATTATTTTGAATTTGAATTTATTTTTGTTATTAGATCCAAATATTTGAATTTGAATTATTAATTATGGCAGTTATTTGTCCTTGATTTTAGGTTTCCTTATTAATGTGAATTGTGCTATTTTTGTAATATGGGTTCTCTTTTTGTAATTATTTGGTTGATGCACTTTTCTTGTAATTACTTTTTATTTGTTGTATACTTATGTCAAGAACCCATAAATCATCTGGGCTGTTCAAAGTTTGAGATAAATCTCACCGTCCCAGGATAAAAGTTCTGGTAAACTTTTAACGCATATTAAGAAGAGGAATAAAATGACAAAATTGCTCATAATAATGTCATTAAATATGGAGAGAGAATTAGAATAAGAAAAGTATGAGATATTTAATGCTACGGGCATAATAAGAAAAAATGTGTAAAAGTTTGGTTATTAAAAGAAAGAGGATATTTAACATGGACAACCCAAAATAGTAATAATGACTTTTATCCTAGGACAGAGGGAGTAAAAAAGAAAAAAGATTACAACTCGAGGGACCAAAAACACTTGACTTGAGCCTTCCACGGCTCCGCTTGACAAAATAAAATAAAATAAACTATTGAAAACTTATGTTTACTTTCTATCAAGCATAAACAATTATATAAGAAAGAATGTCACACCATTAATAATTCACTACCTAGCTCCCTCTCTTTTATAGAGTTGTGAAAGTTGTGAAGTAGAAATTGAGGCAAAACTAAGATTATCTACATGCCCTCCTAATGAATTTGGACTCCCCTTATCAAACGAGGATGATGGGTAAAAATTCAAATAATCCTCAAACCCTTCCTCGCCACCCTTCCCATCCGGGTACCCACCGGGTGGTGTCACCACCTCGGGCAAGCCAACCTCGCCTTCCAAATAGCTCACAACCTCCCTCATACCAGGCCGCGATAAAGCTGCATTATTTGAACACATTATACCCAACTTCAACACCATCAACACTTCATTTACATCAAACTCACCCTTCAACTTAGCATCAACCACATCAAGAACTCTACCTTGTTTCCATTTATCCCATACCCAATCCACCAAAAGAAATTCTTCGGCCGATGCCTTGTGCTCAATTGGCCTTCTTCCACACACAACTTCAAGCAAAAGTGCTCCAAAAGCAAACACATCCGACCTTGTTGTTGCCCTCCCTGACCGAGGCAGCTCCGGGGCAAGGTACCCCAAAGTCCCTACCACCCTAGTTGTACTCGGATTTTTCCCGTGCTCATATAACTTAGCCAGCCCAAAATCTCCAAGTTTGCCATTTAAATCGACATCAAGCAACACATTACTAGCCTTAATGTCTCTATGTATCACAATTTGCTCATACTCTTCATGCAAGTACAATAGCCCAGAAGCAATACCTTTGACTATATTGAATCTCTGTTCCCAACTCAATATTGATTTGGGTTTATCAAACAACAATCTATCTAAGCTTCCATTAGGCATAAAATCATACACAAGTAATAAATCACCGTGAAGACGGCACCATCCATGTAATTGAACCAAATTCCTATGGCGAAGCCTGCCAATTGTAGAAATTTCAGACAAAAATTCACGCAAACCCTGCTTCGATTCGTTTGAAACGCGCTTCACAGCCACTTGGGTTTTTGATTTTGGTAGTGTACCTTTGTAAACTTTACCAAATCCACCAGACCCAAGTAGCTCAGTATCTTTAAAACCTCTAGTGGCTTTCCTGAGTTCATGATATGAATACCTATGTGGCCCAGTCTCAAGCTCCCAATCTTCAATTACGTCTCTGTTTTTGATTTTCTTAATCGCATAAATGACCACAAATATTGAAGCAATCAAAACAAAAACTACAAGAACAGAGACAATAATTGTCACAACTGGGTTTTTCTTCTTGGGTCCAGGAAGTGATGGTAAAGAATCTAAATTTAGAAACTTGGCCTCCCCATTCATTTTAAAGCTCCAACCCAATACATAATGGGAGCTGGCCAGCATACCAGTGGAAGAAGAAAATCCAACATACATAGTTTTTTCAAGAATTGGAGAGAGATCCAAATGGTAAGACAAAATTGGCAATCTGGGTTTTAAAGAAGATGGAGAAATAGTAACATTAAGAACATTTGTAGCAGAATCATATTCGATCCAAGCCACTATGGTCTTTCCACCCTTAAGGTTCAGATCTTGTTCCACTAAATCATCAGTAAAATACCCAGCTTTGGTGGACTTGTTTGATACTAAGTTGTTGATGTTTATTCCAACATGGTTATCATTAATGTCACTAAATTCAAAATCTTGCACTGTGTCAAATTCGACTGCAAAAAGATGATTCGAGAAATTCCCAACATTTGTGGCATTGAATAGTCCTAAATATTGACGAGGAAGAGCTGATTTGATGAAATCTGTAGATGGGGATATTGTGAAAGCAAGGCCATGACCGCCTAGTTTTGGGTATTCAGGGACTATGGTGAAAGCAAAAGAAGTGGAAAAAGAGAAAACAGAACCATTGGTGTAGTTCTTGAACTGGAGTGGGGATGGAAACAGAGCATGACCCATCAATCTACCGGTATTGTTGGTTAATTGAAGAATGCCATTTTTTTCAATATTTGCTACGCCGCTCAAGCATATGTTGTTGTTTGCTGGGTTGAATCCATTGTAGATGAACTCATCAAGATGTGATGAAGCTCTAATTGAGAGGAAAATGAAAGAAAATAGAAGTATGAACAAATTTGGCATAGTGGTTGACAGAGTTCTAGATTTTGGGACAAAGGGTGTCCAATATTTGATCTTCGTTAGATGAGATTGGGAGGAACATGGGAGGTAATTTGTGCTTCTTAGGTGGTTTGGTTTTCTTGAAAGGTGTTTATGCGGCAGACTAGCGGAGGGATGTATGAGAAATTAGTCCATATCCGGCTGCTAATATATAGACTTATATTTAACTAAGGAGTGAAGACTGAAAAGTAATTCAAGAAGATGACTTTAAAACGTACAATCATTAGTTTTCTTTTTTGACATTCTATATTTGTCTTAGAAGGCTAAAACCACTTTACAAAATTTAATATCGTATTTCAAAATTTCACAAGATTTACAAATCTTGTTTAACTTTGTTATTTATAACATCTATGCTACTTTTGGATTGAAATAATGTATGTGAAAATAAAATAATTGATTCTTATGAAATAAAAAATTATATTTTGTTACGATTAGAATGGATTAAACTATTCTTATTCCTTCCAAATTTATGGCTTTTATTTTTTGGGAGAGAGAGAGTATGTAATAACTCATTACAACTAGAATGAAATGAATCATTCAACTCTCCCTTTCATTCCTTCCATTCCTTCAATCCAAACTTAGGATTAATTTCATTAATATTAATGAACTTAATTTTATACGCATAAAAAAGAATGTTAAATAAGGATCCGGTTACCATAAAGTTTATTTAACGGTAAGTTGATCGAATTAATTAATCAAGATCTTGACAATACGGGTAATGATCACCTCTCCGATACGTATTATTAATCGTGAAATGATCGATTAACCAAAGTTAATTTCATGTTAACCACCCCCATTAAATAAAGGTCTCATCTTCGGGATAATATGTTTCTAAACCTGCAAACATGATCCATATTACGTGTATATAGTATGTAGTTAATATGACCAGTTCAATGTATTTCTACTCAATTGATCCAGATTGTTAGAGTATTGACCCTTGAGAGCTAGGTTATGATAAGTTGAATGATTTCATGAGTTGAGTTGAGTTGAGTTGAGTTGTAGGAAGTGACGGAGGTGGGGGAAACGATTGATAGGGGATGAATTTCCAAGTAAAAGATAGAAAGCAAAGAGTCGAGCCTAAAGGTCGCCTGACCCAAGACTAGTAATGTGGGGCCGTCTCAGCCTGGTCAGGAATATTGTGGACATAGTTTATAACCGCGTGGAATTATCCATGTATTGGTGGGGCCTCATTGTTTAGTCCATCATTACAAGTTCGATCGAGAAAAATACGAAAGAATCCATTTTAAATTTAGATCAGAAACTATAAAAATGGTTTAGATTTATTCTAATTAATTTGAGCGGAAAAATATAAGGACGGTTCAGATTCATTCTAATTGATTTAGACGAGAAAAAGTGATGGGAGAGGAAGGATGAGAGAGAGAAAATAAAAATGAAATTATTAAAACGAAGAAAGATGAAGAATTTCGATATAGGCACGGATAATTGCTAATAAAATGATATTGCGTGACATCAAATGAGCCTTAGATCCAAATACATGATTGCAACTAGTATAGTCCGTTTTTTGGTTGATGTTTATGATTTCGAGTAAATAAATTAGTATTTGTGACACCCCCAAAATTAGGTATCATCACTCATCTTTGGGTAATCGACATCGTAGATGTAATTTAAATACAACTTACTTAATATAACTGCGCAGTACAATACGACAAAAAAATTATGAGTTTGAATACAAATATTGTCTACTAGAGATCATACAAACTCAAAAGGAGACCTCATTACAATTATTATCACACTATTTCACGTAATAGTGAGGACTACTAATCTTATCCTCCGGACCATTACTCCGCTCCCACTCGTCCCCAAATTTATATTCTCATTTCAAGAGAAACGGTGAAAGAAAGGTGAGCTCAACTAGCTCAAGAAGAAATATTATGACAAGATAATGCGTAATAAATTATCATTAACTTCTGTGCAGATGTTAAACCGATAAAATATAATGAACATCAAGTTTAACTACAAATGAACAAGCAATCCATTAAAAGAGTCAAGTAGAAAATAAAATTTACTATCTTTTATGATTTAAAAGGTTTTTCATCATCAAGTATAAATGAGACTCAAATTTTAATAAATATTCCACATCATCGAATCACCCCCGCACTACTACTGAGGATATTCTTTAAAGATCACGACAACAATTATTCATGCACTACAGGCCAAAAATATTTGTGTATTCATTAATGGTCATGATCATGCCAACAATCGTCCATCAATGCACTACGGCCACCGAGGATTTTTACCACATCATTTGTAACATTACGGTCATGATTACAATCAATACTTTCTGCATTATAATCATACCAAGTCCATCTACGCACTACAAGCACATGATGACTTTCAACATAATATAAACATGAGGATGATGACAATGATATAAGAATTCAATAAAACAAGTTCAAGAATTAATTTATCTAGGAACCAATAACATCCAAATCGGCAATACGATCTCGCTTTTAGAGAGTAAAATTCAAGAATCTTGAGAATAATATTTTCATGAAAAGATATCTTTGAATGAAGCGCAAATATCGAGGATATTCCACTAATTTCATGGAGTATATAAGTCAAAGTTTTAACTAACCGGGTATAATAAAGAATGGAATAACAAAAGAAATCACCATAAATGCGATAGGCCATGACAGCAAAAGTTATTCCAATGAATAATAAATAACGGAACCGGTCCCACAGAAAAGCATGCATGTGGGATATTCCAACGAAATAATAAAGAATGGAACTGGATCCGTCGTAAAAGCGCATGAGATAGGATATTCCAATGAATAATAATAAAAAGATTTTAACCAGTCCTGTAAAACACACGAGCAGGATGTTCCAATAGAATAATAATAAAGATTTTACCGGTCGAGGTGTAAAACACACGATGTGGATGTTCCAACGAGAATAATAGAAGAATGTCACCAAGTATAGGGTAAACCACGATATATAGGTTATTCCAATGTAATAATAAGCGATGGAATAACAATGATTCTCTTCGTGAATAAGAAAGAATAACACCCTTACTTTTGGTAGGAGATTGAATCTTTACGCAAAGTAGTGTAGTAACAAAATACTCTTCTTCTTTCTCTTATTCTCTCTATACTTTCTCTCTATAGCTTGAATGAATTAAGTGAAAATAATGAAGCACTAGGCCTCTATTTATAGAAGATTTCTAGCTTAGCACCGCCATGTGAAAAGGCAAGTGGCTCGATGATAGGTGATGTGAAAAGAAAAGTGGTTTAGGTAGCGTATAATGTGAAACGACAAGTGGTTCGACGCCTTTATAATAATATAAAGCGGCAAGTGGTTTGACGTCTGGTAAAGGTAATTACTATTGACGAAGGTAATTACTATTCACAAAGGTAATTACTATTGACGAAGGTAATTACTATTGACGAAGGTAATTATTATTGACGAAAAGGACTCTTAGATGATGACATATGGGCCCCCATAAAATAATCAAACTTACCACAAACGTCTCATAATGAGACTCTTTATATACATCAAGGATTGAATAAATATTACCACAAATTATTTTATTTTTAATCACACATATTTAATCTTTTAACAATTATTAATCATTTATAACTTGTCGCCCTCAATTATTGATTTAATACTATAACATATTATACGAGATGATCTTGTGACAATAATTAAATCAATAATATAAGAGATATGATCTCACGTGAATTATCGTAGTAATAATTAAGCGTAAATTGAGTGACTTCTCACGTGAGCATCAATAATCAATATCGTGTGTACTACTATGTAACTACACGTATTCATCGTACTTTTTACTACTGGGTAGTTCAACAGCTTTAAACAGTAACACCTCTGCCGTTATTTTTATAGAAAGATAATTTTGTCGTTTTCTAACTACGACAATACTTCCGCTAATAGGGTCCACTTAATGATTGAGTAAATCGTATTTAATATTCCCCGATAAAAAGAATATTTCCGAATTAAACGAATATTTTATAACAACTTGCTTACTTTGCAAAATTTATAAATATTACCCACAACTATAACATTATATCAAATTTATTCCATAATATTCAAAAATAATATTTATAGAAAATTCATCTTTATTTATAAAATTGGGGTCTTACAACCTCCCTTCTTTATGAAATTTCACCCTCGAAATTAGGGTACGTACTGGTATGTCGAAGAGGTAAGGATACCTTGATTTCATTCCGATTCTAACTCCCAAGTCATTTCCTCAACATCGTGGTTCCTCCACAAAACTTTGACTTGAGGTATAACCTTGACCGTAGTAGAATATGTTCCTTCTTATCCAAGATTTGAACAGAACCTCTTCATACGTCCAAATCTTCCGCTATTTCGTCCTGGTTCTAACTCAATAATGTGGTTCGGGACTTTCACAT
The DNA here is from genome assembly GCA_020205615.1 of Panax quinquefolius. Lineage (NCBI taxonomy): Eukaryota > Viridiplantae > Streptophyta > Magnoliopsida > Apiales > Araliaceae > Panax > Panax quinquefolius. The sequence goes on from CM035167.1 coordinate 144,266,117, forward strand.
ATTTACGTAACATGGATATGTGAAAAACGTTATGAACACGAGACATACTTGGCGGTAGCAGTAAAGCGAGTCTATAGGCCACAGATAACTTTCAACATAATATAAACATGAGGATGATGACAATGATATAAGAATTTAATAAAACAAGTTCAAGAATTAATTTATCTAGGAACCAATAACATCCAAACTGTCGACATGATCTTTGCTTTGTAGAGTAAAATTCAAGAATCTTGAGAAGAATATTTCCATGAAAGGATCTTTGAATGAAGCGCGAAATATCGAGGATATTCCACTAATTTCATGGAGTATAAAGTCAAAGTTTTAACCAATTGGGTATAATAAATAATGGAATAACAAAAGAAATCACCATGCATGCGATAGATCAACACAAAAGCGAGTTATTCAACGAATAATAAATAACGGAACCAGTCCGCCAGTAAACGCATGCACGCATGGATATTCCAACGAAATAATAAAGAATGGAACCAGTCCCACGTAAAACACACGTGAGGATATTCCAATGTAATAATAATAAAAAGATTTTAACCAGTCCGTGTAAAACACATGAGCAGATGTTCCATAGAATAATAATAAAGGCGGAACCAATCCTGTAAAACACACAAACAGGATGTTCCAACGAATATAATAGAAGAATGTCACAAGTATAGGGTAAACCACGATATGAAAGTTATTCCAATGTAATAATAAGCAATTGAATAACAACAGCTTCTCTTCATGAATAAGAAAGAATAACACCCCTTACTTTTGGTAGGAGATTGAATCTTTAATGAGTGTAGTAACAAAATACTCTTCTTCTTTCTCTCTTATTCTCTCTACTTTCTCTCTCTATAACTTGAATGAATTCGTGAAAATAATGAAGCACTAGGCCTCTATTTATAGAAGATTTCTAGCTTAGCACCTGCCATGTGAAAAGGCAAGTGGCTTGACGACTGGTGATGTGAAAAGAAAAGTGGTTTGACGCCTGTAATGTGAAACGACAAGTGGTTCGACGCCTGTAATATGAAACGGCAAGTGGTTTGACGTCTGGTAAAGGTAATTACTATTGACGAAGGTAATTACTATTCACAAAGGTAATTACTATTGACGAAGGTAATTACTATTGACGAAGAGACTCTTAGATGATGACATATGGGCCCCCCATAAAATAATCAAACTTACCACAAACGTCTCATAACAGACTCTTTATATACATCAAGGATTGAATAAATATTACCATAAATCATTTTATTTTTAATCACACATATTTAATCTTTCTACAATTATTAATCATTTATAACTTGTCGTCTCAATTATTGATTTAATACTATAACATATTATACAGATGATATTGTGACAATAATTAAATCAATAATATAAGAGATATGATCAAAGAATTCTCAGTAGTGATAATTGAGCATAAATGAGTGACTTCTCACGTAAGCATCAATAATCAATATCGTGTATTATTCTTGCAACTACGCCAGATTCTTTGTACTTTTACAACCGGGTAGTTCAACGGTTTTAAACGGTAACACCTATGCCGTTATTTTTATAGAAAGATAATTTTGTCGCTTTCTAACTACGACAATACTTCCGTTAATGGGGTCCACTAATGATTGAGTAGTCAAATCGAATATTCCCCAACAAAAGAATATTCCCACCAAAAGAATATTTTATAACAACTTGTTTACTTTGCAAAATTTATAAATATTACCCACAACTATAACATTATATCAAATTTATTCCATAATATTCAAAAATAATATTTATAGAAAATTCATCTTTATTTATAAAAGTTGGGGTCTTACACCTCCCTTTCTTATGAAATTTAAGCCCTCGAAATTAGGTACGTTACTGGTATGTCAAGAGGTAAGGATACCTTGATTTCATTTGATTCTAACTCCCAAGTCATTTCCTCAACATCGTGGTTCCTCCACAAAACTTTGATTTGAGGTATAACCTTGGAGCGTAGAATATGTTCCTTCTTATCCAAGATTTGAACAGAACCTCTTCATACGTCAAATCTTCCGCTATTTCGTCCGGTTCTAACTCAATAATGTGGTTCGGGTCATTCACATATTTACGTAACATGGATATGTGAAAAACGTTATGAACACGAGACATACTTGGCGATAAAAGCGAGTCTATAGGCCACGCCCTACTCGATCGAGGATTAAAATGGACCGATGAATCGAGGATTGAGTTTTCCTCTCTTTCCAAATCTTGTAACTCCTTTCCATGGAGCAACTCTTAACAACACATGATCTCCTATATCGAATTCCACGTCCTTTTGATGAAGATCAGCATAACTCTTTTATCGATTTTGTGAGGTTTTTATACGTTGTTGGATCGTTTGAATCTTTTTAAGTAGTCATACGTACCAACTCCGGTCCCAACAACGTTGCTTCACCCACCTCATCCCAAAGATCTTGGAGAATGACACTTTCTTCCATACAACGCTCGAATGGAGCCATGCGATACTTGTTTGATAAGCTGTTGTTGTAGGAAAACTCCACCAATGGTAAGAACTTATCCCAACTTCCTTGAAATCAAGGACACGAGTCTTAATAGATCTTGAAGAGTTTGAATAGTCCTCTCCATTGTCCGTCCGTCCCGAGGATGATATGCCGAAGCTAAATCGTAAGTCCGTGCCCATAGCTTTTTGCAAACTAACCCAAAATCGTGAAGTGAATCTTGGGTCTCGATCGAAACTATGGATACCGACATACCATGCGATCTTACAATCTCGTTTATGTACATCCCCGAAAAGACGTTCAAGTGTATAAGTTTCAGATCTGTAAGAAATGAGCGACTTGGTCAATCTATCAACAATGACCCAAATCGCATCTATGCCTTGAGAAACCTTAGGAAGACTGGTAACGAAATCCATGGTAATGTGCTCCCACTTCCATTCTGGAATTTCAAGTGGTTGCAATGGACCTTTTGGTACTTGATGCTCTGTTTTAACTCGTTAACAAGTTAGACACCTTGAGATAAACAACGCTATCTCTCTCTTCATATTGCTCCACCAAAATGTATGACGAATATCATGATACATTTTGGTACTCCCATCGATGGATTGCAAATGGTGTGTGTATGCGCGCCCATCATGATATTATATACTTTAAATCGAGGTCGTTAGGAACACAAATTCTGGAGTTGACTCGAACTATTCCTTCTTCATCGATTCTTGCTTCCGGCATAGCACCTTCTTGCACTTTCTTCCTCATACGCATTGTGACGCTCCCAAAATTAGGTATACATCACCCATCTTGGGTAGTCGATACATGGTATGTAATTTAAATACTGACTTACTAATATAACGATGTGGTATGCAATCTGACATAAACCGTGAGTTTGAATACAAATATTGTCTACTAGAGATCATACAAACTCAAAAGGAGTCCTCATTACAATTATTATCACACTATTTCACGAATAGTGAGGACTACTAATGCTATCCTCTCGGACCATTACTCCGTTCCCAGACTGGCGTCCCGGTATATTCTCATTTCTGAGAGAAACGGTGAAAGAAAGGGTGAGCTCAACTAGCTCAAGAAGAAATATTATGACTAAGATAATGCGAATAAATTATCATTAGCCTACAAATGATGTTAAACCGATAAAATATAATGAACATCAAGTTTAACTACAATGAACCAATGAATCCATTAAAAGAGTCAAGTAGAAAATAAAATCTACTATCTTTTATGATTTAAAAGGTTTTTCATCATTGTTATAAATGAGACTCGACTTTAATAAATATTCCACATCATCGAATCACCCCTCGCTACTACTGCCGAGGATATTCTTTAGTATCACGACCACAATTATTCATGCCTTACGGGCCAAGAATATTTGTGTATTCATTAATAGTCACGATCATGCCAACAATCGTCCATCAATGCACTACGGACCACCGAGGATTTTACCACATCATTTGTAACATTACGGTCATGATTACACCGAATAGTCTCTCGGTCATAATCATACCAAGTCCATCTATGCACTACGAATACGTATGACTTTCAACATAATATAAACATGAGGATGATGACAATGATATAAGAATTCAATAAAACAAGTTCAAGAATTAATTTATCTAGGAACCAATAACATCCAAATGTCAACATGATACTACTTTGTAGTGTAAAATTCAAGAATCTTGAGAAGAATATTTCCATGAAAGGATATTGGATGAAGCGCAAATATCGAGGATATTCCACTAATTTCATGGAGTATAAAGTCAAAGTTTTAACCAATTTGGGTATAATAAAGAATGGAATAACAAAAGAAATCACCATGCATGCGATAGATCGCACAGTGAGTTATTCCAATGAGAATAATAAATAACGGAACCAGTCCTGTGTAAAAGCATGCACGGTATATTCCAATGAGAATAATAAAGAATGGAACCAGGTCCCACGTAAAACACACAGACATGGATGTTCCAATGAATAATAATAAAGATGGAACCAGTCCTTGTAAAACACACATGCACGTGATATTCCAACAAAATAATAATAAAGATTTTACCGGTCCTGTAAAACACACAGACAGGATGTTCCAACAGAATAATAATAAAGACGGAACCAGGTCCAGTGTAAAACACACAGACAGGATGTTCCAACAGAATAATAGAAGAATGTCACCAAGTATAGGGTAAACCACGTATACAAGTTATTCCAACAGAATAATAAGCAATGGAATAACAACAGTTCTCTTCATGAATAAGAAAGAATAACACCCCTTACTTTTGGTAGGAGATTGAATACTGCAGCAGTGTAGTAACAAAATACTCTTCTTCTTTCTCTCTTATTCTCTCTATACTTTCTCTCTCTATAGCTTGAATGAATTCGTGAAAAATAATGAAGCACTAGGCCTCTATTTATAGAAGATTTCTAGCTTAGCACCCTTTGCATGTGAAAAGCGCAAAGGCTGGACGTCCGGTGATGTGATGTGAAAAGAAAAGTGGTTCGACGCTCAGTAATGTGAAACGACAAGTGGTTTGACGTCTGTAATGTGAAACGACAAGTGGTTCGACGTCTTGTAAAGGTAATTACTATTGACGAAGGTAATTACTATTCACAAAGGTAATTACTATTGACGAAGGTAATTACTTATTGACGAAGAGACTTTTAAATGATGACATATGGCCCCCATAAAATAATCAAACTTACCACAAACGTCTCATAATGACTCTTTATATACATCAAGGATTGAATAAATATTACCACAAATCATTTTATTTTTAATCAACACATATTTAATCTTTCAACAATTATTAATCATTTATAACTTGTCGTCTCAATTATTGATTTAATACTATAAACATATTATCTGGATGATATTGTGATAATAATTGAATCAATAATATAAGAGATATGATCACGCAATTCTTGTAGTGAATAATTGAGCATAAATGAGTGACTTCTCACGTAAAGCATCAATAATCAATATCGTGTGCTACTATACAACTGACTCGTAGACATCGTATTCTTTTACTACTGGGTAGTTCAACGGTTTTAACGATAACACCTCTGCCGTTATTTTTATAGAAAGATAATTTTGTCGTTTTAACTACGACAATACTTAGCTAATGGGGTCCACTAATGATTGAGTAGTAAATACGAATATTCCCCGAACAAAGAATATTCCCAGACCAAATAAATATTTTATAACAACTTGCTTACTTTGCAAAATTTATAAATATTACCCACAACTATAACATTATATCAAATTTATTCCATAATATTCAAAATAATATTTATAGAAAAATTCATCTTTATTTATAAAAGTTGGGGTCTTATACGCATCGGCTCCAAATCCGTAGCTTGAAGCGACTTTTTAACTTTATCGATTAAAGTCTCTGTTCTATTCAGTATACTCGCTATCATCACATGTGTCCCCTGAGTCTTTAACTCTATCTCCATCCTTTGCAAGTCACACAAAATGGGCCTTGCGTTGACAATATCGCTTTTCAGTGCTTGCATATGATCTTCTACTCAATCGCCATTACCACGTTCGCTTTTCGGGATGGTATTGGATGGTATGATCATAATCTTTCAATCAGCCTCAAGCCAACTTCGTTGTCGCATGTTGAGTTCCTTTTGAGTGAAGAAATATTTGAGGCTTTTATGATCCGTAAAGATCTCCACTTTCTCCCCATACAAGTAATGCCTCCAAATTTTAAGCGCAAGAAGATAACAAATGCCAACTCTAGATCATGAGTAGGATAATTCCTCTCATATTCTTTGAGTTGTCATGAGGCATAAACTATAACTTTTCCATGTTGCATGCGAACACATCCCAACCCTTTGCTCAAGCATCACCTTGTAGATGACAAATTCCTCCGAGCCGGATGGTATTGTCGAGCAGTCTTTGAAATAAGTCTCTCTTGAGTTCTTGAAAACTCTTCTCACATTCTTCGCTCCAACCGAACTTTGTATCTTTCCGAGTCAGCTGAGTCAATGGTGAGTCAATGGAGTAGCGATTCGAGAAAATTCTTCCACGAATCTCCGATAATAACCAGCTAAACCGAGAAAACTACGTACTTCGATCACTGATTTAGGTTGTTCCCAGCTTTGAATAGCTTCAATCTTTGCTGGGTCAACAGATATTCCATGACTTGATACCACGTGCCCAAGGAATGCTACTTCCTCAAGCCAGAACTCGCATTTCTTCAACTTGGCATAAAGCTTATATTCACGAAACTTTTGGAGTGTCAGCCTCAAGTGTTGCTCATGATTTTCACGGCATTTGGAATAAATAAGGATGTCATCAATAAAGACGACCACAAAGTGATCCAAATATTCCTTGAATACTCGGTTCATCATATCCATGAAGGCAGCAGGAGCATTAGTGTAAGACCTCGAAATTTTTTTAAATAAAAAGGAATTTCCTTTATTTATTATTTTGAAATAGTAAGGGTGGATTTGATTAATGCGGTTAGTTATGGGTAAAATGCACAAATATTTTAAATAAGCAAGTGGTGATAAAATATTCATTATCGTCGGGGAATATTCGTTTGGTCGTGGAATATTAAATCTTTGTCGGGAATATTCGTGCGATTTGACAGTAGCATCTTTTGTGGGCCCATAACGGAAAGCGATTGGATGAAGAAAACGACAAATACAAGTTGTTTATAAATAACGGCGTAGTTGTTTCAAGTTATCTTGTTGGAATACCCGTTGGTTAAAACACACTAATACGCGTTGTTGAGAAGATAGCTGCAGTATTGCACCAATTATTGATTCTTACGTAAAGAAGGCACTACTCAATAATTGTTACAAATGAATTCTTTATTCGATATTTTATTTTATTGATTCAATAATTGTTGCGTTGATATTTTATATTGCTGTTATTTCAATAATTGTCATTACACAGTATTTTTTATTATCGAAGCAATAATTCATATTATCTGAGCAATATTTCATATTATCTAAATAATATTATTAGATAATATTATTGGCAATGTCTAGAAAGTTCTGTCTAAGGAGAGGTTTGGTCACCTAATTGCGCGCCAGTAAGGAGAGATCCTTATTGGAAAGCCCCCTCTTTCCTGAGAACTGCCTGGTTGTCAATAATGTGATTCTGTAATATTATTTGTGAATAATTAATTATTGATTTATATGATAAAGAAAATATTAATTTTATGTGGATATAGATGGAGAAATTTTTTAATGTGACAATTGTTGAAAATTAATATTTTATCTTTTTCTGATAAAATAATTCATTTAAATATATTGTTTTAATAATATATTAATGGTGATATTTTTACAATGAATATGGGATATATGAATAAATGAGGAGGAAGAGTATTTTTGTTGGATTAAATGTTTAACACATGTTTTGTGTGTTGGTGGACCCATTTCTTGACTGAAATTTGATTATAGACTGTAAAATCGATCGTTTGTGGATTTCGGTCAATTTATATTTGGAATTTGGAAAAACTTTCTTCTTCAAAGTTGTAGAGAATTGAATTTCCTATAAAAACTCGCGAGATTCGAATTTTCTGATAAAAGGGCTATTTATTATGAATTATTGAAGTTTCGGAGTTCCGAAATAATTGATTTTTGGGAGTTTTAATTAATTATTTTGAGAAAAACATTTTTGGTGAGTTTGTGAACCTCATTTAACATATGTGACTGGTGTTTTTGACCAAAAGGTGGGCTAAGGAAAATTTGTATAATTATAATATATTATATTAAATTTTCTGCTTTGGTGTTCTAAGCAATTTCCTATAAATAGGGTGCTTAGGTTAGAATTGAAAATCACACTAGAAACTGAAGTTTTCTCTCTATTTCTCTCTCGATATTTTGAGCGTATTCTTGTGAGTATACTTTGAGTGTTGCTTTATCTGGTGCAAGTTCAAGTCATAGCTTATATCCTGGTGTTTATTTAAAGTCTTGTCTTTCGAGGTAAGGGATGTTATTTTCTTCTCGAATGATATTATTTCTTCAATATCATTATCTTTGAAAATATTGGTTGGAAATTTTTATCAAATTTAGAACTTTTTCATGCCTGGGGTTACTATTCATGAGTTACTTATTCACGAGTTACTATTCATGAGTTACTATTCACGAGTTACTATTCACGAGTACTATTCATGAAGCGTGAAGATGTTTTTTGTGGAATTTCTATCTTTCGATGTCGGAGTTACTATTCACGTATACGGCACTATTCACGTATACGGCACTATTCACGAATACGACACTATTCACCTAAAAATGAAAATTTTTCTTTTCGTCTAAAATATCTATTCTGGATACTAGCTTTGATTGTATCCATGTTTTGATCATTCTTGAATTTTACACCACTATGATTAATTTGAGGTATTGTTGGACATGGATAAAACAAAGTACGAATCCTTAATCCTTAATCCTTGTCATTTTGTTTCACTGGATTCATTTCTTTAAAAATATTTTTCATCATCCTCAGTCTTAAATGATGATATTATTGAATATCTTTGGCCTGTAGTGCAAAGATGAATGATTTCTTGATGAATATCTTTGGCCCGTAGTGCAAAGATGAGCAGTGTTGAGATGAACATACGACCGATCGATTAATATCTTTGGCCCGTAGTGCAAAGATGAGCAGTGTTTAGATGAACATGACCCAATGATGAATATCTTTGGCTGTAGTGCAAAGATGAATATTTGATTCGAGATATATATTGATTGATGTTACTGAGGATAAAATATCGACGATGAACTTTTAAATTCATATATAGAAGATAGTAGTTTGCATTCTCTACTTAACTCTTCTAATGAATTGTTGTTTCCATTGCGATTGTTGATTTAAAATTTGTTGTCTATTGTATTCTATTAGATTTTTCCTGTTGAAGACTAACGATAATTTGTTGTATATTATCTTAGTCATAATATTCTTTACTTGGGCTAGTTGAGCTCACCCTTTTCCTTGTTGTTCCATTTTTCTTTTCGGGAGGCGAGAATGTAGCGAGTACTAGTAGTGAGTATGGAATGAAGGTTACTGAGAGAGTTGTTTAGTAGTCCTCACCATTTTGTAAAATAATGTATCAATAATTATGATGGGGATTTATTTGCGTGTGGATATTGTCTAGATGGCAATATCTGTATTTAAACTCACAGTTTATGTGTTGTCGTATTTTGCACGACAAATGTATTAATAAAGTTGTAGTTGTTTCTGTACCATGTATTTGGCGACTTAGAATGGGTTGGATGGAATGGACCTATTTTGGGGGCGTCACAATTAGTCAATCCAAAGGACATGACTAGGAATTCATAATGCACGTACCGAGTTCTGAAAGCCGTCTTTGGAATGTCGGTGATTCTAATATTCAATTGGTGATATCCTAACGAAGATTAATCTTTGAAAAGAATTTGGCTCCTTACTTATTGGTCAAACAAGTCATCAATACGTGGCAATGGATACCTATTTTTTATGGTTACATGATTCAACTCCAGATAATCAATACAAAATCGCATACTCCCATCTTTCTTCTTCACGAATAGAACGAGAGCACCCCAAGGAGAAGTACTAGGACGAATAAAGCCAATATCTAACAATTCCTGCGGTTGGGTCTTTAACTCACGAAGTTCAATAGAGCCATTCGATATAGGGCTTTGGAAAAAGGTTTTGTCTGGGTTCAAGGTCGATACAAAATTCAATTTCACACTCGAGGTAGGCGGAAGTTCTTGAGAAATACGTCGAAAATTTATTAACAATAGAAATATCGTTCAAAACCGGCGTATTTTGTTTAAATCATGACATGAGCTAAGAAAGCTTGACATCCGCTTTTCAATAAAACGAATAGCTTTATGGCTTGAGATGACCGTGATTGATTTTAATGGTTTGGTCGCTTGAATTAGCATAATAGGTTGGTTAGGAATATGAAAGCTAACAACCTTTAAAACAATCAATTTTTGCATGATAAGTAGTTAACCAATCAATCCACAGAATCACGTCAAATCTGAGTATTTTTAATGAAATAAGATCGACGGTGTAATGTGAGGGTGCCGATTTGAACCAAACAAGACTTATAAGCGATTGGATATAATGAAGGTTTCTCCCAACGGAGTTTCCACAGATAAGTCAAAGTCTAATTTCTCCTGAGTCAAATTTAATCGATGAAATGAAGTAGAGAAATAAAAGAATGGGTAGAACCAGATCAAATAAAGTATAGACTTCATTAAAGTTTATGATAAGCTTACCCGTGATGACCTCATTCGGATTCCTTGCTCTCTGGAGGTCACAACAAACGCCTCCTTACACTACTGATTTTGACTTTTCGGGACGACCTTTGGTGCCTCCATCCTAGCCTGAATTTGTCTTGATGAAATGACAAAATCGAGCTAAGTGACCTTCTCTTCCACAATTATAACATGCTTTGACTGGCATGGCGCAGATTTGGATGATGTGTCCCTCTTCTCGCATTTGAAGCATATGATAGGTGGTCTTTCTCTTTACTTAACAACGGGTGCTGGTGCTGACGTCTTTCCATCATTATTGAATCTCCTTTTTCTTGAAATGTCCATTCTTATTGTTTTGGCCTGATTACCAAGTGGTTACCATATCCGCCTTTATTGATTCCTCCACGCTTGTTGTCACGACCGATGACTACTCTCATTTGGTATTATAATTTTGCTTACCGCTCTCTTTTAGTTAAGGTTGACTCGTTATCGCGCTCCACTAACTGAGCCCTATTTACAACATCTGAATACAAACACAGTTTATGAGAAATAAGATGTTGACGTATCTCCGCTTCAAACCTCTTAAAAACATTCGCGACATTCTCTCTTCATTATCCACCAAGTGGGACGCAAACCGTGATAACTCCGCAAATTTTGCCTCGTATTGCGACACGGTCATATTGTTTTGTTCCAACTTGATAAACTCCACCTCCTTCATGTGGCGAATACTTTCGGGAAAGTATTTGTCGTTGAAACGACTCTGGAACTTCTCCCAAGATATCTTGATCTGACAAAGAGTTGAGTACGTTTCTGGATTCCCACCATGTCCTCTCTCTCTCATGCAACATAAAAAGGCGTGAAGGGAACCTTTTGCTCCTCGAGCATCCCAAGACATCAAATATCTTGGTAATCTGCTTTATCCATGCTTTCGCCAAAGTGGTTTTGCTCTCCCTTAAACTCCGTGGTCCCAGCTCCTTGAATGTTTAGCGGTGACCTTGAGAGAGTTTTCCGTGTTTCCACCTACGTTTTGGGCGAGTCACTCTACTTTCTTTGTTGCATGAATTGCAAAAAGCCTCCGAACATTTGATCATTCATCATTTGGTCGGTGTTGTTGTTTGCATGAGGATTATCGCCTTCGATGCACATTATCCCGATTATTGATATGTGGTGAATCAACGATCGCTTTGTGCTCCATTCTTATTCTCAACATTCTCAGATGTCATTTTCAGATATTGCCACAAAATAAAAGGTTAATTGACATGTAACATATTATCCCTATATTCTGACCGACCAATAAAATAGCACATAAACTTAGGTAGGTCATACTAGCGAAGGTATTCCCCGTCTCTCCCCTCCTAGTACTATTCTCACATCTTAGCGAGGATCATATCCCTAAGCTCGATACCAACCGTGGCGCCCCAAAATTAGGTATACATCACCCATCTTGGGTAGTCGGATCGTGGTACAAAATTTAAATACAACTTACTAATATAAGCGTAGGTATGCAATACGACATATAAACGTGAGTTTGAATACAAATATTGTCTACTAGAGATCATACTGAACTCAAAAAGGAGTCCTCGTTACAATTATTATCACACTATTTCACGTAATAGTGAGGACTACTAATGCTATCCTCCGGACCATTACTCCGCTTTCCGACTGGCGTCCTAGCTATATTCTCATTTCCTCAAGAGAACAAAGAAAAGAAAGGTGAGCTCAACTAGCTTCAATAAAAAATATTATGACTAAGATAATGCGAGAATAAATTATCATTAGCCTCAACAATGTTAAACGATATAAAATATAATGAACATCAAGTTTAACTACGGTGGAACCAAAGAATCCATTAAAAGAGTCAGTAGAAAATAAAATCTACTATCTTTTATGATTTAAAAGGTTTTTCATCATTTATTATAAGCGGAGACTCGACTTTTTAATAAATATTCCACATCATCGAATCACCCCTTGCACTACTGACCAAGGATATTCTTTAGTATCACGACCACAATTATTCATGCACTCACGGGCGAGAATATTTGTGTATTTCATTAATAATCATGATCATGCCAACAACTATCCATTAATGCACTTTCACGGACCACCGAGGATTTTTACCACATCATTTGTAACATTACTACAGTGATTACACCGAATACTCTCTAAATCGTAATCATACCAAGTCCATCTATGCACTACTACAGCCACGGATGACTTTCAACTTAATATAAACATGAGGATGATGACAATGATATAAGAATTTAATAAAACAAGTTCAAGAATTAATTTATCTAGAAACGATAACATCCAAACTCACAACATGATAATCTTGCTTTGTAGAGTAAAATTCAAGAATCTTGAGAAGAATATTTCCATGAAAGGATCTTAAATGAAGCGCAAATATCAAGGATATTCCACTAATTTCATGGAGTATAAAGTCAAAGTTTTAACTTAACCGGGTATAATAAAGAATGGAATAACAAAGGAAATCACCATGCATGCGATAGATCGCGCTGCGAGTTTATTCAAATGAATAATAAATAACGGAACCGGTCCCCACAGTAAAACGCATGCATACATGATATTCAGCAAAGAATAATAAAGAATGGAACCAGTCCCACAGAAAAAGCATGTAGAGATAGGATATTCCAATGTAATAATAATAAAGAACGGTCCAGTCCTGTAAAACACACAGACATGGATGTTCCAATAGAATAATAATAAAGATTTTAACCGAGTCCGGTGTAAAACACACAGACGGATGTTCCAATGTAATAATAGAAGAATGTCACCAAGTATAGGGTAAACCACGTTATCACGAGTTATTCCAACGAGAATAATAAGCGATGGAATAACAACAGTTCTCTTCATGAATAAGAAAGAATAACACCCCTTACTTTTGGTAGGAGATTGAATCTTTGCAATAGTGTAGTAACAAAATACTCTTCTTCTTTCTCTCTTATTCTCTCTATACTTTCTCTCTATAAACTTGAATGAATTAAATGAAAAATAATGAAGCACTAAGCCTCTATTTATAGAAGATTTCTAGCTTAAGACTTTTGCCAGTATGAAAAAGCAAGTAAGCTTGACGATTGTGATGTGAAAAGAAAAGTGGTTTGGCGCCTGTAATGTGAAACGACAAGTGGTTCGGCCTTTTGTAATGTGAAACGACAAGTGGTTCGGCCTTTTGTAATATGAAAACGGCAAGTGGTTTGACGTCTGCGGTAAAGGTAATTACTATTGTGAAGGTAATTACTATTCACAAAGGTAATTACTATTGGCGAAGGTAATTACTATTACGAAGGTAATTACTATTAATGAAGAGACTCTTAGATGATGACATATGGGCCCCCATAAAATAATCAAACTTACCACAAACGTCTCTATAATGCACTCTTTATATACATCGAGGATTGAATAAATATTACCACAAATCATTTTATTTTTAATCACACATATTTAATCTTTCAACAATTATTAATCATTTATAACTTGTCGTCTCAATTATTGATTTAATACTATAACATATTATACGAGATGATCTTGTGACAATAATTGAATCAATAATATAAGAGATATGATGCACGTGAATTCTTTGTAATAATAATTGAGCATAGTGAGTGACTTCTCACGTAAGCATCAATAATCAATATCGTGTGCTTCTTATGCAACTACGCGTATTCATCGCATTTTTTACCTAGGGTAGTTCAACGGTTTAACGATATACATCTCGTAGTTATTTTATAGAAAGATAATTTTGTCGTTTTCTAATTACGACAATACTTCCGCTTATGGGGTCCAATTAATGATTGAGCGTCGTCGTTAATATTCCCGACAAAAGAATATTCTCCACCAAACGAATATTTTATAACAACTTTACTTACTTTGCAAAATTTATAAATATTACCCACAACTATAACATTATATCAAATTTATTCCATAATATTCAAAAATAATATTTATAGAAAATTCATTTTTATTTATAAAAGTTGAGAACTACAGATACTTGCATATATATATATATATATATATATATATATATATTGTTATTTTTCTTTTTTGTTTTTGTTTTTGTTTTTTTTCCTTATAGTTATGGCGGCCGATCGAGGAAGAAAAGAGACCAAAACCAGCTGAGCTCCCTCAAGAATTATCTGCTCAATCTTTACTCCTTCCAAGTAATTGATCTGGTCATATCGAATATCAAATAATTAGTTTATTTTGGATAAATTTATCCTTGATATAAAATAATGTTAGTCACTGTAAATTGTAACGAACTGCCCATGATATATTTGTCAATATCCTGCCCATAATTAATTATAACCTTGCTAATATCAATCAATTTCCTTTTCCTTTTGAGTATTTGATAAACTTTACATTGAAATTTGAGGGGATTTAATTTCAAGTTTGAGGGGAGGAAACACAAATGCTAGCAAAGCAACATTGCCGTAGTTGGTGGGGATGACAAGAGAGAAAGATAATGTTTTTAACCCACTGCGTTAGGAAGAACAAAAACAAAACTACATTTGATTATGTTATATTTATAACTAGTTGTGTCCCGTGTCTCCGGCACTATATTAACGGTGGAATTTATCCCAAATTTTGGAAGAATGAAAAATTCAAAATTAATTGTATTTTGTTAGATAGATTATTGTGTAACAAAATAAAATTAAAAAGGCAAATTATCATATATAGTAGCTTCATTCTTAGAGCGAACAAGTACATTTTGAGTTAACATACAAGCATACAAGCACATTTTTAACATGAATAACTATTCAACTTTTTCTTTTGGGATAAATTTCTTCCCTTCCATAATAACCTCAACGAAAGATAAAGCTAACGACAACTGAAATTCAATCCCCCATGGAGCACTACTTCTTGACTAGTAGACTGACCACCACTGGATGGTGCGGGACGGCATGCCTACTGTGCCCAATGACTTTAAATCAGTCTCTAACATTAACTTCGAATGATCCGAATGTGCCCAATGAGAAGAAATACTTGTTGCTCAATGGCTTGAAGTCTTGAGCAGGGCCTTTATTGAGTAGTAAATATGGAGAATTAAACAAGAAATAAATGTAATTCCAAATGAAGGAGATACTATAAGATACCATTTACAAGAATATATAAAGAAGCAAAAAGATCACATCTACAAAACCATATAAATAACAAAATGTTAGACCATTAATTTACTACCTAGTTTGCTCTCTTTTATAGAGTAGTGAAAGTGGTGAAGTAGAAACTGAAGCAAAACTAAGATCAACATCTACATGTCCTCCTAATGAATTTAGACTCCCTTTATCAAATGAGGATGATGGGTACATATTCAAATTGTCATCAAACCCTTCCTCACCACCCTTTCCTCCCGGGTACCCACAGGGTGGTGTCACCATCTCCGGCAACCCAACCTCCCCTTCCAAATACCTCACAACCTCCCTCATACTAGGCCTCGATAAAGCTACATTATTTGAACACATTAAGCCCAACTTCAACACCATCACCACCTCATTCACAACAAACTCACCCTTCAATCTAGCATCAACCACATCAAGAACTCTACCTTCTATCCATCTATCCCATACCCAATCCACCAAAATAAGTTCTTCGGGCGATGCCTTGTGCTCAATTGGCCTTCTTCCACACACAACTTCAAGCAAAAGTGCTCCAAAAGCAAACACATCCGACCTTGTTGTTGCCCTCCCTGACCTAGGTAGCTCCGGGGCAAGGTACCCCAAAGTACCCACCACTCTAGTCGTGCTCGGATTTTTCCCGTGCTCGTATAATTTAGCCAACCCAAAATCTCCAAGTCGGCCATTTAAATCACCATCAAGCAACACGTTACTAGCCTTAATGTCTCTGTGTATCACAATTTGCTCATACCCTTCATGTAAATACAATAGCCCAGAAGCAACACCTTTGACTATATTGAACCTCTGTTCCCAACTCAATATTGATTTGGGTTTATCAAACAACAATCTATCTAAGCTTCCATTAGGCATAAAATCATAAACAAGTAATAAATCACAGCGAAGCCGACACCATCCCTGCAATTGAACCAAATTCCTATGGCGAAGCCTGCCAATTGTAGAAATTTCAGACACAAATTCACGCAAACCCTGCCTTGATTCGTTTGAAACGCGCTTCACAGCCACTTGTGTTTTTGATTTTGGTATTGTTCCTTTGTAAACTTTACCAAATCCACCAGACCCAAGTATCTCAGTATCCTTAAAACCTCTTGTGGCTTGCTTGAGTTCTTGATATGAATACCTATGAGGCCCAATCTCAATCTCCCAGTCTTCAATTACATCTCTATCTTTGATTTTCTTAATCACATAAATGACCACAAATATTGAAACAACCAAAACAAAAACTACAAGAACGGAGACAATAATTATGACAACTGGGTTTTTCTTCTTGGGTCCCGGAAGTGATGGTAAAGAATCTAAATTTAGAAACTTGGCATCACTATTCATTTTAAAGCTCCATCCCAGTACATAATGGGAGCTGGCAAGCATACCAGTGGAAGAAGAAAACCCAACATACATAGTTTTTTCAAGAATTGGAGAGAGATCCAAATGGTAAGACAAAATTGGCAATCTGGGTTTTGAAGAAGATGGAGAAATAGTAACATTAAGAACATTTGTAGCTGAATCATATTCGATCCAAGTCATTATGGTCTTTCCACTCGAGGTTCAGATCTTGTTCCACTAAATCATCAGTGAAATACCCAGCTTTTGAGGACTTGTTTGATACTAAGCTGTTAATGTTGATTCCAACATGGTTGTCATTAATGTCTCCAAATTCAAAGTCTTGAACTGTGTCGAATTCTACAGCAAAAAGATGGTTGGAGAAATTCCCAACATCTGTGGCATTCAATAGTCCTAAATATTGACTAGGAAGAGCTGATTTGATGAAATCTTTAGATGGGGAGATTGTGAAAGCAAGACCATGGCCGCCTAGTTTTGGGTATTCAGGAACTATGGTGAAAGCAAAAGAAGTGGGAAAAGAGAAAACAGAGCCATTGGTGGAGTTCTTGAACCGAAGTGGTGATGGAAACAGAGCATGACCCATCAATCTACCGGTCTCGTTGGTTAACTGAAGAATACCATTTTTGTTAATTTTTGCTACACCGCTCAAGCTTATGTTGGTGTTTGCTTGGCTGAATCCAGTGTAGAAGAACTCGTCAAGCTGGGATGAAACTCTAATTGCGAGGAAAATGAAAGAAAACAGAAGTATGATCAAATTTGGCATGGTGGAAGAGAGAGAACTAGATTTTGGTACAAAGGGGATTTGATCTTTGTTAGGTGAGATTGGGCGGAACATGGGAGGGAATTTAAGCTTATTTGGTGATTTGGTTTTCTTGAAAAGATATGATAAGGAAAGGTGTTTATGCGGCAGCCTAGCAGGGGGATGTATGAGAAATTAGGCCTTATGCGGCTGCAAATATATAGACTTGATTTGACTAAATTCATAAAGGTGACTGTAATTTGCATAAACTTTTTCCGTTGAATAATTTTTCCTTGAAAGGACCAACTTTTAATTTTCTATTTTTGACATTCTATATTCAGCATTTCTTCTGATACATACCACATCTGTCCTACAAATACCTTTTTTGATATTGTACATTTTAAGAGACAATGAAAGAAACATTACTTTTTGCAATTTTTGTTTAGTTTTTTCAAGTAAAAGAATTTATATGAATGGGAACTGATTCCTTAAAATTGGTAAAAGGGATTGTATTAAATTTTGCATCAATGTGGAAACATGATCTATGAATTGTTTCAACTTTCAAACCAAAGTTCATAAATATATTTGGTGATTGACCGTCTAGTCTGTCTGCGGAAATATAAAAAGTTTTCAATAGGATAGACTTTAGGAAATGGATGATCTCGTTTTGGTTAGACACTTGCGACAAATTTATAGTATCATCTGTTAATTTGAAATAGCAAATTTACTCACATTTTAATTATGCAAAAAAGCAGCCTGCCATCAAGTAGGTAATTAATTATCTATCACCACAAAATTAAAGGTATGTTTCATCTTTTTATATAAATGGGTTAATGAAGCTACACAATTGTACAGACTTTTAAATGTACACCGTCTACGATCGTAGAGTAGTCACCCTACGATATGAGGATTCACTCTACGTTTTTACGATAGTAGAGTGACTATTCTATTATCAGTCAGTGACTACTCTACGATCGTAAGATGACTTAACTCTATGATCATATGTGTAAATTTAAAATTTATACAGTTGTACACTTTCATTTTTTTCTTATATAAAATAAACTTCAATAGATAGCATTAATGAAGTATGTCTTTGGTATATGTTGAGAAAGTATGTCTTCCCGATGAACTTTTTTGTAGGCCAAACATTAGGGTTATTTCAAGATTCAACTTACTTTAATTTTATATTATTTTTTTATGTTAAAAGTCTATAAAAAAAAATATAGACGACACAATTTATTTTAAGAAGTTTTATTTTTCACTATCAAGAATATAATATAATTTCATAATCAAGTAAATTATCACTATTACAATATCAAGAACCAATCAAATCTCACTAAATGAGGACTAAATAAACTTACAAACAAGACTCACATAAAGAGGAAACAAGCTTTTCATAATAAAAGAAATAAACGCACTTAAAAATCACAGTACCTCAATTTTAACGACTAGACTAAGACCTCTTCAGCCACTAACGAGACTTTGGAATATTATGTTGGAAAATATTATATATCAAATTTCCAATTATTAAATTAACCATAGCAAACAACTTCATTCGGATTACATTCTTTGAACATGTTAAAAAAAAAATTGGATTAAAAAATTATCACAAGATATATAGTGGATGCAGACTGAATCAGTATCATATCGTCACACATACATGGTGATGATTCAATATCTTATGCAATTATTTTAGCAGAAAGGGTGATGAGTTATTGACGCTAGTATTCTAACCATGACGCCCATTGCTTCAGCCTTCTTTTTTTTTTTTTTTTTCTGGTTTTTACGAGTAAATGAGATGAGATAAACATAATGTGTATGCAATTAGTTGCATCAACTGAGTCGGTAAGTATGCTGAATATTCGTGACATATGCATATATTGTTTTCAGTTCACATTATGTCTTCAAATTTATCTGCTACTATTTTGCTTCAAAAATTGCTTACATTAGACAATGTTGGTTTTCATATTTTGTAATTTTAATGATGACAATATGCTAAAGTATATGAGTTATTAAATGGGTTGAAATTAATTTTGTACTGGTGTGTTGAAAATAATTAATAACTATTTTAATATATGTTGATGCAATTTGTCTATGTTTTTTAGTTATTTAATGGATTCCATGGATTATATTTTTGGGCTGATGGGTTGATTAAATAATATAATCTATTGTTTTGTATGGTGGTCCATTACGTGTCACGGCCTTTTATGAAAACTGATGTAGCTAGAGAATATCTTTTAATATTTGAACAAAATTGGAATTGTCGTTGCTCTCCACTCAATATATATTCAAACCTGCTGGGCAAAAGAACGGACAAGACTACAAAGCTGAAATTCACAGAGCATTCTTCCTGAGTCATATTCAAGTCATTGTGTCATTTCTTTAGGTCTCAGATTAATAGTAGAGTCTTTTCAATACCTCTCATAATATCTATTGTAAACAAAATACAAGCCTAGGTTGCTTTGGGTTGGGTTGGGTTGGGTTGGGTTGGGGTGGGGTGGGGTGGGGTGGGGTGGGGGTTGTTATTGTAATATTCAGTCTGTTCAACGAATGTATCAAAGTCTAGAAGTGTTGCAGAAGTGCAAAGGGGCAGAGGTGTTCAATCGATCGTCGTAACATAAAGTTTTATTTTCTGTGTAATTGCTGAATATTATTTTAATAAAGTGAGTCTTTAATATCATTTGGTATTGGACGTGGATTAGACCACTAGAGTAGAGGATAGGGGCTGTTCTTTTCTTTTCTGTTATATGCTTTAATATTCTGCAGATTTTGGTTTAGTTCGTGCTCAAAATTATACTAAAACGGACATGTATTAGCTGCCCGATTATTACAGACGAAGAACATATACTAATACATGTATTAGTTGTCCGATTATAACAGACGAAGAACATATACTAATACAGATAGGGTTAGGCTGTCCGATTATAGTCTGCGTCAGTAAACTTCAAAAATTGACCACGGTATATCACTTTTGGTATTTACACCTATTCATCCCTCTAGGTGTGTTTAATCCTATTCACCCCTCTAGATGTGCTTAATTACAGAAGCAATTACAGAATTATATCAAATATGGACAATTTTCAAGTGGCATCCATGATAATGGTTTCACAAGCCAAGGCGGTTTATAGCCTTTTCAGCTATCAAAATTGTGAACATTATGTATATAAAACCTGACGTTATATAAACTACAGAAAAAACGAACACTGTTATAATGAAATAGTTAGAACAGAAAAATCAATTTATAGACCGATATCTATCTTAGCCAGAAACAACACACTTGCTTACAGTTTGTGCAACGAACTAAAGCACAATTACAAGTAGTAACTAACCTGTGAAGCGAATTTTATATTATTGGTTCCATTCCTTTGTGTTATTTTCTGGGCAACTCTATCATTAGCCTAATCAAATGCCTAGAAGAGATTTACTCAATTTGAATATAGGCAGCCAGCTGCCTTCAGGAGCAGGAAGATTAACTTGTTGGGCAGCTTTGCCTGCATTTAAACAATTAGAAGCAAATTTAAAAACACTCTGTTATTCGTGCTTTTCATCATGGTCAAAAAGCCAGAAGCAAACCTCTTATAAAATGGCCTTTAGGATCAAGGGTGCTACGCGCTAACTATAGAAAGTTCCTCTATTTACGGCATCATCATTAGCATCTCCAAGAGCAGCCTCGCGCAAATACTTATCAGCCAATTGGACTCTCTTCACATTCTCCTGCTCTTGTACAAGCATATTCCCATACTCAAGGAGCTTCCCTAGAGTCATTTTTGGTTGCTCCAAATTCGGAGGTCCCTCCTTTGAGTTCACTAGTCTTTTCCCAATATTTTCTACCCCAATGCCTGAAACAAATTTCCTGACTTCATCATCATACACCCTTGCCCTGAGAGCACCAAAGAAGTCTGCCAACAAATTAAGACATTGATGATAATACTTAATTGGTGTTTTTTGTTTGCTCTTCATCAGAACTTCAATATTAGTTAAATTTATCTTATGGTAACTTTCTCAGTTCCTTTTCTCCGTTTTCCTAAACTACAGATATTGTTAAGGTGAAGCTTACCAATTGACTGCCCTGGGAAGGTGTCAACAAGCTTGACAATGTCCTGTTTTGGAACATTGTCACTTCGGAAGATACCCGTGCAAACGCCAATTCGGTCTTCTCTAGTAGGAGCCCAGTAGAACTTTTCCATACGACCATCACGGATTAGAGGGGCATACAATGTGGAGAAGTCGTTACCAGTTACAATGAGGGGAACACGGGGATTCTCCTGCTTGTTGTACATGCCAGGGAGCTGGACATTGGTTGGGTTGTCAGCAATGTTCATAAGGGTAGCATTCACCATCTGGTTGTTAACTGTATTGAGTAGTCCCACCCATTCTACCTGCCCCTGCATCAAGATCATTGATGAAGAGGACGCACATCTTTCCTTTCTTGATGATATCTGCTGCCTCGCGGTACCTTTGCCTGATTAATTTTGCAGGCTCTCCAGCATTCCCACTTTCCAATTCTCCGGCACTCATCATAATGGGGCTGAAAATAACAGTTACAAACTTACAAGGACCAAAATTAAGCCACAAAACATGTATGACCAACATTTTTTCAGAAAGAGAAGACTCGCCTGATTCCCATTTTGGCAAACACAAGCTCACACTGAAATGATTTTCCTTGACCTTTGCCTCCCCAAATACCCAAGATGAGAGGAACCTACTTATGAGAATTTTCAAGCCATTATTCTTAAATTTCTTGATTTTAGTGGGACATTGATACCAAAATTAGTGAAAATATATAAAAAAAAAACCTTGATGTTAGGCAAGTTCATGAAGTTCTTAGTTATGTGAACAACAAGCTTATCCATGAAAGCGGGAGCAATGTATAACCCATCCAAGTTATTGTCCATATTGTATCTAAGATAAAACAAATTGAGCAACATATGTAGTATAATGAAAAACCATGTTCTAAATAACTGAAAAGGAATTGAATATGAACTACTGACGAAATGTAAGTTCTTACTGGCGAATACTGGCACTGAAGTAATCATAGGAACTCATGATGGCGGTATGAGTACTGGAATTCACAGGAGCTTGAAAGAGGGAATCCACCATTCCTTTTCCTCTGGTGATGTCCTGTTGGTCGTCGGACACGTCAAATGCAAGGCCTCTCCATCTGTCCTTGGTGGTCTGCTTCTCCTCATCCACTTCTGCAACAACCTTGACATAACCACAAGATATCTTGGAGCTGGTCCCATTCAAGCTCAATTTTTTCATGCTATTGCCAAAGAAGGATGAACTGGGAACAGAAGTTCCAGCACTAGAGCCACTCAAATTGAACTGCACCAGAGTTGTCCCATTTTTTATTCCCAATGAACCACATAACTTGAATGAAATTACTGATTCCATGTTTTCAATTGAATTCCACAAAACCCAAGGAAACCAAAACCCCAATCAGGCTAAACACCCAGATGATCAAATTTTACTATTTTGTATCAAATCATAGGAATATAAAACTCTATTAACTTGTGAACTAATTTTGTTCAGAGAAAGGGAGAGATACGATGTAAACAACAGCAAAAAGTGGAAAAACAAAGAATGTGTTCGATAATAACAAAGCCAGAAACACTTGTCCTTTATTTGTACACGTAAACCACGTAAAAACAAGTGGGTAATGAGGTGGGCGTTGTTTTTTGGACATGGGTACCAGAAAAAGGAGGCGGCTTCTGGGAACTTAATTATTATTGAGGTTATCTCCGCTATCCAGTTGGTATAAGAATTGAATCCAAGAGCATGTATCCACTTTTGCATTATATGCTTAAGAACTATGTGCAGAAGGTAACGAGTTTATAATTTTATATTATTCTATATTTAACTATTTATTTATACCTTGTTCAGTTTGAGTGCTGCATAAATATTAAGTTAAACTGTGTGCTCAACTCCTCGTTTATCAGCCTGCAAGTTGGTTGTTGAAAGTTCACATCCATTGCAAGCAGATCAGTACATACATCATACATACTACTGCAAATTGCACCAACATTTTGAGCTTTTAGTAGAAGCAATACATCCATTGGGATAATAAAGTGACATCAACTATCTCAAATAAGTTGCAAACAAATTACACTGGAATCTAAAACAGTTGGACCTGGCCGGAAAGTTGACAAAGAACATCACGCTGAGTTTAAAGAGTTGATGACTTTATGCTCCGAAGATCATGTTCCAAGTGCTTCTAATCATCAAAGAGACATCTTTCATCTCTGGTCTCATTTCCGGTTTCTCCCGTGCACACAGTAAACCAATTTCTACAACAGAAACCAAATGATCTAATTCAAATTTTTTGAAGTTTTCCCTCAATTCATCATCCAATATCCTTAGTACTTCATCAGGAATTGCTGCTTGTACCCATTTCTGAAGATTGAATTCTCCACCAAACGTCTCTTCAGTTGGCCTCTTTCCCGTTAACATCTCCAGTAGAAGTATCCCATAACTGTACACATCACCTTTAGTTGAGACTTGGCCCCCAAGTCCATACTCTACAATTGCAAAAATGAAGGTTAAAATTCCATATAGTTAAAATACCAATTTCAAGAAAATGTCATGAACATAATAATCATAGATGGTACCTGGTGCAATATAGCCAATGGATCCTTTTAGCCCAAGGGTGCTACTTATGCGGTCAGCAAAGGCAGTGCCATAAAGAATCCTCGCAAGTCCAAAATCCCTAACATGAGCAATCATGTTTTGGTCAAGTAGAACATTACTCGGTTTGAGATCACAGTGCACTACAGGAGTTTCGCAGTCATGATGAAGGTATTCCATTGCAGATGCGACATCTATGGCTATCTCTAGTCTCTGTTTTAGACTTAAACTCGGTCTTGAATCTTTGGTTTCATGGTGAAGCCAACTCTCCACACTTCCATTCGGCATGAATTGTAAAACCAGTGCCTTGAAGCTTGGAGTTGAACAAGCACTAATGATCTTAACTAGATTCCTATGTCGGATGTTTTTGAGGGCTTCACACTCAGCTATGAAGCTTTTGGAAGCTCCACTTTGATCCATGTCAAATACTTTGACAGCAGCCACTGTGCCATCACCTAGAACACCCTTGTAAACAAAGCCAAAACTTCCTCTTTCAATCAACTTCTCGGGACTGAAATTATTTGTTGCACTCCTCAGATTGTAGTAGGAATACAATCTGCGAGGACCATCAAATGAAGTCACATTTGTAACTGTTGAACCTTGTTGCATTTTCCTCTTCTTTAATAATGTCACAAGGAAACACAATACAACGAGAGTACATATAGCAGCTGACGTAGCAACTCCCACAATAAGAATCCTTCTTGATCTATGGGAGTGGCCTTTAATGGTAGTACACTTGGATAGTCCTAAATCTGATAGCCCTCCACAAAGCCCAGAATTATCATTGAGAAAAACGCCAGATGTATTTAGAAAGATGCCTTTTTTGGGAACTTCACCTTGAAGCTCATTGGCAGAGAGGTTTAAGAGCTTAAGGTACTGAAGAGTACCAAGGGAATTAGGAATGGACCCGGATAAATTGTTGGATGAAAGATCAATATACTCGACACCTTTTAAGTTGGATAATGAACTGGGAATTGGTCCTTCAAATGAGTTTTCAGACAGATCGAAATACAACAAATTCAAACATTGACCAATAGTGGATGGAATTGCTCCTGACAGTTTGTTTTTCGAGACATCTATAACTTGCACCATTTTTAAGTTGCCAACTTCAGAAGGCAAAGGCCCAGTTAGAGAGTTCGAAGAAACATTTATTAGTGTACCTAGATTTGGGAAGCTAAAGATCTCTTTTGGTATCTTGCTGCTAAAGTTATTCATAGACAGATCCAAAAGTTGGATATGTTGACAATTGGATAGGCTTGATGGGATGGTACCTGTTAGATTGTTTGTACTTAAACCCAATTCATATAATTGGGTCAAGTTACCAAGTGATTCAGGTACTAAACCAAATAAAAAATTTAAATCCAAGTACAAGAGCTGCAAATTTTGAAGGTTCTTTATAGTAGACGGAATGTTTCCGGTAAAGAAATTTGATTCCAAGGACAAAAGAGTGAGACCACCCAAATTTCCAACACTTTCTGATATGATTCCTTCAAAATGATTCTCCCCCATTACCAACAACGAGAGCTGGCTCGACAAATTACCTATTGAGGAGGGAAGCTTGCCAGTAAACTGATTAGTAGCTAAAGAAAATACTTGCAGAGAGGTTGAGTTGGTTAGTGAAGTTACAAAATCCAACCCACTTTCTCCTTCACTCGACAATTGATTGATTTCAAGATTCAAAATGATTATATTTTGAAGATTCCACAACAAAGGAACTTGTCCTGTGAATTTGTTGACAGAGAAATCAGCACGCTCAAGGCTTGTAGCATTGGAGAGAGACAAAGGAAGTTGACCTTGAAACAAATTGCCTCCCAAAAAAAGGGTAGTTAGATTAGGCAATACAGTAAACAAATTAGATGGAAGATAACCTGAGAGATTATTCTTGACCAAAGCCATGATAATTAGAGAAGAGAGATTGAAGATTGAACTTCGAATTTCACCTGAAATACTGTTGATTCATATATCTAGCTGCCAAAGAAGATTGAGATTACCTAGTTCAGTTGGAATTGGCCCATGTAGATAATTTGATTCCAATATGAGGTTGTTAAGAGAAGGTTTCCAAAAGAGGAAGGTATGAGCCCTGTGAGGTTATTATTTGAAAAGCTCAAATCTTGAAGCATTACCAAGTTTCCTATCCCATATGGAATTGTTCCTTCAAGCCTGTTTTTGGAAAGATCAATAGCGTGAAGCCTAGAACAGTCGCTAAGGGATGAAGGAATTAGTCCATGGACGTTGTTCGACGATAAATTTAGCGTCTCTAGACGAAAAAGATTGTCAATCTCAACAGGAATCATACCATGAAAATTGTTGCCTTCCAAGTTAAGAATTCGGAGGAAAGAAAGGTTAGTGATGTAGGGTGTGATCGTTCCGGTGAGAGTGAGGTTTTGGAGAGTGAGACCAGTGACACGGGTTTTCTTATTATTGCACAGAACTCCATACCAAGTGCAGATAGATGAGTTTTTGTTCCAAGTATCCAAGACCCGATTTGGGTCATCAGTTACTTGAGATTTGAAGGAGAGTAGAGCTGTTTGGTCTGTATAATTGTCTAATAGAGTTCGAAAAGGTGCTTGTGAATGAGATAGTGTGACCAAGAGAGCAAGAAAAAGGATGGCAATTGAACATTTCATGGAGCTTAATGTCCTTGTATATCTTTTACTTTGGAAGTGAAATGAGCTGAGGGCTAAGAGAATGGTTTAAGCACATTCAGAGGTGGGAATTTTAAGTCAAAATTGTTTACTAGGCATGCAGAAGGACTTGTGTGAAAACAGCATGAGAAGTACTCCTGTGTAAACAGTTATGGTTGAGGCATCTGACTTTAAAGAAAAGGAGACTTGCACTAGTGTGAAAATAGTTATGGTTGAGGCATCTGACTTTAAAAATAAGGTGTTTAATTATTGTAGATGCATAATTTTTTTTAGGTTGACTACTACTGACTTTCTTAATTGTTTATAAAAGTTTAATTATCTAGGCCTACTCAGGTGGCGTAATATAAATGGGTTAGCAACAACCATTCATTACCAACATGGTTTTTAAAGTGTCAACAAGTCTTACCGTATGGTGAATAAGAAATGAAAAATATAAAGAATTTTCACCAAATTAACTGAAAAGATTTTTTCTTGCAACTGGCAGTAACATCACAAAATTTCATAAACAAATTGATAAAGAACAAGTTTTTCTTTTCGATTTGGGATTACCCCCATCTCGAGCCTAACTAAATCCTTGTAAACAAATTATTATAATCTATAATAGTCATGTCATAACTAAGGGTTACCACACCTTGTTCTCTCCATCTCCATCATCACCATCACCATCACCATTACATGGACGATTATCATATACACTGTGATGTGATAAAATATATAATTGCAAGTGCTCAATGTTAAATTGAAGAACTGACAAGTATAGGTCGAACCCACAAAGACTAAATTAATTTTAATGTATCCTTAATATCTATTTTAGTCGAATTACAGATTGAGAATTGATAAAACTAGAATATGAAAACTAATAATTAGGAAGCAATCTAGAAATCCGAATTCATTAAATAATAAACATAATATAATATTCAATCTCTTCTATTTTTATAACTCAACTATGATTTTGATCTTCCTTCCCTTTAATTTAGTAATTTTACAATTATCGTGAGCAAGTATAAATTATGAAAATTTAAGGATTAACTATAACCCATTAAAACTTTTTCGAGCAAGCATGAAAAGCTCATATCTTAACAATAATATATCAAAACATCTTAATTAATTTAAAATCACATAAGAATTATAAAAGCGAATGTATTTCAATAACGAAACATGAAGGCAAAATCAATTAAACATAAAAGAATAAATAATAGAAGAGATGAAAAATATCATCATGAATAATTATTTAATTTCATCTTCATCCTAGATATAAAAAATTAACTAGACATGAAAATAAATAAACTAACTAAAATAAAGAAGAGAAGAATATTAAAAATAAATAAGAAAACTCCCTTTAATTAAGGATCATCCAACGAACGTATACAATGAAGAAGTAATTTAATCTACTCCTACTCCTAACCTAAACTAATTTCCTAATTTAGATTCATTGAACTTGGTCTTTTTTGTTCCCTTTTATGTTCTTATTCCCTTCTTGGCTTCAATCTAGAAGAGGTTGAATATGTAGAGAGACTGCACCAAGGAGTGCACTGAAGAGAAGACGATCCTGACGCTTCCATGTTGTGTAAGCTGGATTTGGAGCAGACTTACCATTAGCAGTGACTGTTGGTGTGGGACTAGGATGAGACATGTTAAGAAATCCATAGAGATCATATCTTTCTAATAGACTTCGGATTTGGAGGTTCCAAGTGATGTAATTGGTGGTGGTCAGTTTTGTGATGTTTAAAGTGTTGATGCTAACAAGAGAATTATTTGGGACTTGAGTATTTTGAATGGTGGTATAAGCAGTGGAAGATGCATAAGTGTCTTCGGAAGCCATTATGGTTGAAGAAGAATTATGAGCAAAAAAAAAAGAGAGGAAGAAATAGGTAAGGAACGTGGGTGCTTTGATATTATAACAAGATTAGAAAATAATGGCTTGTTTTTCATTGAACAGAGGTGAGGTATATATACAGGTATGGGATGAGATTGAGTTGTTTTCTCAATCTTAATTAAAGATCATACAAATATTCTAAATCTAGCTAATTACCTAATCTATGGGATTTGATGTCAATTCAAATTGTTTTCTCAATCTTAATTAAAGATCAATCAAATATTCTAAATCTAGCTAATTACCTAATCTATGGGATTTGATATCAATTCAATTTATTTACAACAAACTTAATAGCATAACACACGCTTAATTCCTCTATAAACTAGATGATCAATGGTAAAAATTCCCTTCAACATATTTATAATCAATATTTCGATCGGAATTAAAAAAAAAAAAAAAACCTTTACAAAGAACAGTAACTAGTAATACTTACTATTTGATTATTTATACTGCATAATGATGGAATAAAGGGAATGACGATGAATGGATTTATTCCCGTGTCTAAAAGAAATGGCATACACTAATTAACATGCAAAATTACACGTACGTACAAAAATTTTCATGTAGAAACAAGAAAATCTAATCGAAGAGTCCGATAAAAGCTGGATAGGTACTGCAAATCTGCAACCATCTTCAAACATGTACAAAGTACAAAATAATTCTATTCCACCAAATAAGTTAAAAATAATTTATATATATATATATATATATATATATATATATATATATAGGGTGTTACAGATTCCCATTGATGGCAGCCTCTAATTCTGACCTGTAAATCCCCATCTGTGCCATTCATGATCTCGCAACACTGTCTCCGTGGTGCCTACACATTTGGTAGTAGTATTATTGGTATAAACGTGTTAGCTACTATTTAATTGATTCATCACTTCTAAAATATGATCATGAAGTTTAATTTTTCAACGTTAATTTCAGGTATTTTAAAATTTAAAATTGATAAATTTTGTAATTTGTAGTACTATATAGATAGTTTATAATTTATAATTGTATGTCAAAAATTAAATTAATTCATATCAAATTTTAATTTTAAAATATCTCAAATTAAATTCAAAAAATTAATATTGAACGAGTCAAACTGCTTTAATATTTAAGATCAATGAATTAAATTAGGTCCTGACCAAAATTAATTAATCTTGTTATAATTAGTCAAATCAATAATTTTTAACATTATAAAAATAGCAATTTAAAATAAAATTGATGCAGCTGGTTTCAGAATTATTTTTCTTATTGGCTGAAATTTAAAATAATGAAAGACAAATTTCTTACCTTTTTCCACATGTCAACATCTGATTTAGCCGCTGAAACATTAACATATCGGATGGGCAAGGCAGGCTCATACTCCTTCCGCTTACATTTGTTTCCTTGATTAGCCAATGTCCTTTCATACGTGGTTAGGGTCTCACCCATTTCATTATCCTCAACCCGGTGCAAGAAATACATTATGGGTTGCTCACATGGGTCGGAGCTCATGCCCCGGGTGTTAAATGTGAAAGGCTCCTTACTCCAGCTCCTCCACGAAACAAACGTCCGAAACACCGTTTCCAACAGCTTTGCCGTTACCAGTTTCGGGTACAACTGCACGGTGTAGCCCCATGAAACCGAAACGGACCAATTTCGCCTCAAGTCATAGCAGAAGCTATGCTGAAGGACCCGACCCGGATCCGCATTATATGCATGAACCAACTTCTTAACCGACTCGACCCGGTTTAGACCGGGGAACACTGGCTGCACATAGTCAAGATGGTGCAGTGACACCAGCGGGGCAAGCGGGTGTGCTGCAAGTAATCCATATGCGTCTACTCTTATATCAACCTAAAAAGTGGAAATTAAAATTCTCATGCAAATTAAATAAAAATGAGATTTATTTTCTTTCCACATTTATATATGGCTTTCTATTCACTAATTATAGTATAATAAGAAAAATATCTCTTTGTTCCACATTTTTAAAATCTCGATCGAATATTAGGATATATGTATATATATATAGGGAGGCCTTGTAGTAACTTAGGTTCTTTATGGGTCTTGTCTATACACCCTTTTTGGATAGTTGATAAAAACATTGGAAGAAATTTGAGATTGAAACATAAATATACTGGTAAGCAAACATGTTATCCGAAACTTTTATTTTAATATGAGGGGACCCCACATAGTCGACGTATTGTCAGTTTGTTTAAATAAAGCGAATTTTAATATTAAATAATGCTTTCGTAGAATGCGACTTATGCAAATTTTGCTTTTTATTTTTATTTTAAGCATTTCTCCATTAATAGTCATGACTCGAAACATTGTGTAAACTTAAAAAATATAAAATCTAAAATTATTCTACAAGCTCTTACATTTATTAATAAAAAATAAAGAAAAAAAAAAAAAAAAAATCCAATAAGCACAACCTCTTAAAACGTATAAAAGCTTATATCCTATTTGTGGCACAAGTTCTTTATTTGCTATTTTTATAACAATATTTGTTATTTTATAAAAACAAATATTTTATAAAAACAAATATTTTATAATAACAAATAAAGAATATAAAATATTTTATAAAAACAAATATTTTTATAATAACAAATAAAGAATATAAAATATTTTTTATAAAAATAGCAAATAAAGAATTATAAAAATATTTGTTATTTTATAATAGGATATAAAATAGGATATAAAATATTTTTATAATTCTTTATATAACAAATATATTAATTTCTTCCCACTTTAATTTAAAGTATTAATTCTTTATGATATTTTATATCCTATTTTATATAACAATAGCATATATTTGTATTTCACTAAATGAAAGAGTTATAAAAAATAGCAAATAAAAAACTTGTGCCACAAATAGGATATAAGCTTTTTATACAAGCCGGAAGAGGTTGTGCCGGTTTGGATTTTTTTTTTTTTTTTTTTTTTAATTAACAAATAAGAAGAGCTTGTAGCGTAGGAGTATTTTATATTTTTTAAGTTTACGAATGTGTCAATGAAATAACAAATTTGCATAAGTCGCATTACTATGACATTATTTAATATTAAAATTGCTTTTATTTAAACAAACTAACAACATGTTGACTATGTGGGTCCTCATATTAAAATAAAGTTTGAAAGTTGTGCTAACTTTGTGATATTTATGCTTCAATCTCAAATTCTAATAATAAGTATCAACTATCCAAAAGGAGATATAAGAGATAAGACATATATATATATATATATATATATATATATATATATATATATATATATACAGTAGTATGATAAGGAAATAATAATGTCAAACTTGAAAACATGATATCATTTCATAGTATTATATCACTATAATCTCGATTTTTTTTGCAAGACAATAATAATTGACAAATGAGATACTACTTTTTTTTTGTGAAATTGAGAGCATATTTGACCTCCCCACGCTAAATTTAAGAAATTTACAAATAATTACTCAGCTACTTGGTGTAAAGAAAACTCTGCGCAGCACATTGTTTTTGGCCACATTTTATTGTGTAATTTATTACAATAAATTCTTTTAAAATACATATCTAGTAAAGATAACTAATCTCCCAAGCTGATATTAAGTGATTTTATGGGTAAGAATGATAATCTATTGTCACATTTGAATTTTCATTTTAATTAATGTATTTAACTAAACGTTTAAAAATACTTGGGAGAGAGAGAACCTGATGGAAACCGAGTTCTTTGGTAACCGGTACACCAATCTCGCTCATGCAACCCTGGATTTTCTGATCGGATCCATACAACGACGCATAACGATCTATACACCCGTCTAAAACCCTAACAAGCTCCGCCGCTAAAGGATAACTAATTGCAAACCCTCCGCCGCCGTACGCCATCGTATACGAATGTATCACATCTTGTTCAACACTCTCCGAATTCCCACCAACATAATACATCTGATTATGATCATATTTCCCCAACACTGTTACCAAATTCTCCGTAAAAAACACCGTATCGTCATCCCCCAACACGAACCACCTCACATTCCCCAACCCTAGCGCAAAACTCTCCTTCACAATGCGGGCGATGCGTATAGCGGACCGTGACCCGTACCAGCTTGTGTACTTAAACCGAGACGTATCCTCCGACACACGATACGGCGGCGACGTCTGGTGCCAACTCATGTTATCATCCGGCTTTTCGTCCAACCAAACAAACCCGCGTGTGACATTAGATTTCCACCATAACTCACAATAACGGCGGCGTGCGTTCCAAGTCTTAGCTGAGCCACCGATACCAAACAATATATGGGAAATATTGGTTTCGTCGTAATAATCGGAGCCGTAGAAATAATCTGATGCGGTATGAATGAAGGTTTGTTGTTGACAATTGGAACAACCGAGCCATTGGGAGTTATTATTGGAGAAAGCAGAATAAGAGATGAGAGAGATTGAGGCAACAAGGCAAATGGCTAGAAAACCTTTCATGAACGATGAGAAAATGTCAGTGATTTTGATGAGGGGCAATACTGGGAGTTGTTTCAAAGGTTTTTGAGGATCTTCATTAATGGATTCCATATTGTTTGAAAGAAGATAGAGAGACTGAAAATCTGGGAGTTAGCTCAGAAGAGTCTGAGTTCTAATAGGAATGGGATTCTTTTATATAGTAACTTTTTTTTTGGACTAAAAGACAAAATGTACCCCAAACTTTAATTCTTATTTATCTGTGCACCCTAAACTTAAAAAGGTATCTAAATACACCCCAAACTTAATATTGCGTTACAAAACGCACACTTTTACCAAATAGTCGGTCAAAAGTGACCAGCTATGACTGGCAAGGCTTGAATGTTTATTATAGAGGGGGTAAGATTGGTAATTTACATTTTAAATATAAGAATTTTAAAATAGTTACCATACAATTAAAAAAAAATGGAATTTTGGGAAAAATCTGTTTTTAGAATTTTAAAATTTCAAAAACAGTTTTTAAAAAACAACTTTTTTTAAAAAAAATACGGTTTTTAAAAACAAAAACAATTTTTTTTAAAAAATACGGTTTTTAAAAACAAAAACAATTTTTTTTCAAAAATACGATTTTTAAAAACAAAAACAATTTTTTTAAAACAAAATAAAATTCTTTTATTAAAAATTTGTTTAAAAATTTGTTTTGTTTTAAAAACCGTATTTTTTTTTTTAAAAATTTTGTAACAGTTAAACTTTTTTTTGTAACAGTTTTAAAATTTATTTTAAAATTTGTAACAGTTTAAAATTTTAAATTTTTAAAAAATTTTGTAACAGTTTTAAAAATTTATTTTAAAACTTGTTACAATTTTTCAAAAACAAATTCTATTTTAAAAACAAAAACATTTTTTTTTTTAAAAACACGATTTTAAAAATAAAAACAATTTTTTAAAAATACGGTTTTGTTAAAAAATTTAAAAATACGGTTTTGTTAAAAAATTTAAAAAATTGTTTTTGTTAAAAATTCTGTTTTTAAAATTCTGTTTTTAGAATTCTGTTTTTGAAAAATTTGTAATAAATTTTAAAATAAAATTTTAAAACTGTTACAAAATTTTTAAACTGTTACAAATTTGTAACAAATTTTAATATAAATTTTAAAACTGTTACAAAAAAAAATTTTAACTTGTAAAATAAAATTTTGTAACAGTTTTAAAAATTTATTTTAAATTTTTTACAATTTTTTCAAAAACAGAATTCTATTTTAAAACAAAAACAAATTTTTTAAAAAAAACACGGTTTTAAAAACATTTTTTTAAAAAAAAATACAGTTTTATTAAAAAATTTAAAAATACGGTTTTGTTAAAAAATTGTTTTTGTTAAAAAAATCTGTTTTTAAAAAGTTTAAAAATTCTGTTTTTGAAAAATTTGTAATAAATTTTAAAATAAAATTTTAAAACTGTTACAAAATTTTAAAAAAATTTAAAATTTTAAACTGTTACAAATTTTAAAATAAATTTTTAAAACTGTTACAAAAAAAAAATTTAACTTGTAAAATAAAATTTTGTTTTTGAAAAATTTTGTTTTTGAAAAATTCTGTTTTTTAAAAAAAATTCTATTTTTGTATAAACTGTTTTTGAAATTCTGTTTTTAAAATAGATTTCTGTTTTGTAAAAATTTGTTTTAAAATTCTGTTTGGAACATAATATTTTGTAAAAATTTGTTTTAAAAAAATTTATTTTTGTAAAAACTATTTTTGAAATTTTAAAATTCTAAAAACAGAATTTAAAAATAATTTTTTTTTAAAAAATACGGTTTTTAAAAACAGAATTTTTTTTTTTAAAAAAAATACGGTTTTTATGATTGTTTGAGGACTAAAAGACAAAAGAAATATAATTGTTAAACATTCAAGCCTCAGCCGGTCATAGCCGGTCATTTTTGACCGACTAATTGATAAAAATGTGTGTTTTATAACGTAATATTAAGTTTGGGGTGTACTTAGATACCTTTTTAAATTTGGAGTGCACAGATAAATAAGAAGTAAAATTTGAAGTGAATTTTGTCTTTTAGTCCTTTTTTTGTGTCATTTTTTGATGGTTGACAATAACACGGTTAGATTATAATATTACACATGTTTAGAGGAATAACTCGTGTCAAATATACTTCGTTAACGATAAATTAATACTTCAAATGTTTAAAAATTAGATATATATTTTTAAAAACAATGATTTTTAAAAATAACTTATGTTTTCAAATGCTTTCTTATATTAATTATAAAAAAAATTAGTGACGGTCTAATGGTCAAAAAATAATTAAAATAATGATGAATTAATACATTTTATAATTCTATATTAAGTAATATATATATATATATATATATATATATATATATATTAAACAGACTAAAAAGAATAATAATAATAATTTATCTCTAATTTGGAATAATAGAATTTACCATTGCATTTAATTTGTTTACCTCCACCAAAAAGTAAAAATAACATACATTAACTATAGTATTTATTGATTGTTTGAATTTATGACACTAAGTCTGAAAATAATAAATAGATAATCTTAAACAACAATGACGTTTTTATAAAAAATATTATGATATTTTTTCCACAACATTTTTTTAACAAAACGTTGTAGATACATATAAAAAAACGTTATCTATTTATAAAGACAATTTTTAATTTTAAATAGATAACGTTTTTAAAAAAAAAACGTTATCTATGTAAAAAGGAAAAAAAACACACGGAACTTAAAATTTGAAATTAAAAGGACTTTATCTTTTCCTTCCAGTACTTTCCCGTCTTTGCTCTCATTTCACCAGCACATCTCATTCTCCTCCCTCTCAACTCCCTCTAACCCTAGAAATAGTGGCGGCGTAGTGGTGCATCACATCTCATCTCATTCACCAGTACGTTCTCTTTCCTAGGGTTATTCCCTCTCTTCAAACAGTTGACGATGATGCAGGAGGTTGTTAATAACGGCGAGTCGCAGAACGGAAACTCCAAGGTGGTGCGACATTCTCGACATTGAAGCCTCAGCTGTTCGTGGAGGCTCCGAAAGCAAGCGACGTCGTACTATTCTACAAGGAAGCGTTTGGAGCCGAGGAGGTGAATCGCGTCATGCATCCCAAAAGAAAGGCACCACACTTTCTCTCTCTCTGAAAACCCTTGTTAGCGTACTTTGTAATCGAAGCTTCTTCAATGGCGAATAACAATTTACCTCGAAGAATTATCAAAGTAAGTCACTTGATCTTCCTCTTCTCCTATTTCTCGATCCCTTCCCCTATTCATTTTGATTTAATTTCTTCGTCCTTGTTTAGCATTGTTTATAATCAAATTCATTATCTGGAGATTGTTTATAATCAAATTCATTATCTGGGTTGACTGATACTTCACTTCAATAAGCCTATAACTTCAAGGGGTTTGGTTGAGAAGGAACCTGAACTTGAAACATCTCAGAGAGTTCGTTCAGTTAAGATTAAGAGTTCTGCAGAACATGAGAAAGAAATGATGGCAAAAATTCCCAAGTTTAAGGCTCGTCCAATCAATAAAAAGGTATTCATATTTAGAATCTCTTTCTTGAGTTATGCAAGTCCGTATATTTGAAGTAATTGGTCTTTCTGATTGTTGCAGATTTTAGAAGCTCTAACGTTGCCAACATTGCCGAGAAGTACTCTATAGCTTCCAGAATTTCAGGTAAATTTTAGTTTGGGTAGATATTATTGAGAAAAATATACAACAGTTAGGAAAACATAAAAAGAATAATTGGACCTTGTGCAGGAATTTCACTTGGAAATAATGGTGTTGCTTCCTTGTTGCAGAAGAACTTCTGGCTGAGAGCAAGAAGGCCTATTTAAGCTTTTGCCTTGCAATTTGGTTGAGGTTTTTTGTACATTAGAAGTATTATATTTTATGGATAGTTTAATTAGGTAATAGTTTAATTTTATGGATAGTTTGGTATATTTTGTGGATGTAGTCAAATTCACAATTCAATATAGTAGTAATTATATTAAAAATTGAATTTGAGATGTATGGATAGTTTGGTATTATTGGGATGTAAACGTATTATATGGTATTAATATTCTTTATAATTGGCATTACAAAGAATTATTGGGATGTAAACGTATTGTATGGTATTAATATTCTTTGTGATTGTAGCTATATATCATGACATTAGCATAATGCAGGTGCATTGGTAATATAGGTGAACCACAACCTTTTTTTTTCTTTTTCTTTTTTATCTACAACATTTTAAAAATATTGTATATTTGTATAAACTACAATATTTTTATCCAGAAAACGTTGTGGAATTATACCTTCTACAACGTTTTCAAGCATCTACTAATTTATGTAAAATAAATCTACAACATTTTTTCCTTAAAAAATGTTGTATAATGTGTCTAACTACAACGTTTTAAAAACATTGTGTAAGGGTGTCAAATAGATGACACCCTTAACCACGACGTTTTTCTGATTGAAACCACAACGTTTTTTCTGCGTTATCTATTTACTGTTTTGTAGTAGTGTGAGTTTAATAAATTGATATATGTTATAAAAGATTACTAAAATTAAGAACAAAATGATTAGAGAAAAGAGAGTATTCTCATAATATTTTCTATATATATTTTTCAATCTCTTTTACAATGCTCTTATTTATAGATATATGGACTTGGAAGTTTCAAAACTCAAAAGTCATGAGTTAAAACTTAATGAATATGGGAGTTCCATACTTAATGAACATGGGGGTTCCAAAATTCTAAAGATCATTACAATTAAATCTAGACATCCATAAATATATATGTTATAATTTTATAACACTCCCCCTTGAATGTTTATTGTATAGCCATACGCATTAAAAGCTGCCTCATTAAAAACCTTACCAGGAAAAATCCAATGGGAAAAAACCTTGGTTAATAAGGAAAAAAGAGTATAGCGCGTATTAGCTCCCCCTCATGAATGTATCCTTAATTCCTTCAAATTGTCGCGTTCCAATATTATGGCCTTGATCCTAAAACGTTGTAGTTGGTAAAGCTTTGGTGAAAAAAGCTGCTAGATTATCTTTTGATCGAATTTGTTGAATTAACATCAATGTCACCACACTTATCAAGGTCATGTGTGAAAAAGAATTTTGGTGAGATATGCTTTGTCCTATCACCTTTGATGTATCCTCCCTTTAATTGAGCTATACATGCAGCATTGCCTTCATACATATGGTTGGAGTTCCTTTGCTAGAGGATAAACCACATGTTTCACGAATATGTTGAGTCATTGATCTTAACCACACACATTCTCGACTTGCTTCATGGATTGCAAGTATTTTAGCATGATCTGATGAAGTGACAACTAATGTTTGTTTTGTAGATCTCCATGATATAGCAGTATCACCACACATAAAGAGATAACCTATTTGAGATCGACATTTATGTGGATCAAATAAATATCCTGCATCAGCATATCCAATTAATTTATGATTATTATTATTTGAATAAAATAAGCCAATATCCATAGTTCCTCGTAGGTAACGAAAAATATGTTTAACCCCATTCCAATGTCTCCGGGTAGGAGAAGAACTATATCTTGCTATTAAGTTCACAGAGAATGTTATATCAGGTCGTGTAAATTATTAGCAATACATTAACGCACCAATTGCACTTAGGCGTGGTACTTCAGGACCAAGTAATTATGTATTATCCTCACGAAGTCTAAAAGGGTCCTTTTTCACATCAAGTGATCTAACAACCATTGGGGTACTCAATGGATGAGCTTTATCCATATAAAATCTTTTAAGGACCTTCTCTGTGTAAGTTGACTGATGAATGAAAATTCCATCTCTAAATGCTCGATCTACAGGCCGAGATAAAATTTTATTTTTCCTAAATCTTTCATCTCAAATTCTTTATTTAAATAATTCATTGTTTTTGGAATCTCATCATGAGTTCCAATAATATTTAAATCATCAACATACTGTGAATAATAATAAAAAAGCGGATTACGACTTCTTTATAAAAACACATGGGCATATAGGGTTATTATTATACCATTCTTTTAATAAATATTCACTAAGACGATTGTACCACATACGTCCTGATTGCTTTAATCCATATAGGGACCTTTGCAACTTGATTGAGTAAACTTTCCGGGGATTTAAATTATATGCTTCAGGCATTTTAAATCCTTCAGGGATTTTCATAT
Organism: Panax quinquefolius; assembly: GCA_020205615.1. Lineage (NCBI taxonomy): Eukaryota > Viridiplantae > Streptophyta > Magnoliopsida > Apiales > Araliaceae > Panax > Panax quinquefolius. Next base: position 144,305,768 of record CM035167.1, read on the forward strand.
AAACATCATTATCAATTAACCCATATAAATAGGCTGTAACAACATCCATTAGACACATATCTAATTTTTCATGGATTGTCAGGCTAATAAGATACCACAATGTAATTGCATCTATCACAGGAGGATATGTTTCATCATAATCAATGCTAGGTCTTTGTGAAAACCCTTGTGCCACAAGTCGTGCCTTATATCTTACGATTTCATTTTTTTCATTTCTTTTTCGTACAAATACCCATTTGTATCCAACTGGCTTTACTTCTTCGGGTGTTTACATGTTCAAAAACTTCACGTTTTACAAGTGAATTTAATTCTGCCTGGATTGCTTCTTTTCATTTTGGCCAATCAGTTTTGCGTCTACATTCTTCGATAGAATTAGGCTCAAAATCCTCATTTTCTTTAATTATATCAAATGATATATTATATGAAAAAATGTTGTCAACAACTATCTCACTTCGGTTCTATATTTTCTTTGTAGAGACATAACTTATCAAGATCTCATCATTTTTATTATTTTCAGGTACCTGAACTTCTTCTGGGGTTTTAGCTATGTCTATATCCTCATGAATATTTTTTTCCTCAATAATACCCACTTGTTTATTTACTTCTTTTCTTTTTCAAGGATTTTTGTCTTTCAAACAGATTTGTCTACCACGCTTCTGGCGTGCATTAGACTCATTTGCTATAATTTTCGCACATTGTTCTATTGGAACTTCAATCCGAACTGGAGTATTTACAACTGGTATATGAGATTTGGTTACTCTTTTTGAGTCAGTGAATGCATTTGGTAGCTGATTTGCTATATTTTGCAAACGAAGTATCTTTTGAACTTCTTGTTCACATTGTTTTGTACGAGGATCAAAATTCAATAATGATAATGCATTCCAAGTTATATCTTTATCCAGCTATTTAATTTCTCCCCCTAATGCTGGGAACATAGTCTCATCAAATTGATAGTCGGCAAATCGTGCTGTAAATGAATCACTTGTTAAGGGTTCAAGATATTTAATTATTAATGGGGACTCAAACCCAATATATATTCCCAGCCTCCTTTGAGGACCCATCTTTGTACGTTGTGGAGGATAAATTAGAACATATGCCGCATAACCAAAAATTCTTATATGGGAAATATTTGGCTCATGACCAAAAACCAATTGTAATGGGGAGAGTTTATGATATTATGTTGGCCTAATACGAATAAGTACTGCTGCATGTAAAATAGCATGCCCCCAAATAGAGACAGGAAGTTTTGTTCTCATGAGCAATGGTCTTGCAATTAACTGGAGGCGTTTAATAAATATTTCAGCAAGACCATTCTGAGTATGAACATAAGAAAAATGATGTTCGTTATTTATCCCAAGTGACATGCAATAATCATTAAATGTTTGGGATGTAAATTCACCAGCATTGTCAAGACAAATAGTCTTGATTGTATAATCCGGAAATTGTGCTCGTAATCTAATGTTTGGGATGTGAATTCACCAGCATTTTCTAGTAGTGCAAGTAATCTCGCAAATGCCAGGTTACAAGTTGATAATAAGCACACATATATGTGACCATCTTGTAGATGCATCTATTAAAACCATAAAATATCTAAATGGTCCACTTGGTGGGTGAATATGCCCACAAATATCTCCTTGAATCCATTCTAGAAACATTGGGGATTCAATCCAAATTTTAGTTAGTGATGGTCTAATGACCAATTTGCCTTGAGAACAAGCAGCACACGAGAATTCCTTAAATTGAAGAATCTTCTGGTTCTTCAATGGATGACCATGTGAATTCTCAATAATTCTTTGCATGATTATTGATCCAGGATGACCCAACCGGTCATGCCAAATAATAAAATTATTTGGTTCATTGAACTTCTGGTTCATTATTGCATTGACTTCAATTGTACTAATACTTGTATAGTACAAACCTGAAGATAGAACGGGTAATTTTTCCAATATTTGTTTTCCAGTAGAGACATTTGATATGATGTAAATATATTCTATACCATTGTCATTGGCTGTCTCAATATGGTACTCGTTAAGACGTATATCTTTAAAACTTAGCAGATTCCTTCTTGATTTAGTGGAAAATAAAGCATTATCAATAATAAATTTTGTTACACTAGGAAGCATTATATTGGCTCTTCCGGAGCCTTCAATCAAGTCTGATGAACCTGATATTGTATCCACATAAGCTTTCATCATTTTTAGATTTAAAAAATATTTCTTATGTCTGAGAATAGTATGCGTCGTTGCACTATCTGCTAAGCATATATATCCACCACTGATATTAGGCTCATTTATAGCATGACGCCAATCCATATTTTCTTCATAAAAGGAATAAATAATAAGTTTATAATAAGACATAATATTAATAACACAAACCAACATAAAATGAACAAAATACATTGAAATTTATTAGCATAAAAGAAACACTCTTAAAAAGGATTAACATAATTTTGAACTAATTATTTTTATTACAAGAAATATTAACCTGCTCATTATTTTGCTCAAAGAAATCTGCAACATCAAGGTGTGTCATATCCATAATATCAAAATAAATATCATTATTATCTTGATGTGGATGAGAAATATTTATTTCTATGCTCTTTTCCTTTCCTTTCAAAGAGGACTGATATAAATCAACAAGATGTTTGGCCGTACAACAGGTACGAGCCCAATGTCCTTTCATTCCACACCGATAACAAATATTTTCTTCCTTCTTGGTATCTCTGTTATTTATATTCTTCCCCTTTTCTTGTTTCTCCTCCACTACAAGAAAAAAGCTTAAGTCCGACGGATTATTCCGTCGGACATAAGACTATTCAGTCGAAAATATATTATTTCCGACGGAAATATCCGTCAGATATTCGATCATAAATATTCGCATCGAAAATACAATCCGTCAAAAATTTCGTCAGATATTCATTATCCTCGACGATCGTATCTCTGACGGATGTTCGTCGAACATTAACTATCTTCGACAAAATATATAGGACAAAACTTTTCGTCGAATATAACAGTACCTATTTTCGACGGATGTATTCCCTCGGAATTATATTATTTTCAACTGAAAACTAAAATAACCCACTATTCATTAAAATTGTCTAATTATTAACTTCGACGGAATTTGCGTCGGAGATAGAGCGTTTACGACGGATACGTTCCGTCGAAGATAACGTATGTTCGCCTGAAATTAGGATATTTCGGTATTTATTAAAAATTGATTATTTGTTAACTCAGAGGAAATTCAAATACATAAATACCCTATTCATTGGAATTAACTATCATTTTTTAATTGCGATTTTAAAAGTTCGGTTTCAGTGTGTTTAAACCCATTAATGTACACATAGAATCTCCGTCACAACCCAATACTGCGATAATATAAACACATATCTCACATTCAAATATGCAACGTAGCACTAAAACTTAATCTTCAACTCATTATCATTCACATTCACATTCAAATATCCACCAAATGTATTATAAGCTAACCAATTACAAATATAAGCTAATGTTCCATAAATGTTAAACAATATAATTTACATTAGTTATGCAGATTGACGCAATTAGACAATACAATATATACAAAAGTTCTACAATAACATGAATATATACAAATGAACTATAAACTAGTAAAAGTATCATCATCGGGCGGAGGTGAACGACGCTGCTCTGGTGTATAGAAATCAGACTCGTGCTCCTGCTCATCATCACCAGCCTGGTTGCCATTGCCACCCTGTTGATAGAATCAAAAATATAAATCATTAGTTCGTATATATATATGTGAGAATTAACAAACTAGCCTTAATTGAAAAACATAAACAATAAGAATACTTGAGTAGGTGGGGGCGGACGAAAAGCCTCCTCCAAGAGGGTAATCACCATCCGGAGCATCTCGGTGCTCCAAGCGTCGAACTGCTCCCGTGGTAATCCCGTACTCTCTGCAAAGGCCCCTGCTATAATATCCTGAGCAATCTGGTGAAGACGAGAACTGGAAGGCAATTTCTGACGCCAAAAGACCGGATCGGTATGGAACCTATCCGACACGGCCCCTATCAGCCGCCGGAAGATATCGTCATCCAAGCTAGCGCCCGTATGAGATGGTTCGACATGTGCTCTCGGACACTGGCGCTGGTTGGAACCTATAAAGAGATACAAATTCGATTACTAATAATAATTTATATAATGTGATAAATTCGGATAATTTCGTGAAATATAAAAAAATATTACCTCCAGGAAGTGTATATGCGGGTATCCTCGGCAGACCCAACACTCGATATCTGTCGGTACTACTAGTAAGGGGATCCTGAGACGCGACCCATAGTCTCAGATCCTCATCCCGATCTAATACAATATCGGGAAGAGGGGTGGCGGAAACTAACGGCTTAGAACCCCTCCTAATAGTCTACAGCTCAGCAATACGCTCGTCCCGAAGCCTCTGAAATCGGTCCTGTAATTTATTCCGTATACGTATGTTAATTATATCATTTTATTTACGATTGAATATTATTAAAAGCTAAATAGTAAGATGAGTTTTACCCGTATAGCTAAATCTGCTTGAGACAAAGCACGTTCGTCCTTAGGCGTGTGGGCTCGATCCCAAAACTCTAGAATGGTAGGATCTCGGCCCAAGGTCCTCCCCAATGCCTAATACAAACAATCATAAAATAGGTCTTAAGTATTTGTTTGAGAACTTGACACATAAATAACTAAATACAACACACTTACCGTCTTCGCCTCTTCGAACGACTGAGAACCAGTGGTGTGTACTATCTGGAGCTGACCACGGTTCTTCTTCGCCTGCTCAGACTTTTTCTTGAAGTCATCAGCCTCCCAGTGCGTACACATAGACTCCCAGGCTAAATCAAAGACTATACGGGGCTGATGATCTCTGATGGTGGTCCCAGGCTGATTCACAACTGCCCGGGCTGCCTTCTGTCGCATCTCATATAGCCATCCAGAGTAATTCATAGCGACGTGATGCTCAATCACATCATTGCCAGCTAACTGAGAGATGCTCGGGTCAAATCGATAATAAACCTATACCAAAAGATTATTTAAAATTAAGAACAATTGATTTCGTCATCCTAATACAATTATGTAGTTATAATATGCTTAACTTACGTGGAACTCCCGCAAGACGGTCTGCATAAAAGTGGCATCGTACCGCGCATACTGACTGAACCGCATGCACCCTCTCGTGAGATGCGTCAAACAAATCGCGTGTAGGGTGTGTTTAGCCACCGGGTCTAGTATACTACAGAAAAAGTATAACAATATGTGTTATGTGAATTGTGTTTTTCAATAACTGATAGAAATAGTACGAATATATTAACACTTCTTTTCTTTGGGAAAAGACATCCACCGAGTCTTGTAAGTGGCATTCTTTGGCAGACGACCAAAGATACTGAGGTTCGTCCCTCGGTGTCATCGACGAGGTGCATCTGTAATAATTATATTTAACATAGTACTTCAATAATCATTGTAATTAATGCAGCTTGTGATAACTTAATCTAAGTATGCACTCGGAGAACATATAGAGATAACAGTCGATTAATCCTCAAAATAACAAAAAATGTACCGTTTCATATTTACACCGACCTAAGTGAGAGACATTGTAAGACCCCAACTTGTTATTAATGAAATTTAATTTTCTCTATTTATTATTTTGAAATAGTAAGGGTTGATTTGATTAATGTGGATAGTTATGGGTAAAATACGCAAATATTTCAAAATAAGCAAGTGGTTATAAAATATTCAATATTGTCGGGGAATATTCATATGGTCGTGGAATATTAAATCTTTGTCGGGGAATATTAAATGCGGCAGTAGCGACCGTGTATGGGCCCCATAACTTGAAAAGCGATTGGATGAAGAAAACGACAAATATAAGTTGTTTAAAAATAACGGCGTAGTTGTTACCGTTATCACTGTTAAAATACTCGGTGGTTAACACATAGTAGCATCGGTATTGCACCAATTATTGATTCTTACGTGAAGGCACTTTACTCAATAATGGTTACTGATAATTACTATTCGATTATTTTATTTTATTGATTTAATAATTCTTTGCGTTGATATTTTATATTCTTTGTTGTTTGATAATTGTCATTACACAAGATATTTTTCATTATCGAAGCAATAATTCATATTATCTGAATAAAATTAATTAGATAACATTATTGGCAATGTCTAGAAAGTTACGTCTAAGGAGAGGTTTGGTCACCTAATTGCGGCGCCGATGGGAGAAATTCTTATTGGAAAGCCCCCCTTTCTGAAGGAGCTGTCTGCAGTTGTCGATATTGTGATTCTATAATATTATTTGTGAATAATTAATTATTGATTCATATGATGAGAAAAATATTGATTTTATGTGGATATAGATGGAGAAAATTTTTTAATAAGACAATTGTTGAAAATTAAAATTTTATCTTTTTCTCGATAAAATAATTCATTTAAATATATTATTATATTTTAATAATATAATAATGATGATATTTATCGATGAATGTGGGATATATGAGTATATGTGGAGGAGGAGTATTTTGTTACTAAAATATTTAAAGCATGTTTTATGTGTCGGTGGACCCCATTTCTTGGTTGAAATTTGATTATAACTTTGTAAAATCGCCTGTTTATGGATTTACATCAATTTTTGTTTGGAATTTAGAAAAACTTTCTTACGTAAAGTTGTAGAGAATTGAATTTCCTATAAAAGTCATGAGTTTGAATTTTTCGACAAAGGGCTATTTATTGTGAATTATTGAAGTTACGAAGCTCCAAAATAATTGATTTTTGGAAGTTTAAATTATTTTAAATTAGAAAACATTTTTTCTTACTTTTTCTAGAAGGTGGCATGTGCTTATTGAGTTTGAAATCAGATTTCAAGAGTGGCGTAGGAATTTTGATATATATATTTATATTTTATTAAATTTTCTACTTTGGTGTTCTAAAGCATTTTCTATAAATAGGGTGCTTAGGTTAGAATTGAAAATCAAACCGAAACTGAAGTTTTCTCTCTATATTATCGAGTGTATTCTTGTGAGTATTTTGAGTATTCTTATCTGGTGCAAGTTCAAGTCATAGCTTATATCCCAGGTGTTTTAAATTTAGAAGTACTAATCTTTCGAGGTAAGGGATATTATTTTTTTTTTTAAATGATATTATTTCTTCTAATATCATTATGCCGAAGTATTGATCTGAACTTTTTAATCAAATTTGGAACTTTTAGTGTCGGGGTTACTATTCACGTATCGACCTTATTCACGTTATCTGATCTTATTCACGAATCGACCTTATTCATCGAAAAATAAAAATTTTCCTTTTAAGTCCAAAATATCTATTACGGATACTAGCTTTGATTGTATCCATGTTTTGATCATTCTTGAATTTTACACCACTATGATTATTTATGAGATATTTTTGGACATGAAATAGGTTGAAATACTGAATCCTTAATATTTATTCTTTTGTTTCATTTGGATTCGTTTTCTTTGAAATATTTTCATCATCCTTAGTCTTAAATGATGATATTATTGAATATCTTTGGCACCATGTAGTGCAAAGATGAATGATTTCGATAAATATCTTTGGCCGTAGTGCAAAGATGAGCAGTGTTTAGATGAACATGACCCATTGATGAATATCTTTGGCTGTGTAGTGCAAAGATGAATATTTGATTCGGATATATATTGATTGATGTTACGAGGATAAAAGATAGATGATGAACTTTTAAATTCATACATAGAAGATAGTAGTTTGCATTCTCTACTTAACTCTTCTAATGAATTATTATTTCCATGCGAATATTGATTTAAAACTTGTTGTCTATTGTATTCTATTAGATTTTCCCTGTTGAAGACTAACGATAATTTGTTGTATATTATCTTAGTCATAATATTCTTCTTTGGGATAGTTGAGCTCACCTTTTTCCTTTTTGTTCCATTTTTTCTTCTCGGAGGCGAGAATATAAGCGAGTCTGAGTCGAGGTATGGAATGAAGGTTTTAGAGAGAGTTGTTTAGTAGTCCTCACCATTTTTGTAAAATAATGTATCAATAAATGTGATGAGGATTTATTTGAGTATAGATATTGTCTGAAGATAATATTTGTATTCAAACTCACGATTTCTTGTTGTAATAATAAAGTTGTAGTTGTTTACGTACCATGTATTGACAACTCGAGAATGGGTGATGTATACCTATTTTGGGGGCGTCACAGGTTGGTATCGAGCTTAGGGATATGATCTCTGGCGGAGATCGGGGAATAGAACTAGGAGGGAGAGAGCGAGTAAATCCTTCGCTAGTGTGTCCTACCTAAGCTTATTTGTTAGTTAGTCAAGATATATAGGGATATTATGTGATATATTGATTTCTTTAATTAACCCTTGTTTTATGGCGATATTTGAATGTCGTGAGAATATTAACATGAAAATGAGACCAAGTGGAGACGTCAGTACTCACTGAGAGAGAGAACACACAGCAATTGTGGCAATGTTCCTCCCCGTGAACAATACCACTTTGGCGAGATGATGAGCGAGGGGATGTTTAGAAGCTTTTTTGCGATTCATGCAAAATCGAGATTTGGAGACTCGTGTTCAAAATACTGGGAGAAATGATAGCAATTCACGGGTTGTCACGGCCAGCGATTCAAAGAGTTGGGACCACGAAATTTAAGGAAAGCGAGATCCAATCATAGGCGGAAACATGGGTCAAGCAAATTACCAAGATATTCGATGTCTTGGGATGCGGAGGAGGAATGAAGGTTCCATTCGCCACCTTTATGTTCCGTGGTGAGGCGGAGACTATCGGTGGAAGTCTCTGAAGCGTACACATCCAACCGCACTCGGCGTGTCTTGGGAGACGTTTGAAACTATTTAATGACAAATACTTTCACGAAAGTGTTAAATCATATGAAGGAAGTGGAGTTCATCGATTAGAACAAAACAACATGACGGTGTCTCGATCTGAGGAAAAGTTTGCAAAAGTTATCCGGTTTGCACCTCATTTGGTGGAGAATGAGGAGCGTATGACGCGGATGTTTACGAGAGGTTTGAAACCGGCGTACGTCGATATCTCATTTCTCATAAATTTTTTCTCTATTCGGATGTTGTAAGCAGGGCTCAATTATTAGAGCGAGATAACTTGAGTACGGTCCAACCGAGGGACCACAACCGAGGATAATCTGGGAGATAGCAGTCAACAAAACAATGATAACCAGCAGAGAAAGAAAAAGACGGACAAAAATGGTAACCACTCTGGTGGTAATCATGGCCATGAAAATAGAAGAAGCAAATCGGGAGGAGATTTTAAAAAGAGGAGATTCAACAACGACAATGTGAAAATGACAGCACCAGCAGCAACTGGTTCTAAGGGAGGAGAACAACAACCGATCATATGCTATAAATGCGGGAAAGAGGGACATATCAGTCCAAACTTCCCACAACAGTTCAAGGTATGCTATAATTGTGGAAAGGAAGGTCATATCGCTTCGAGATTATGCGATATAAAAACCTAGTTCAGTGAGGACGGTGACTCAAAAAGACATCCCGAAAAAGTCAAAGTCAACGGTTCTGGAAGAGAGTTTGTTGTGGTGGTCAAAATCACGAGGAACCCAAACGAGGTGATCACGGGTAAGCTATTTATAAATTCTTGCGAAGTTTATACCTTACTTGATCTGGGGTGCTACCCATTCATTTATCTCTCTAACTTGTGCTCAGCGTTTAAACTTGACTCGGGAGAAATTAGACTTTGACCTATCTGTGTGGAAACTCAGTTAGGAGAAACTTTCATCACATCCACTGTTTATAAATCTTGTTTGATTCAAGTTGGCACCATCACATTACCTGTTGACCTTATCTCTTTAAAGATACTTGCCTTTGATGTGATTTTAGGGATTGATTGGTTAACTACTCATCATGCCAAAATTGATTGTTTTCGTAAGGTTGTTAGTTTTCATATTCCTAACCAACTTTGTTATGCAATTCAAACAACTAAACCATTAAAATCAATCAACGTCATATCTAATCATAAAGCTATTCGTTTATTGAAAAGCGGATGTCAAGCTTTTTAGCCCATGTTATGGATTTGAATAAAGACACGTCAAATTTGAATAATATTCTGTTTGTTATTGATTTTCCGACGCGTATTTCTGAAGAACTTCTCGGTCTACCCCGAGAATGTGAAGTTAATTCTTTATTGATCTTGAACCCGGTACAAAGCCCATTTCTAAAATCCCATATCGAATGGCTCTATTGAACTTCGAGGAGTTAAAGGTCCAACTACAGAATTGTTGGACATCGGTTTCATTCGACTAAGTACATCTCCTTGGGGTGCTCTGTTTTATTCGTAAAGAAGAAAGACGGGAGTATCGCGACTTTGTATTGACTATCGGAATTGAACCATGTCACCATCAAGAATAGGTATCTTCACCTCGTATTTATGACTTGTTTGACCAACATTCTGAGGACACAATTTTTTCAAAGATCGATCTTAGCTTACGGATATCATCAAATGAAGATTAGGCGAGGATATTCCAAAGACTGCCTTTAGAACTCGGTAAGGGCATTATGAATTCTTAGTCATGTCTTTCGGATTGACTAATGCTCCTGCGGCTTTCATGGATATGATGAATCGAGTATTCAAGGAATATTTGGATCAATTCGTTGTTGTCTTTATTGATGACATCCTCATATATTCCAAAAGTCGTTAAGATCATGAGAACCATTTGAAGCTGGTACTCCAAAGGCTTCGTGAAAACAAGCTTTATGCCAAGTTGAAGAAATGCGAGTTCTGGCTTGAGGAAGTAGCATTCCTTGGGCACGTGGTGTCGAAACATGGAGTATCTGTTGATCTGGCGAAGATTGAAGCAATACAAAGTTGGGAGCAACCGAAGTCGGTGACTGAAGTACGTAGTTTTTTGGGCTTAGCTGGTTATTATCGGAGATTCATGGAAGGGTTTTCTCGAATCGCTACTCCATTAACCCAACTAACTCGGAAGGATACAAAATTCGTTTGGAGCGAAGAATGCGAGAAGAGTTTCCAAGAGCTTAAGAGGAGACTTATTTCGGCACCTGTTCTAACAATACCATCTGGTTCGAATGGATTTGTTATCTACAGCGACGCTTCGGGTAAAGGGTTAGGATGTGTTCTCATGCAACGTGGAAAAGTCATAACCTATGCCTCGCGACAACTTAAAGAATATGGGAGGAATTATCCTACTCATGATCTAGAGTTAGCGATGATCGTTTTCCGCTTAAAGATATGGAGGCACTATCTATATGGGGAGAAAGTGGAGATATATTCAGACCATAAAAGTCTTAAATATTTCTTCACTGAAAAAGAATTCAACATGTGGCAGCGACGTTGGCTTGAGCTATTGAAAGACTACGACCACACTATTCAATACCATCCTGGAAAAGCGAACGTGGTAGCTGACGCGTTGAGTAGAAGATCATATGCATGAATGAGTGCGATGATGTCAAGTATACGCATAGAGCCAACTTTAATAGAAAAAGTTAAGGTTGCTCAAGCCACCGCATCGGAGCTAATCATTATGAAGAAAAAGTACAAGAAGGTGTTATTCGAGCGAGAATTGATGAAGAAGGAATACTTCGAGTCCACTCCAGACTTTGTGTCCCTAACGACTCTGATTTGAAGTACAAGATTATGATGGAGGCACACAATACACCATTTGCAATCCATCCTGGAAGTACCAAAGTGTATCGTGATCTTCGACATACATTTTGGTGGAACAATATGAAGAGAGAGATTGCAAAGTTTATCTCAACGTGTTTAACTTGTCAACGTGTAAAGGCGGAGCATCTAGTACCTAAGGGTCCGTTGCAACCACTTGAGATTCCGAAATGGAAGTGGGAACACATTACCATGGATTTCGTTACGGGTCTTCCTACGGTTTCTCAAGGCATCAATGCTATTTGGGTTATTATTGATAGATTAACCAAGTCTGTTCATTTCTTGCCGATACGGGAGACTTATTCCCTTGAACGTCTTGCTAGTATATATGTAAATTAGATTGTGAGGTTGCATGGCATGCCAGTATCCATAGTTTCGGATTGTGACCCAAGATTCACTTCAAGATTTTGGGTTAGCTTGCAAAAAGATATGGGCGCAGTTTACGATTGATTCGGCATACCATCCTCAAATGGACGGACAATCAGAGAGGACTATTCAAACTCTTGAAGATTTATTAAGACTCTGTGTCCTAGACTTCAAGGGCAGTTGGGATAAGTATTTACCATTGGTGGAATTCTCCTACAACAACAGTTATCAGGCAAGCATAAGTGTGGCTCCATTCGAAGCATTATATGGACGAAAATGTTACTCTCCAGTATGTTGGGACGAGGTGGGTGAAGCAACATTGTTGGGACCCGAGTTGGTACGTATGACTACGGAAAAGATCCAAATGATTCGACAACGTATACAAACGGCACAAGATCGACAAAAGAGTTATGCAGATCTTCATCGAAAAGACGTGGAATTTAGTATTGGGGATCACGTATTGTTGCGTGTAGCTCCATGGAAGGGAGTTACAAGATTTGGGAAGAGAGGAAAGCTCAATCCACGATTTATTGGTCCATTTCAAATTCTTGACCGAGTAGGAAATGTAGCCTATAGACTCGCGTTACCTCCGAGTATGTCTCGTGTTCATAATGTGTTTCACATATCTGTACTTCGTAAATATGTGAAAGATCCGAACCACGTTATAGAGTTAGAACCGGACGAGATAGTCGAAGACTTAACGTATGAGGAGGTACCTGTCAAGATCTTGGATAGGAAGGAGCATGTCCTACGCGTAAAGGTCATTCCACAAGTTAAAAATTTGTGGAGGAATCATGCTATAGAGGAAATGACCTGGGAATTGGAAATGGAAATGAAAGCGAGGTATCTTCACCTTTTCGAAACACCAGGTACGTACGTCAATTTCGAGGACAAATTTCATAAGGAGGTGAGGTTGTAAGACCCCAACTTGTTATTAATGAAATTTAATTTTTTATATTTATTATTTTGAAATAGTAAGGGTTGATTTGATTAATGTGGATAGTTATGGGTAAAATACGCAAATATTTCAAAATAAGCAAGTGGTTATAAAATATTCATTGTTGTCGGAGATTATTCAGTATGGTCGTGGAATATTAAATCTTGTCGGGGAATATTAAATGCACCACCTAGCGACCATGTATGTATGGGCCCCATAACTGGAAAGCGATTGGATGAAGAAAACGACAAATATAAGTTGTTTAAAAATAACTTGGTAGTTATTACCAGATTATCTATTAAAATACTCGGTGGGTTAACACATAATAGCTGCATTATTGCACTAATTATTGATTCTTACGTAAGAAGGCACTACTCAATAATGGTTACAGAAATTACTTTATTCGATATTTTACTTTATTGATTTAATAATTCTTTGCGTTGATATTTTATATTCTTTGTTGTTTCATAATTGTCATTACACAAGATTTTCATTATCGAAGCAATAATTCATATTATCCTAATAATATTAATTAGATAACATTATTAGCAATGTCTAGAAAGTTACATCAAGGAGAAGTTTGGTCACCTAATTGCTTGCGCCAAGAAGGAGATATTCTTATTGAAAGCCCCTCTTCCTGGAACCTGCCTGGTTGTCATATTGTGATTACATAATATTATTTGTGAATAATTAATTATTGATTCATATGATGAGGAAAATATTGATTTTATGTGGATATAGATGGAGAAATTTTTTAATGTGACAATTGTTGAAAATTGAAATTTTATCTTTTTACGATAAAATAATTCATTTAAATATATTATTATATTTTAATAATATAATAATGATGATATTTTTACGATGAATGTGGGATATATGAGTATATGTGGAGGAGGAGTATTTTTGTTACCAAAAATATTTAAAGCATGTTTTATGTGTCTCATTGGACCCCATTTCTTGATTTGAAATTTGATTATAGCACAGTAAAATCACCCGTTTGTGGATTTCGGTCAATTTTTGTTTGGAATTTGGAAAAACTTTCTTCTGTAAAGTTGTAGAGAATTGAATTTCCTATAAAAAATTGTGAGTTTCGAATTTTTTGACAAAGGGCTATTTTTTGTAAATTATTGAAGTTCCGAAGCTCCGAAATAATTGATTTTTGGAAGTTTAAATTAGAAAAACGTTTTTTCTTACTTTTTCTAGAAGGTGGCATGTGCTTATTGAGCTAAAATCAGATTTCAAGAGTGGCGTAGGAATTTTGATATATATATTTATATTTTATTAAATTTTCTACTTTGGTGTTCTAAGCATTTTCCTATAAATAGGTCTTTAGGTTAGAATTGAAAATCACACCGAAATGAAATTTTCTCTCTCTATATTATCGGCGTATTCTTGTGAGTATTTTGTGTATATTTTGAGTATTGCTATCTGATTGCAAGTTCAAGTCATAGCTTATATCCCAAGGTTTTTAAATTTAAAGTCTTGATCTTTTCGAGGTAAGGGATATATTTTTTTTTAAATGATATTATTTCTTCTAATATCATTATCTTTGAAGTATTGATCTGAACTTTTAATCAAATTTGGAACTTTTAGTGTCGGGTTACTATTCACGTATACTGCCTTATTCATGTATACTGATCTTATTCACGAATACGACCTTATTCATCGAAAATGAAAATTTTCCTTTTAGTCAAAATATCTATTATGGATACTAGCTTTGATTGTATCCATGTTTTGATCATTCTTGAATTTTACACCACTATGATTATTTATGAGATATTTTTGGACATGAAATAGTTTGAAATACTGAATCCTTAATATTTATTCTTTTGTTTCACTGGATTCGTTTTCTTTGAAATATTTTTCATCATCCTCAGTCTTAAATGATGATATTATTGAATATCGTTGGCTTTGTAGTGCAAAGATGAATGATTTACGATAAATATCTTTGGCCGTAGTGCAAAGATGAGCAGTGTTTAGATGAACATGACCAATGATGAATATCTTTGCTTTGTAGTGTAAAGATGAATATTTGATTCTAGATATATATTGATTGATGTTATAGGGATAAAAGATGAGCGATGAACTTTTAAATTCATACATAGAAGATAGTAGTTTGCATTCTCTACTTAACTCTTCTAATGAATTATTATTTCATTGCGAATATTGATTTAAAACTTGTTGTCTATTGTATTCTATTAGATTTTCCCTATTGAAGACTAATGATAATTTGTTGTATATTATCTTAGTCATAATATTCTTCTTTATTGGGCTAGTTGAGCTCACCCTTTTCCTTTTTGTTCCATTTTTCTTCTTAGGAGGCGAGAATATAAGCGAGTACGCAGTCGGGTATGGAATGAAGGTTTTAGAGAGAGTTGTTTAGTAGTCCTCACCATTTTGTAAAATAATGTATCAATAAATGTGATGAGGATTTATTTGAGTATAGATATTGTCTAGAAGATAATATTTGTATTCAAACTTACGAGTTTCTTGTTGTAATAATAAAGTTGTAGTTGTTTACGTACCATGTATTGACAACTCGTAATGGGTGATGTATACCTATTTTGGGGCGTCCACAAACATAACATCCAATAACAATTCTAATCGGGGGCTGCTCAAATTCACCCTCTTTGAGTGTATGTCAAACAGGTTTCTAAGTTTTAAAGTATAGTACATATATAATTAAAAATGCTACATAGTTTATTGAAAATTATGGCAAACTAAGCAAATGCTACTTAGTTTATGAGAATTGTTATGTGGAATCTCTACTTGAGTCGGCAACCGGGAAAAAAAAAGGGTCGTAGTTCTTGTTGTGTCCTATACTCGAATAATAAAGTTAATTAAATTACTGCTAACATTCCTCACTGTTCCATCATAACAAATGACAACATCCCCAAGGAGTTCCATTAAGCTATTGAATAAAGTTTCAGCTAAAGCAACCCTCTAGATGAACGAACGATCACTTCTCTGCTAGGAATGAATCATCTCCCCATATGGGTCCAATCCATGATATAGACAACTTCTCACCACTCCGAATTCCTCAAATGGATAGTTCTCATACATGAGGTGAGACGTTCTGTGAGAACTACTGTGACGCCCCCAAAATAGGTATACATCACCCATTCTGAGTCGCCATATACCTGGTACAGAAACAACTACAACTTCATTAATACAATTGTCGTGCAAAATACAACAACACATAAACTGTGAGTTTAAATACAAATACTGTCTAATAGAGAGTATACAAACTCAAAAGGAGTCCTCGTTAAAATTATTGATACACTATTTTACCAAATAGTGAGGACTACTAAAATAACTGTCTTGAACCATTACTCCACACCCCGACTAGTTCCCGCTATATTCTCGTCTCCTGAGAAGAAAAATGGAACAAAAAATAAAAGGGTGAGCTCAACTAGTCATGTAAAGAATATTATGACTAAGATAATGTACAACAAATTATCCTTAGTCTTCAACAGGAAAAAATGTGATAGAATACAATAGACAACAAGTTTTAGATCAACAACTGCAACGGAAACAATAATTCATTGGAAGAGTTAAGTAGAGAATGAAATCTACTATCATCTATGAATTTAAAAGTCCATCATCAATATTTTATCCATGTAACATCAATCAATATACATCTTGAATCAAATAGTCATCTTTGCACTACAGGCCAAAGATATTCATCAGTTGGTCATGTTCATCTCAACACCTGTTCATCTTTGCACTACGGGCCCAAGATATTCATCAAGAAATCATTTACCTTTGTACTACATGCCAAAGATATTAAGTAATATCATCATTTAGGACTGAGGATGATGAAAAATATATTTTAAAGAAAACGAATCAAGTGAGACAAAAGAACAAATAGTAAGGATTCGTACTTCGGTTTATCCATGTTCAAAAATACTCCATAATAAACTATTGTGGAGCAGAATTCAAAAATAAAGATCAAAACATGGATACAATCAAAGATAGGAACCATAACAGACAATCTTGGACACATAAAAGAAAATTTAATTTTTCTGTGAATAGTATCGTATTCGTGAATAGTGCCGTATACGTGAATAGTGCCGTATACGTGAATAGTAATCCTGACACTAAAAGATAGAAATTCCACAAGAAAAAATCATCATACTTCGTGAATAGTACTCGTGAATAGTAACTCGTGAACACTAACTTGTGAACAGTAACTCATGAATAGTAACCCCGATATGAAAAAAATAAGAATTTCACAAGAAAAATCTTACCAATATTCCGGCATAATGATATTGAAAGAAATAATATCATTTATAAAAAATAACACCCCTTACCTCAAAAAGACAGTACCTCTGACTGAATATAGGATATAACACTGAAAGAAACTTGCACCGTATAGCAACACTCAAAGTATCAAAATACTCACAAGAATATGCTCGATAATATAGAGAGAGAAAACTTCAGATTCTGGTGTGATTTTCAATTATAACCTAAGCACCCTATTTATAGGAAAATGCTTAGAACACCAAAGCAGAAAATTTAATAAATTAATAATATTATTATTCTTAAACTTCCTATGCACATAAATTGAGTCCAAACATCAGCCATCCACTCAATAAAAGTAAGAACAACATTTTTCTTAAATAAAACAATTAAAACTTCAAAAATTAATTATTCCCGAACTTTAAAACTTCAATAATTCATAATAAATAGCCCTTTTATCAGAAATATTTGTTTCTTATGTCCTTCTATAGGAAATTCAATTCTCTACAACTTTGTAAGTTTAAGTTTTTCCAAATTCCAAACAGAAATTGACCGAAATCTTCATACGAACTATTTTACAGGCTATAATCAAATTTCAGTCAAAAATGGGGTCCATCAACACACAAAACATGTGTTAAATATTTTTTGTAACAAAAATACTATTCCTCCTCATTTATTCATATATCACACATTCATTGTAAAAATATCACCATTATTATATTATTAAAATATAATAATATATTTAAATCAATTATTTTATCAGAAAAGATAAAATATCAATTTTCAACAATTGTCACATTAAAAAATTTCTCCATCTATATCCACATAAAATGAATATTTTCCTTATCATATAAATCAATAATTAATTATTCACAAATAATATTACAGAATCATAATAATGACAACCAGGTCGTTCCCAGAAAAGAGGGGGCTTTCCAATAAGGATTTCTCCTTACTGGCGCGCAATTAGGTGACCAAACCTCTCCTTAGACAAAGCTTTCTAGACATTGCCAATGTGACGCCCCCAAAATAGGTCCATTCCATCCAACCCATTCTAAGTCGCCAAATACATGGTACAGAAATAACTACAACTTTATTATTACAACATATAAACTGTGAGTTTAAATACGAGATATTGCCATCTGTATAATATCCACACGCAAATAAATCCCCATCATAATTATTGATACATTATTTTACAAAAATGGTGAGGACTACTAAACAACTCTCTCTAAAACCTTCATTCCATACCCCCGACTCGTACTCGCTATATTCTCGCCTCCTGAGAAGAAAAATGGAACAAAAAAAAAAGGGTGAGCTCAACTAGCCTAGTAAAGAATATTATGACTAAGATAATATACAACAAATTATCGTTAGTCTCGAATGGGAAAATCTAATAGAATACAATAGACAACCAGCTTTTAAATCAATCTTCGCAGTGAAATAATAATTCATTAGAAGAGTTAAGTAGAAATGCAAACTACTATCTTCTATATATGAATTTAAAAGTCCATCGTCGATATTTTATCCTGTAACATCAATCAATATATATCGGAATCAAATATTCATCTTTGCACTACTGAGCCAAAGATATTCATCGATTAATCATGTTCATCTAAACACTGCTCATCTTTGCACTACGGCCAAAGATATTAATCACGATCGATTCATTAATCTCAACACTGCTCATCTTTGCACTACTACGGGCAAAGATATTCATTAAGAAATCATTCATCTTTGCACTGGGCCAAAAAGATATTCATAATATCATCATTTAGGACTTAGGATGATGAAAAATATTTTAAAGGAACCGAATCCAATTGAAACAAAAGAACAATATTAAGGATTCGTATTTTAAAACAATCCAAGTTCAAAAATACTTCATAAGTAATCGTGAGGGAGTAAAATTCAAGAATGATCAAAACATGGATACAATCAAAGCTAGTATCCGTAATAGATATTTTGGACAAAAAAGAAATTTCATTTTTCTAAATTGAATAGTGCCGTATTCGTAAATAATGCCTTATACGTGAATAAGACTCAGATATCGTGAATAGTAACTCGTGAATAGTAACTCGTGAATAGTAACTCATGAATAAGTAACCCCGACATAAAAAGTTCCAAATTTGATAAAAGTTCCAACCAATATTTCAAAGATAATGATATTGAAGAAATAATATCATTTGAGAAGAAAATAACATCCACTTACCTCGAAAGACAATCTTTCTAGTTGAAACACCTGGATATAAGCTATGACTTGAACTTGCACCGTATAGCAATACTCAAAGTATACTCAAAATACTCACAAGAATACGCCGATAATATAGAGAGAAAAACTTCAGCTTACAGTGTGATTTTCAATTCTAACCTAAGCACCCTATTTATAGGAAATTGCTTAGAACACCAAAGTAGAAAATTTAATATAATATATTATTAATAATAAATTTTCCTACGCCTCTTTGGAAATCAGCTCCTAACATTTCCCACATGCCAACCTTCTACAAAAAGTAATAAAAAAATGTTTTTCATAAAATAAATAATTAAAACTTACAAAAATCAATTATTTCAGAACTTCGGAACTTTAATAATTCACAATAAATAGCCTTTTTGCCAGAAAATTCGAATCTCGCGTGTTTTTATAGGAAATTCAATTCTCTACAACTTTGAAGAAGAAAGTTTTTCCAAATTCCAAATGAAATTGACCAAAATCCACAAACAGACGATTTTACAAGCTATAATCAAATTTCATCGAATAAATGGGGTCCATCGACATGTTTAACATGTTTTAAACATTTATTGTAAAAATACTCTTCCTCCTCATATACTCATATATCCCACATTCATTGTAAAAATATCACCATTATTATATTATTAAAATATAATAATATATTTAAATAATTATTTTATCGAAAAAAGATAAAATTTTAATTTTCAACAATTGTCACTTTAAAAATTTTCTCCATCTATATCCACATAAAATCAATATTTTCCTCATCATATAAATCAATAATTAATTATTCACAAATAATATTACAGAATCACGATCTTGCAAACCGGCCGCTTCTCCAGGAAAGGGGGCTTTTCAATAAGAATTTCTCCTTCTTTGCGCACAATTAGGTGACCAAACCTCTCCTTAGATGTAACTTTCTAGACATTGCCAATAATGTTATCTAATAATATTATTCAAATAATATGAATTATTGCTTCGATAATGAAAATACCGTAATAATGACAATTATTGAAGCGACAATGATATAAAATATCAACGCAGCAATTATTAAATCAATAAAATATCGAATAAGAATTATTCAGTAACCATTATTGAGTAGTGCCTTCTTACGTAAGAATCAATAATTGGTTCAATACCGGTGCTACTCGCTCAACAACGCGTATTATTGTGTTTTAACCAATTATTCCAACAAGATAATTGTAATAACTACGCCGTTATTTATAAACAACTTATATTTGTCGCTTTTCTTCATCCAATCGCTTTTTCATGGGGCCCACAAAAGATGCATACGTTATTTTTAAACAACTTATATTTGTCGTTTTCTTCATCCAATCGCTTTCCGTTATGGGGCCCATACATGGCTGCGCCGTCGTACGAATATTCCCAGACAGTATGAATATTCCACGACCAAATGAATATTCCCCGACAATAATGAATATTTTATAACCACTTGCTTATTCGAAATATTTGCGTATTTTACCCATAACTATCCACATTAATCAAATCAACCCTTACTATTTCAAAATAATAAATAGAGGAAAATAAATTTCATTTATTAATAATTTGGGGTCTTACAGCCAATAATGTTATCTAATAATATTATTCAAATAATATGAATTATTGATCTGATAATGGAAAATACTGTGTAGTGAAAATTATTGAAACAACAATAATATAAAATATCAACGTAGCAATTATTGAATCAATAAAATAAAATATTGAACATTAATTACTGTAACAACTATTGAGTAGTGCCTTCTTACGTAAGAATCAATAATTGGTGCAATACCGTGTGCTACTGTGCAACACCGTGTATTATTGTGCTTTAACCACTGGGTATTCCAACAGTATTAACGGTAACAACTACGCCGTTATTTATAAACAACTTATACTTGCCATTTTCTTCATCCAATCGCTTTCCGTTATGGGCCCCACACAAGGTTGCACCGTCGTACGAATATTCCCCTACAGTAAGAATATTTCACGACCAAACGAATATTCCCCGACAACAATGAATATTTTATAACCACTTGCTTATTTAAAAAATATTTGCGCATTTTACCCATAACTAACCACATTAATCAAATCAACTCCTTACTATTTCAAAATAATAATTAGAGAAAATTAAATCTTTATTTATAAAAAGTTGGGGCTGTGACGCCTCCAAAATTAGGTATACATCACCCATTCTGAGTTGTCAGATACATGGTACAAAATTCAAATACAATTGTTGAGCTGTCGTGTAGAATACGACCACAGTTAATTGTGAGTTTTAATACAAATGTATGTAACTCTCATGGTGCCTCGCCAACAACCTTACAATGGTACTTTACATAAAAGTATAGTCAAAAACTGTTTTAGAAATTAAAATCTTTGGGAAGTGCTCAAGGAAACCTTCGTACATGGGAGGCCATGCGTCTAGGTTATAATAGATATCATTTGGCCACAGAATTATCCTTGGTTGACCCAATAGACCCCAAAGAAAAATGAGAAGATTACTATCATCTTCTTTCCAATGGTGAGTCTTCTCTTGACATATGACTATCTCCACTGTCTCCAAGTGAATATTATATTTCAAAGAAACTCCAAGATCATATAGGTAGTGCACGTAGATATACTCAACAAGTGGATGCGCACAACCCTGTCTTATGATAACACGAGGTTGTATGTCATTAGACATCTTGTATGATAGTGGCAAAACACCCTTCCAAAGTTGGGTTCACCTCACCCTATTTGATTCACCAAATATAACTACTAAATGTTGTATAGAATACAACACACTTTTCTATACTATTTAGGGAGAACCTCCACAATTTAGAGACCAATCGTTCTATTCCCCTCAAGTATTGCCGCCAATTCGACAACAACACTCTTACGGCAACACTCTTATTACCTGAAAGGAATTGTGAAACAAAAGGGTGAGCACAACTAGCCCAGTAAAGAATATCATGACTAAAGATAATTTAATTATCAATAGCTTTCGTCAATAATAAATAAGAGATTTAGAACATATGGTATATGATAAAGCTTTTCAACCATAGTTGCAGCGGAACAACAATCCATTAAAAGAGTCAAATAGACCATCAGGTCTATTATCTTCTCCATGTTAAAAGTCCACCAATAATATTTTATCCCTGTAACATCAATCAACAATTCCTGTTGATGAGTGAGTTTTATACTCATAATTGAGTGTGTTTGAGCTTAAGATTTTGGTTGATTTTAAGTATTTGTGTCTATTCATGCATGTTTTACGTTGTTCTGTAGGAATTGAGACAAAAGTTACTTGGATCGACGTTTGGGGTGGCTAGATTTGCGTTTTCGGCTTGCCATTTACACATCAGTCACTTTAGAGCTAATTTTAGTATTTCTACGGACCTTATTTCCAAAGACTTAAAGAATGAAAGATGTAGATATACTTCTCCTCTTTCCGGATCATCTTGAATCATCGAAATCGGAGTCGGACGAAAGAGTTATGACCATTTTTCCAAAGGACGTCGGAGTAGAAAATGTCAGAACATGGGACCAGCGCTGGGGCGCCCAAAATAGGCCTATGCCCAGCGTCGGGGCACTGGGGAGAAGTGGTTAAGCGTTAAGCCCAGCGCTGGGGCGCTGGGGAAGGGCTTAGTGATGGTCTGGACGCGTTTTTGGGCGAATTTGGACACCTTTTTGACTCCAAATTGGATTGGGTTTGTTCCTAAGCTAAAAATTGGACTTATAACCTATAAATACATGATGTAGGGCATAAAATAAAGAGAGATTACATGGATTAGATTAGAGATACACTCCATTAGATTAGAACATAACCCTAGTTCTTATTAGTTTTGGAGATTGAAGCAACTTGGAGATCATTGAAGATCAAGAGCAAGAGGGGAGCATCAGATTTGTTGACAACAGATTCTATTCTATTCTCTTATCATACTTTTATTTTTTAATGTCTATTCAGTTGTGGATTCTTGGTTTTAATTCATTAATTATGAACTAACTCTTTTACTAAGATTTCAATTGAACCTTTTATGTCTATAAATTAGTTATTCGATTTATTCCAATTATTTATGTTAAAGTGAATTGTTTATCTTGTCTTGAGCTTATTGATTAATTATCTGATCAGTAATTACCTTGTTACTCTAGAAGGAATTGAAAGAGGAATTCTAGGGTTAACTCGGGCATGATATCATGTGACTTAGTTATTTGCACAAAGGAATAATTAGGTTTGTGAATTGAATGGAAATATCTGCTTCACCGCATGTAACACATAAGGAATTGGGATTGAAAGGAGTTTAATTCAATTGTTTTGCATAGGAATATAGCAAGATTAATTTGGAT
The DNA here is from genome assembly GCA_020205615.1 of Panax quinquefolius. Taxonomy (NCBI): domain Eukaryota; kingdom Viridiplantae; phylum Streptophyta; class Magnoliopsida; order Apiales; family Araliaceae; genus Panax; species Panax quinquefolius. Next base: position 144,329,550 of record CM035167.1, read on the forward strand.
TAAATAGAAGGCAATTGATCACTTGGAAAAAGACTTTTGGCATTTGAGAATTTCATAACAATTCAAAGAGGCATAATAATTGGGATAATTGGATAATTGATTTATAGTTCGTAATTGGGGATATTGAAGTCTTAATCTTTATTTATTTGAATTCATTTATAAAGCAATTCGGTTTAATTAGTTAATTTAGTTTTCTTAATTAGAAAAATCACACTTTGTAATTGTTTAGATAAAATTTATTTGGTTAAGAGTTAGTACTTGGTAATTTTTATTAAATAATTCCTCGTGGGAACGATACTCTACTTTCACTTTATTACTTGTTGACCGTGTATACTTGCACGTATTCATTGATTGCGAAATTAATCAACAAGTTTTTGGCGCCGTTGCCGGGGAATTAATTTATTAATTATTTACCAATATTAATTTCAATCAAATTAGTCTTAATTTAAACATTTTTATTTTTAATTCTCTTCCTATATTTCTCTCTTTTCAGGTACCATGGATGAGTTTGAGTATCAATGGCCATACACGTTCTTGGCTCAACCAAGGGAAACAGGGATTGATGGATTTAATACATCTTCTATAGAGGCAACTTCGAAGATGTTGGAGGTTTATACAACCATCTGAGTCGAAGGATGGCAAGAATGACTCAACCGAGGGAGAGGAGATTGACGGACTCGAGAAACTTTCTCTCGCATTGTCGGACTGGATGGAGACACTTTCGAGGATGTTTGAAGCTTTTAAAGCTCAACGTCACAAAGTGTGGCGGTTACTTGTGATTATTGTCTTTGGAAATCATATGAGTCATCAATGCGCCATCGGTTTCGGTAAGTTTGCAGACAAGACGCAGTGATTACCCCAATAATTATGTCTATCCTAACAACTATTATCAGGATTGGGGGTATTACCCGAATTTTTCATGGAGCCATACTCATCAAGATCAATTTTATGCTCCAAGTCCAACATACCCACCGGATTTCTCGTGTCCACCTCCACTACAACATGAAGAACATTCAAATTTGGAGGAAACTTTGTCCAAGTACATAGCTTCATGTGAGGAGAGGAGGATTAATCAAGAGATATTGAGTCAAAATTTTACGAACCAAACAGAACAACTAACCAATGCCTTAAACATTTGTCCTCAATACCCTTGGCTCTATGACATGAATTCTGAGACTGATGGTGAGCCTGAACCAAATCTGCAACCAGATGTGCCAAATGATATAGATGTTGAAAGAGAAGAAAGACTTGGGGACCAAGAAAAGGAGATCGGCGAAGATCTAACTTTGAGTACCAACGAAGATGATCCAATTTTGATAGTGTCCCATGTACCTTCTCCACCAAAGTTCAATAATCCGGGCAGTTTTGCAAAACCATGCCCAATTGGCAGTCATGTCGTCGGTAAAGCTCTTTGTGACATAAGAGCTAGTACAAATATGGAGTCATGGTGGGTTGAAAAGGAGAAGATAGAGGAAGATCCCATTGCGTTTATTAAGCTTCAATGCCCCAATCTGATCATAGACATAATGGAGAAAACACCTAGTTGTTGGACGTTCTTAATAGGGAACCTATCTACAAAGAGCATGCTAGGTGACTTCAATTCAAGGGTTTTTGCTAATGGGAACCTCCCAAAAGAGACATTATTACTGATGGATGGAGGGTTCCTCAATTTTCGTAGGGGAATTGGATAGAAAATTGAAGAAGTCAGGCTGAGACTATAAAACAAGCGCTTATTGGGAGGCAACCCAAGTTTAATTTTAATTTTTAGTTTTTATTACGTTTTATATTAGTAGTTTTGAATTTGCATCTATTTAGAATTTAATAAAATTGTTTCTATTATGGTTTACAGGTTCTTCAAGTCAAATTCAAGTGTGGTGCCCAATTTGTTCCATGTGCTTAGCCTATTTTCCAAACTTAGCGGACAAGGAGGAAAATTGCTATATTTTTAGGGAAGTCCTCTGCTTTATTTTTTTTTTATATTTCAGCCATTGAGGACAATGTCTAGTTTAAGTTTGGGGGCATTTTAGTGTCGTATTGCATATAGTTAGTTATCTGCATGGTAGTTCATTTTTTTTATGTGTTAGCATTGTGTTTTTTTAGGTTGCATATAATACATGGTAGTTATTTGCATATTCATATATGTGTTGCATTAGTATGTGTTCATGTAGTATAATTGAATTTTTGCATGAATCTGTGTGATAGGTTGGTATGGTCTTAGCTCGGCCTATGATAAGATTGGTTTTGCATGTTAACTTGAACAATGTTGATAATTGATGACGAGTTCTAATTTTAACATGATGATAATTTGAGCCTGTCTTAAACTTATGTAAATGGTTAGCACTTAAAGTTTAACTGTTTTTACCACTTGGTTTAAGGGTTTCATAATTTGTTTCTGAGGGAAAATCTTGGTTAAAAATTAAGGAAATTAGTGAACTGGCAGTAAAAGTTGGAATGACGCAAAAACTTGAGTTTGAGGGAATCTATGGGATATATATATTACAAAAAGAAAAACAAAAAGAAAAAAAATGAAGAAAAAAAAGAGGAAAAAAAAAAAGAAAAAAAAAGATGAAAAAGAAAAAAAAAGAGAATAAACACCGTGGCATGCTTGTCTAGTTTTGTGGCCTTTTTTACTTGAGTAAGTAAGCCCGAGGGGATTGTCTTTATACCTAGCGCCCTAAGGTCTTAATGGCTTGGGAGTCGTTGGTCGAAAGCTCGTTAAGGTATCATTGAAAAGCCTAAGGGAATAAGACATTGCACAGCCATGAGAAAAAAAAATGAATAAAACACAAGAAAGAGTAAAAATGCCCTCGTGATTGAATAAGAGAATAAATAAATCCTGTATTTACCTTAAGACTTGGTAATTGCTTAGTTTTAACCGGAGTTGTCATGTTCACAAAAGTAATTGAATTGGAACTGAAATTTTCCTTTTAAGAAGTTTGTTATGTGATTATCTTGAATTGTGGTTGGTTAGAATGGTTAACAAGCACACACACACAACATGGGTGATGACAGGTTTGGATTGACTAATTGGTTAGAGTTATGGATTTTGACTTGATTGGATATATTGTTTGAGTACCAATGGTATCTTTGAGGCATGTTGCTATATATCATACTGATTTATTACTGGGTTCGTGTGACGCCCCCAAAATAGGTATACACAACACCCATTCTGAGTCGCCAAATACATGGTACAAGAAGCAAACTACAACTTTATTATTACAACAAAGAAATCTGTGAGTTTAAATACGAGATATTATCTTCTAGACAATATCTATACTCAAATAAATCCTCATCACATTTATTGATACATTATTTTACAAAATGGTGAGGACTACTAAACAACTCTCTCTAGAACCTTCATTCCATACCTCCGACTAAGACTCGCTACATTCTCGCCTCCCGAGAAGAAAAATGGAACAACAAGGAAAAGGGTGAGCTCAACTAGCCCAAGAAAGAATATTATGACTAAGATAATATACAACAAATTATCGGTAGTCTTCAACAGGAAAAATCGATAGAATACAATAGACAACAAGTTTCAGATCAATATTCGCAATGAAATAATAATTCATGTAAGAGTTACGTAGAGAATGAAATCTACTATAATCTATGAATTTAATACCATCATCAATATTTTATCCTCAGAACATCAATCAATATACATCTGAATCAAATATTCATCTTTGCACTACAGTGCCAAAGATATTAATCAATCGGTCATGTTCATCTCAACACCTGCTTCATCTTCGTATTACTACGTGCCAAAGATATTCTTCGAAATCATTCATCTTTGCACTACGTGCCAAAGATATTCAATAATATCATCATTTAAGACCGAGGATGATGAAAATATTTTAAAGAAACGAATCCAAAGAAACAAAATGACAAGGATTAAGGATTAAGGATTCGTACTTTGTTTTATCCACGCCCAAAAATACCTCAAAATAATCATAGTGGTGTAAAATTCAAGAATGATCAAAACATGGATACAATTAGAGTTAGTATCCGTAATAGATGTTTTGACGAAAAGAAGAAATTTTATTTTTCTATGAATAAGACCAGATATCGTGAATAGTCTTAGTGATACGTGAATAAGTAACTCTCAAACACCAAAAGATAGAAATTCCACAAAAACATCTTCACGCTTCATTTAATAATAAGAACTCATGAATAAAAGAACTCGTGAATAGTAACTCATGAATAGTAACCCCGATATGAAAAAGTTCCAAATTTGATAAAACTTCAGATCAATATTTCAAAGATAATGATATTGAAGAAATAATATCATTTGAGAAGAAAATAACATCCCTTACCTCGAAAGATCAAGATTTAAATTGAAACACCTGATATAAAGCTATGACTTGGACTTGCACCAGTATAGCAATACTCAAAGTATACTCAAAATACTCACAAGAATACGCCGATAATATAGAGAGAAAAACTTCAGCTTACGGTGTGATTTTCAATTCTAACCCAAGACCCTATTTATAGAAATTGCTTAGAACACCAAAGCGTAAAATTTAATAAATTAATAATATAATTATATTATTTTCTACACATGTCTAGAATCTGATTTCAGCCATCAAACACATGCCACCTTCTAGAAAAAAAAATAAGAAAAACGTTTTTCTAATTTTAAATATTTTAAACTTCCAAAAATCAATTATTTTGAGCTTCGAACTTCAATAATTCATAATAAATAGCCCTTTCATCAGAAAATTCGAATCTCATGAGTTTTTATAGGAAATTCAATTCTCTACAACTTTGCAGAAGAAAGTTTTTCCAAATTCCAAACAGAAATTGACCAAATCCTCAAACGGTCGATTTTACAAAGCTATAATCAAATTTCAAATCAATAAATGGGGTCCACCGACATGTTTAACATGTTTTAAACATTTATTGCAACAAAAAAATACTCTTCCTCCTCAGATACTCATATATCCCACATTCGTTGTAAAAATATCACTGTTAATATATTATTAAAATAATATATTTAAATGAATTATTTTATCGTAAAAGATAAAATATTAATTTTCAACAATTGTCATTTTAAAATTTTCTCCATCTATATCCACATAAAATCAATATTTTCCTCATCATATAAATCAATAATTAATTATTCACAAATAATATTACGTAATCACAATATTGACAACCGTGCGCTTCCTGTGAAAGAGGGGCTTTCCAATAAGAATTTCTTCTCTTCGGCCGCAATTAGGTGACCAAACCTCTCCTTAGATGTAACTTTCTAGACATTGCCAATAATGTTATCTAATAATATTATTCGAGATAATATGAATTATTGCTTCGATAATGAAAAATACTTGTGTAATGACAATTATCAAACAACAAAGAATATAAAATATCAACGCAAAGAATTATTGAATCAATAAAATAAAATAATCGAATAAAGAATTATCGTAACCATTATTGAGTAGTGCCTTCTTACGTAAGAATCAATAATTGGTGCAATACTGCAGCTACCGCTCAACAACGCCAGATTAGTGTGTTTTAACCACCGGGTATTCCAACAAGATAATCTGCAACAACTACGCCAAGTATTTAAAAACAACTTATATTTGTCGCTTTCTTCATCCAATCGCTTTCAGTTATGGGGCTCCACACATGGTCATGCTTGGCCGTCGTCATTTAATATTCCCTCGACAAAGATTTAATATTCCACGACCAAACGAATATTCCCGACGATAATGAATATTTTATAACCACTTGCTTATTTTGAAATATTTGCGTATTTAACCCTTAACTATCCACATCAACCCTTACTATTTTTCAAAATAATAAATAAAGGAAATTCCTTTTTATTTAAAAATTTCGGGTCTTACAACCTCCCTCTCTTATGAAATTTCGTCCTCGAAATTGACGTCGACGCATACTGTGTGTTTTGAAAAGGTGAGGATACCTCGCTTTCATTTCCGCTTCCAATTCCCGTGTCATTTCTCTATAAAGCATGATTCCTCCACAAAACTTTAACTTGTGGTATAACCTTTCATGCGTAGGACATGCTCCTTCCCATCCAAAATCTTGACAGTACCTCCTCATACGTTAAGTCTTCTATATCTCGTCCGGTTCTAACTCAATAACGTGGTTCGGTCTTTCACATATTTACGGCACGATATGTGAAACACATTATGAACACGAGACATACTCGGAGGTAACGCAAGTCTATAGGCTACATTTCCTACTTTCGTCAAGAATTTGAAATGGACCGATAAATCGTGGATTGAGCTTTCTCTCTTCCCAAATCTTGTAACTCCTTCCATGGAGCAACTCGCAACAATACATGATCCCCTACATTAAATTCCACGTCCTTTCGATGAAGATCCGCATAACTCTTTTGTCGATCTTGTACCGTTTGTATACGTTGTCGAATCATTTGGATCTTTTCGGTAGTCATACGTCTTAACTCTCGGGTCCCAACAATGTTGCTTCACCCACCTCATCCCAACATATTGAGAACGACATTTTCGGCATATAATGCTTCAATGGAACCATGCCTATATTTGTTTAATAACTATTGTTGTATGAGAATTCCACCAATGGCAAGTACTTATCCCAACTTCCTTTGAAATCTAGGACACGAGTTTTAATATATCTTCAAGAGTTTGAGTAGTCCTTTCGATTGCCCATCCGCTTAAGGATGGTATGCCAAACTAATCGTAAATTGCGTGCCATAGCTTTTCTACAAACTAACCCAAAATCATGAAGTGAATCTTGGGTCACGATCTAAAACTATGGATACCGGCATGCCATGCAATCTCACAATCTCATTTACGATATACGAGAAAGACGTTCAAGGAATAAGTCTCTCGATCGGTAGAAAATGAGCGGACTTGGTTAATCTATCAACAATAACCCAAATAGCATTGATGCCTTGAGAAACCGCAGGAAGACCAGAATTGAAATCCATAGTAATGTGTTCCCACTTCCATTCCTAATCTCAAGTGGTTGCAACGGACCCTTAGGTACAAGATGCTCGCCTTTACACGTTAAGTAAGTTAAACACATCGAGATAAACTTTGCAATCTCTCTCTTCATATTGTTCCACCAAAATGTATGTCAAGATCACGATACATTTTAGTACTTCCAGATGGATTGCAAATGGCGATTGTGTGCCTCCATCATAATCTTGTACTTCAAATCGAGTCGTTAGGAACACAAAGTCTCAGAGTGGACTCAAGTATTCCTTCTTCATCAATTCTCGCTTCGAATAGCTCCTTCTTGTACTTTCTTCTTCATACGCATCATTTCCGGCCTTGCGGCTTGAGCAACCTTAACTTTTTCTATTAAAGTTGGCTCTATGCGTATACTTGACATCATCGCACTCGCTCCCCGCATATAATCTTCTACTCATCGCGTCGCCTACCACGCTCGCTTTTCCAGGATGGCATGATCGTAACATGTCTTTGAAATGAGTCTCCTCTTGAGTTCTTCTAAGCTCTTCCCACATTCCTTGCTCCATTCGAATTTTGTATCTCTACGAAGTCACCGTTAATGGAATAGCGATTCGAGAATATCCTTCAACGAATCTCCGATAATAACCAACTAAGCTTAGAAAGCTACGTCTTTCGATTCTCGACTTAGGTTGCTCTCAATCGTGACTCATATCCCAATCTTGGATAAAGACGTCACAATGACACCAATCAGCTTTACTATCGCATCGAATATGACGCCCCTACAGAGAGTCTCGCTTAGTGTGAATTCCACAAAGGAAGTCACAAAATAAAGGCTCAGTACCAAATTCTATAGTTGAATTTTTAACTCCTCAAGTTCAATAGAGCCATTCGATATGAGATTTTAGAAATGTGTTTTGTATCTGGGGTTCAAAGTCGATACAAAATTTAATATCGAAGCTTTGGGAGTAAGCCAAGAAATTCTTCAGAAATACGTCAGAAAAATCAATAACAACAGGAATATTATTCAAATCGACGTGTCTTTATTCAAATCCATAACATGGACTAAGAAAACTTGACATCCGTAATAAACGAATGACTTCATGGCTTGATATGAAAATGTTTGACTACAATGGTTTGATTGCTTGAATTGAATAACAAAAGTTTAGGAATATGAAAACTAACAACCTTACAAAATAATCAATTTTGGCATGATGAGTAGTTAACCTTAAAATCACATCAAAAACAAATATCTCTATAGAAATAAGGTTAACAGTGTAATGTGATAGTGCCAATCTGATCAAGCAAGATTTATAAACAAAGGATGTGATGAAAGTTTCTCTAACGGAGTTTCCACAGATAGGTCAAAGTCTAATTTCTCCGGTCAAGTTTAAACGTTGATCGCAAAGTAAGAGAGATAAAAGAATGGGTAGAACCCAGATATCTAGTAAGGTATATACTTCGCAAGAATTTATAATTAACTAACCTGCTAACTTCGTCGTTTCCTTGATTTTGACCGGGTCACGACAAACGCTCTTCCAAGAACCATTGACTTTGACTTTTCTCGGGACATCCTTTTGAGTCACCATTCCCTACCGGATCGGTTTCGATATCGCATAATCTCGAGCGATATGTCCTTCTTTTCCACAATTATAGCATACCTTAAACCGTTGGGCGCTTTGGTGATATGTCCCTCTTTCCGCATTTGTAACATACGACCGGTGGTCGCTTCTCCTCCCTTAAAACTAGTTGCTATCTTGCGCCGACGCGTCTTCACATGGTCGTTGTTGAATCTCCTCTTTTAAAATCTCCTCCCACTCGCTTCTTCTATTTTCATGGCCACGATTACCACCGAGTGGTTACCGCTTTGTCTGTATTCTTCTTTCTCCGCGGTTATCGTTATTCGATGATCGCTATCTTGGTATGATCCTCGGTTATGGTCCTCGGTTGAACGTACTCGTTATCTCGCTCTAACAACCGAGCCCTGCTGACAACATCTCTAATAGAGAGAAAATTTATGAGAAATGAGATACTAACGTATGTCGTGTTTCAAACCTCTCGTAAACATCCGCCATATCTCCTCATTCTCCACCAAATGAGGTGCAACTCGATAACTCCGCGAACTTCGCCTCGTATTGGGACACCGCCATGTTATTCTCGCTTAGTCTAATAAACTCCACTTCCTTCATATGACGAATACTTTCGTGGAAGTACTTGTCATTGAATCTGCTTCAAACGCTCTCCCACGACTTGCCGAAAAGTACCGGATGGGTACGCTTCACGTATTCCCACCAAAGAATCTGTCTCGCCACGGAACATAAAGGCGCGAATGGAACTTTCTGTTCTCCCGTGCATCCCAAGACATCGAATATCTTGGTAATTTGTTTGACCCACGCCTCCGCTTTAATCGGATCCGCTTTCCCGAATTCGTGGTCCCAACTCTTTGAACTGCTTTGTCATGTGACCACCCGTGAATTGCTATCATTTCCTCCTCAGATTTTGAACACGAGTCTCCTCGTCTGATTTTGCATGAACTGCAAAAAGCTTCTAAACATCCCTCGCTCATCATCTCGCTTGGGTAAGTTGTTCACAGAGGAACATTGCCACTGCTGTTACGCTCTCCTCGCTGGTAAAAGACAGCATCTCCACGGTCTCATTTACTCCACTATTAATATTCTCACCGACATTCTCAAATATCATCGTAAAATAAGGGTTAATTAAGGAAATCAATATATCACATAATATCCCTATATATCGACCAACTAACAAATAAGCTTAGGTAGGACACACTAAATGGGCGAAGGATTTACTCGCTCTCCCTCCTAGTTTTATTCCCCGATCTCCGCCAGAGATCATATCCTAAGCTCGATACCAATCATGACCCCTCATGGTGCTTCAACCACAAAGACTCACAATGGTACTTCGGTTTGCCACATCAAGAAATCCAAGGCGTCCCTACGGAGAGTCCGCTTCGGTGCATCCCCCATAAACAGAAGTCACCAAATGAGAGGCTCGGGGCTCTTTACTTATGGCTCGATATTAACTGCGTGACGCCCCCAAAATAGTATACACAACACCCATTCCGAGTCGCCAAATACATGGTACAAGAAGCAAACTACAACTTTATTATTACAACAAGAAAGCTGTGAGTTTAAATACGATATTATCTTCTGACAATATCTATACTCAAATAAATCCTCATCACATTTATTGATACATTATTTTACAAAAATGGTGAGGACTACTAAACAACTCTCTCTAGAACCTTCATTCCATACCCCACTAGTACTTCGCTTACATTCTCGCCTCCCGAGAAGAAAAATGGAACAACAAGGAAAAGGGTGAGCTCAACTAGCCCAAAGAAAGAATATTACGACTAAGATAATATACAACAAATTATCGGTAGTCTTCAACAGGGAAAATCTGATAGATCTGAATAGACAACAAGTTTCGGATCAATATTCGCATGGTGAAATAATAATTCATGAAGAGTTACGTAGAGAATGAAATCTACTATAATCTATGAATTTAATAAATCCATCATCAATATTTTATCCTCAGTAACATCAATCAATATACATCCGAATCAAATATTCATCTTTGCACTCTGAGCCAAAGATATTAATCAATCGGTCATGTTCATCTCAACACTGCTCATCTTCGCACTACGTGCCAAAGATATTCTTCAGAAATCATTCATCTTTTGCACTACAAAAGCAAAAGATATTCAATAATATCATCATTTAAGACCGAGGATGATGAAAAATATTTTTAAAGAAACGAATCCAAAGAAACAAAATGACAAGGATTAAGGATTAAGGATTCGTATTTGTTTTATCCACGCCCAAAAATACCTCAAAAATAATCATAGTGGTGTAAAATTCAAGAATGATCAAAACATGGATACAATCGAAGTTAGTATCCGCAATAGATGTTTTGACGAAAAGAAGAAATTTTATTTTTCGGTGAATAGTACCAGATATCGTGAATAGTGCCGATATCGTGAATAGTAACTCCGACACCAAAAGATAGAAATTCCACAAAAACATCTTCACGCTTCACGAATAGTACCTTAGTGAATAAGAACTCATTAATAAGAATCGTGAATAAGAACTCATGAATAAGAACTCATGAATAGTAACCCCAACATGAAAAAGTTCCAAATTTGATAAAACTTCAGATCAACATTTCAAAGATAATGATATTGAAGAAATAATATCATTTGAGAAGAAAATAACATCCCTTACCTCGAAAGATCAAGATTTAAAAATTTAAACACCTGATATATAGGCTATGACTTGACTTGCACCGTATAGCAATACTCAAAGTATACTCAAAATACTCACAAGAATACGCCGATAATATAGAGAGAAAACTTCAGCTTCGTGTGATTTTCAATTCTAACCCAAGACCCTATTTATAGAAAATCGCTTTAACACCAAAAGCAAAAAATTTAATAAATTAATAATATAATTATATTATTTTCTACACATGTCTAGAATCTGATTTCAGCCATCAAACACATGCCACCTTCTAGAAAAAAAAATAAGAAAAACGTTTTTCTAATTTTAAATATTTTAAACTTCCAAAATCAATTATTTTGAGCTTCTAACTTCAATAATTCATAATAAATAGCCCTTTCATCAGAAAATTCGAATCTCGCGAGTTTTTATAGGAAATTCAATTCTCTACAACTTTGCAGAAGAAAGTTTTTCCAAATTCCAAACAGAAATTGACCGAAATCCTCAAACGGTCGATTTTACAGGCTATAATCAAATTTCAGTCAATAAATGGGGTCCACCGACATGTTTAACATGTTTTAAACATTTATTGCAACAAAAATACTCTTCCTCCTCGATACTCATATATCCCACATTCGTTGTAAAATATCACCGTTAATATATTATTAAAATAATATATTTAAATGAATTATTTTATCGTAAAAGATAAAATATTAATTTTCAACAATTGTCATTTTAAAAATTTTCTCATCTATATCCACATAAAATCAATATTTTCCTCATCATATAAATCAATAATTAATTATTCACAAATAATATTACGTAATCACAATATTGACAACCGTGCGCCTCAGAAAGAGGGGCTTTCCAATAAGAATTTCTTCTTCTTGGCGCCGCAATTAGGTGACCAAACCTCTCCTTAGATGTAACTTTCTAGACATTGCCAATAATGTTATCTAATAATATTATTCAGATAATATGAATTATTGCTTCGATAATGAAAAAAATAATATGTAATGACAATTATCAAAAACAACAAAGAATATAAAATATCAACGCAAAGAATTATTGAATCAATAAAATAAAATCTCGAATAAAGAATTATCAGTAACCATTATTGAGTAGTGCCTTCTTACGTAAGAATCAATAATTGGTGCAATACCGCAGTAACCGCTTTCAACAACGCGTATTAGTGTGTTTTAACCAACGGGTATTCCAACAAAGATAATTCAGGCAACAACTACGCCTGCTATTTAAAAACAACTTATATTTGTCGCTTTCTTCATCCAATCGCTTTCATGGGGCCCACACATGGTCACTACCGTCAGATTTAATATTCCCCGACAAAGATTTAATATTCCACGACCAAACGAATATTCCCCGACGATAATGAATATTTTATAACCACTTGCTTATTTTGAAATATTTGCGTATTTAACCCTTAACTATCCACATCAACCCTTACTATTTCAAAATAATAAATAAAGGAAATTCCTTTTTATTTAAAAATTTCGGGGTCTTACAGTTCGTATGTATATTAGGAAGTAGATCATGCATATGCATTCATGTAGTTGAGTTTGTTTGTTTATTTTTAGTTCTTTTGTGTTTTTGCTGGAGGACAAACAAAGGTTTAAGTTTGGGGGTATTTGAAAAGTGAGTTTTATACTCATAATTGGGTGCGTTTAAGCTTAATCTTTTGGTTGATTTTAAGTATTTGTGTCTATTCATGCATGTTTTACGTTGTTCTGTAGGAATTGGGACAAAAGTTACTTGGATCGACGTTTGGGGTGGCTAGATTTGCGTTTTCGGCTTGCCATTTACACAGCAGTTACTTCAGAGCCAATTTGAGTATTGTTCCAGACCTTATTTCGAAAAACTTAAAGAATGAAAGTTGTAGATCTACTTCTCCTCTTCCGGATCATCTTGAATCATCGAAATCGGAGTTCGGACGAAGAAGTTATGGCCATTTTCCCAAAGGACGTCGGAGCAGAAAATGTCAGAACATGGGATCAAATAGCCGGGCTACCTTGGGAGCAAGATAGTTGAGCGTTAAGCCCACCATTGCAGAACCGGGAAGGGCTTGGTGATGGCCTGGACGCATTTTTGGGCAAATTTTGACACCTTTTTGACTCCAAATTGGATTGGGTTTGTTCCTAAGTTAAAAATTGGACTTGTAACCTATAAATATATGATGTAAGGCATAAAATAAAGAGAGATTACATGGATTAGATTAGAGATACACTCCATTAGATTAGAACATAACCCTAGTTCTTATTAGTTTTGGAGATTGAAGCAACTTGGAGATCATTGAAGATCAAGAGCAAGAGGGGAACATCAGATTTGCTGACAACAGATTCTATTCTCTTCTCTTATCATACTTTTATCTTTTAATGTCTATTCAGTTGTGGATTCTTGGTTTTAATTCATTAATTATGAACTAACTCTTTTACTAAGATTTCAATTGAACCTTTTATGTCTATAAATTAGTTATTTGATTTATTCCAATTATTTATGTTAAAGTGAATTGTTTATCTTGTCTTGAGCTTATTGATTAATTATCTGATCAGTAATTACCTTGTTACTCTAGAAGGAATTGAAAGAGGAATTCTAGGGTTAGAACTGGGCATGATATCATGTGACTTAGTTATTTGCACAGTGAATAATTAGGTTTGTGAATTGAATAGAAATATCTATTCACCGCATGTAACACATAAGGAATTGGGATTGAAAGGAGTTTAATTCAATTGTTTTGCATAGGAATATAACAAGATTAATCTGGATTAAATAGAAGGCAATCGATCACTTAGAAAAGGACTTTTGATATTTGAGAATTTCTATTAACAATTCAGTAGGCATAATAATTGGGATAATTGGATAATTGATTTATAGTTCATAATTGGGGATATTGAAGTCTTAATCTTTATTTATTTGAATTCATTTATAAAGCAATTTGGTTTTATTAGTTAATTTAGTTTTCTTAATTAGAAAAATCACACTTTGCAATTGTTTAGATAAAATTTATTTGGTTAAGAGTTAGTACTTGGTAATTTTTATTAAATAATTCCTCGTGGGAACGATACTCTACTTTCACTTTATTACTTGTTGACCGTGTATACTTGCACGTATTCATTGATTGCAAAATTAATCAACACCTGTCCACAATCATATGAATAACTCATAATCATAATTGTGATTCTGAATTCCCTTTTCGCACCCTGGACGAAGATGATTCTCATCACCTAACTTCACCTGAAACATCAAAAATCATGGTTATACCAAATCACATTTCCTGCTCATAATCATTAAATCATCTTTGCACTACGGCCAAAGATATTCATTATTATCACATCCATGAATTAATATTTCATTCTTTGAGACTCAAATTTCGATAAATAATCCACATCATCGAATCATCCCTGCACTACAGGCCAAGGATATTCTTTAGTATCACGACCACGAATTATCCATGCACTATGGGCCAAAGATAATCGTGTTTTCATCAATGGTCTTGATCATGCCATAAAACAATTCATCTTTGCACCCTTGGCCGAAGAGAATTCATAGCCATAATCATACCAAAAACTGTCCATCAATGCACTACGGGCCAATGAGGACTTTTTCATTAGTATCACAACCACAAATTATCCATGCACTACGGGCTAAAGATAATCGTGTTTTTATCAACGGTCCTGATCATGCTATAAAACAATTCATCTTTGCACCATTGGCTGAAGAGAATCCATAGCCATAATCATACCAAAAATTGTCCATCTATGCACTACAGGCCAATGAGGACTTTTTCCACATCATTTGCAACATTACGGTCATGATTATACCGAATAATCCCTGGTCATAATCATACCAAGTCCATCTATGCACTATGAGCCACGATGATGACTTTCAACAAAATATAAATATGAGGATGATGACAATGACATAAGAATTCAATAAAACAAGTTCAAGAATTAATTTAACCAAGAACTAATAACGTCTCATTTATTCGTAACTAGATTATTTTCCTAAAAAAATACCAAATCAGTCCCAAAAATTATTCTTTTCTGGGATTAAGCATAATATAGTCTCATATTGAACTTATATTTTTCTCGGAATTTTTAAAATTCATTTACTATTTTTCAAAAATCAATTTTTAATTAATTCCTTAAGAAATTAGCTACCTTAAGTTTAACTCCAGAAATTTCCAAATCTTAGCAGGATCTTACACATGTTAACGTGAGCTTCCAGTTTAAATTTCATGGTCATTGGAGTTATAGAACTTCGGTTATAGCATTTTTCGTCAGAAAAACCTAAATATTGAAATAGTCATAACTTGCTCATTTTAAGTCGGAATGAGCTCATTTTTGGACAGTAGGTACTTTATATCATATAATTTCATGTCCCAAAAGGCCAGAATTTTTCTCACAAATTAAGTGGCCGAAACAACCATTTTAAGTTTCTGGGCAGTAGCTTTTTCGGTTTTTGCAGCTTTGGACTCCTTAGCTAAAAATAGCCCACACGAAAATCTACAATACCTTTTCTAGTGATTCCAGTTGGATAAGTTAGGAAACTCATAGATCTAACTCTAGAACTTGACCACACTCAAAAATTCGAAATATAATAGGAGATATGGTTAATTGAATTTTATGTTCTATTTTCACCAAAATCTAATTTTTTAACCCCTTGTGATTTCTAAGAAACTTTCATGTTTTCACATAATAACCAACATAACTCTTTATAACACTTACTAATACAATATATACCCATGATTTTCTTCAGTCCAATGCTTTTATTAGAACTTTCACCATAATCCACGTAAACAAATCATTTTCACAATTTAATAAGGAATGAAATACAAATGATCATTCACCATGCATGTGGTAATCCACATAGACAGGTTATTCCAACAGAATAATAAAGAATGGAATAACAGAATGATTCACCATGCGTGCGATATATACGCATGCATGTGTTATTCCCAACAAAATAATAAATAATGGAACCGTGTCCCACAGTAAACGCATGCATGTGATATTCCACATAATAATAAAGAATGGAATAACAATGTAAATCACCATGCATGCGGTACTTCACATGACAAAGTTATTTTAACATAATAATAAATAACGGAACCGTGTCCGCATAAAACGCATGAGATGTGATGTTCCAACAGAATGATAAATAATGGAACCGAGTCCCACAGAAACGCATTGCGACATGTGATGTTCTAACAGAATGATAAAGAATGGAATAATAGAAGAATTTCACCAAGTATAGGGTAGCCCACGTATACAGGTTATTCCAATAGAATAATAAAGAATGGAATAACAGAAGTTCTCTTCATGGATAAGAAAGAAATAATACTCCCTACGAGTACAACAAATAATATTCCCTACCTTAAGAAGAAGAGTCTTCGATATATGAGTAGTGAAGTAGCGATACTTTTTCTTTCTCTATAGTTTCTCTCTAGAGTTTCAGTGAATTCGTAAGAAATAATGAAGGAATGAGCTTCTATTTATAGAAGAACTGAAAGTGGCTCTTGGTCTTAACGAAAGGTCAAAATGACTCTTGGTAATATTGAAGAGACAACTACTATTTGCGAAGGGGCAATTAACTCTTGAAACACCGAAGGGGCAAATAACTCTTGAAACAATCAAGGGCAAATAACTCTTGAAAACGAAGGGACAAATAACTCTTGGAAAACCAAGGGACAAGTTACTATTAAAACTTTAAATCAACGATCCATATTGATTTACTATTATAATTTCAACCAACGGTCTGAAAAATTAGCACATCTCCTCATGGAATAATATTGTACCCAAAAATAATTTGGACCGATAAGAAATATATTTTTCGGGTGAATAGTACCCCGTGAATAGTACTTCGGGAATAGTACCCTGTGAATAGTACCCCGACACAAAAATACCCCAAATACCCGAGTGAATAATATTCGGGTGAATAGTAACCCGTGAATAGTAACTCGTGAATAGTACTCTGACACAAAAAGTGCCCTAAATACTCGAGTGAACAATACTAGAGTGAATAGTAACCGGGTATTTTATGACAACTTGTCTACTTTGAAATTTTTTCACATATTACCCTTAACTTTAAACTTTTATCAATTTAACTATTTACCAAAATAGAAAAAATTGAATACTTTTATTTCATAAAATTCGGGGTCTCACAGGGGCCTTACAACCTCCTCTCCTTATGAAATTTTGTCCTCGAAATTGACATGTGTAGGATATGCTCCTTCCTATCCAAGATCTTAACTTGTACCTCCTTGTACATTAAATCTTTTGCTATCTCGTCTGCTTCTAACTCAATAATGTGGTTCGGGTTGTCCACATATTTACGTAACATCGATACGCGAAAAACATTATAAACACGCGTCATACTAGGCGGTAAAATGTGTCTATAGGCCACAGTTCCTACTTGATCGAGAATCTCAAATGGACAAATAAATTGAAGGTTTGAGCTTTCCTCACATCGTCGATTCTCACTTTTGGAATAACGACTTCTTGCATCTTCTTCTTTATATTCATCAACTCCTAGGTCTGTAGCTTGAGCAGCTTTAAATTTATCGATTAAAGTCGATTCTAATCGTATTTTCGTTATCTTCATGCAGGTTCTTGGAATCTTTAACTCTATCTCCATCTTCTGTAAGTCGTACAAAATGGGTCTTTGTGTTAACAATATCGCACTCATAAACGCATACGATCTTTTACTCAACGCGTCAGCTACCACGTTCATTTTTTTCCAAGATGGTATTGAATGGTATGGTCGTAATCTTTCAATAGCTCGAGATAACATCGTTGCCACATGTTAAGATCTTAGAAGTTCTTCTCACATTCCTCGGTCCATTCGAAGTTTGTATCTTTTCGAGTCAGCTGAGTTAATAGAGTATCGATTCGAGAAAATCCTTCCATGAATCTCCGATAGTAACCAGCTAAGCCTAGAAAGCTACTTATTTCGATTACTGACTTAGGTTTCTCTCAACTGTGACTCATATCCCAATCTTGGATATCACGTCACAATGGCACCTATCAGTTTACCACCGCACGAATATGAGGTCCCCTACAGAGAGTCTGGTTTCAGTGCATTCTACAAAGGAAGTCACCAGATAGAGGCTAAGGTACCAACTCCTGTAGTTAGGTTTTTAACTCTTGAAGTTCAATAGGAGCCATTCGATATGAGATTTTAGAAATGAGTTTTGTACCGGGTTCAAAGTCGATACAAAATTCAATATCACGCTCTGGGGTAGGCCAGGAAGTTCTTCAGGAAATACGTCATGAAATTCACTAACAACAAAATATTATTCAAATTTGACGTATTCAAGTCCATGACATGGGTAAGAAAGCTTGACATCCGTTTTTTAATAAACGAATGGCTTTATGGCTTGATATGACAGTGATTGACTTTAGTGGTTTGGTTGCTTGAATTCGAATAACAGGTTGGTTAGGAATATGAAAACTAACAACCTTACAAAAATAATCAATTTTAGCATGATGAGTGGTTAACCAATCAATCCCTAAGATCACATCAAATGCAAGAATTTTTAAAGATATAAGATCAACAAGTAGGGTGAGGGTACCAAGTGAATCAAGCAAAATTTATAAATAGTGGATGTAACAAAAGTTTCTCCTAACGGAGTTTCAACAACTAAGTCAAAGTCTAATTTCTCAGTAGTCAAGTTCACAAGTAGGAGAGATAAAAGAATGGATAGAACCGGTATCTGATAAGGTATAAACTTTGCAAGAATTTATGATTAACTAACCCGTGCTAACTTCGTTCGGGTTACTCGCTTTTTGAGAAGTCACAAAAAATGCTCTTCCAAGAACCGATGACTTTGACTAGTTCGGGAATGCCTTTGGAGTCACTATCCCCGCTGGACTTGGTTTTGCTACAGGACAATCTCGAGCTATATGACCGTCTTTTCCACAACTAAAACATACCTTGGAAGGTTGTGAACAGTTTGGACTTATGTGTCCCTCTTCTCCACATCTGTAGCATCTAACTGGCGGTCTTTCTCCTCCCCTAGAATTCATTGCTGGTGTTGGTGCTGACGTCTTCCCGTCATTGTTGAATCTTCTCTTTTTAAAATTTTCACTTAACTCACCTTTCCTATTATCTTGGCCATGATTACCACCGAAGTGGTTACCATTTCTGGCATGATAATTTCCTCCACGATGGTTATCATTGTTTCGATGACCGTTGTCACCGGTACGATTATCATCGAGTTGTTGGTCATTATTCTTCAGTTGAGCTGACTCATTATCGCGCTCCAATAACTGAGCCCTATTCACAACATCTGAATATAAACAAAGTTTGTGAGAAATGAGGTATTGACGTATTTTGGGTTTCAAACCTCGCAGAAACATTCGCGTCATTCTCTCCTCATTATCAACCAAATGGGATGCAAATCGGACAACTCGTGAGAACTTAGCTTTGTCTTCGCGACAAGTTCATATTGTTTTGCTCCAGCTTGATGAACTCTACCTCCTTCATGTGACGAATACTTTCGGAAAGTACTTGTGTAAGACCCTGAATTTTATGAAATAAAAGTATTCAATATTTCTTATAATTACTATTCAGTAAATGGTTAAATTGATAAAAGTTAAAGTTAAGGGGTGATGTATGAATTTTTTTCAAAATACACAAGTGGTTATAAAATATTCATTGTTGTTTGGGGAATATTCGTGACGGTATGCGCAGCCATTTGTGGGCCCCATAATGTAATAAAGCATTTGGATGAAGAAAATGACAAAATTAAGATTTTATAAATAATCTACAGAATTATTACCGTTAACACTTTGTTGGAATACCGGTGGTTAAAATACGATGTCGCTGTTTGCACAAAGATGCATACTGCCGCTTTTTTACATGATATTTTGAATTATTGATCCTTACATAAGAAGACACTACTCAATAATTGTTACGGAATTATCGCTCAATATTTTATTTTATTGATTCAATAATTGTTTGCGTTGATATTTTATATTATTGTTGTTTCAATAATTATCACTACACAATATTTCTCATTATCGATCAATAATTCATATTATTTGAATAATATTATTAGATAGCATTATTGGCAATGTCTAGAAAGTTACATCGAGGAGAGGTTTGGTCACCTAATTGCGGCCCAAGAAGGAGAAATTCTTATTGGAAAGCCCCCTTTTCTGAGGACTATTGCGGTTGTCATAATTGTGATTCTCGTAATATTATTTGTGAATAATTAATTATTGATTTATATGATAAGGAAATATTTATTTGATGTGGATATAAATGATGGATTTATTTATGTGGCTATAAATGAAGCAATTAATGTTGAGGTATTTTATCAGTATTTTTGTCAGAATGAAGGTATTAAAAGTTAAACCAGTGTTTTTGAGATATATTGCGTGAGTTATAATTTTTAATCCGACCATTGGATCGTTGTAATTTTTGGATATGTTATACATATATAAGTTGAGTATATGTCCACAAATTTTGAACCGTTAAAAATGAACGTATGATTTGCTATGAATTTTAAGAGGTGAATGATTCAAAAATTGTTGAAGTATCCGAATTTAGTATTTTAGTGGAAAATTCTAGAATTGAGTGGGCCCCACTTGTGGTTGGTGAAGAAATGTCCTGAATTTTATTTCAAATGTGGTGGGTGGAAATAGTAGCAGGTAAAGCCATCAGGTTGCAGGTCAAGTCTGCTAAAATTTTCCTATAAATAGAGGGCTAAGTTAGAATTAAAAATCACACCAGAAACAAGTTTTCTCTCTTTCTCTCTCTAGATTATTGAGTGTATTTTATGAGTATTTAGATACTTGGTGAGTTGATATTCATCAGTGCAAGTTTTCTTGATGTATCCGATATCCAAATGTAAGTCTTTGCTTTTTTGAGGTAAGGGATATAAGTAAGGGATTTTAAGGGTTATTATGTTTTTCATTCGTACTTCTTCCCGACCATCGAAAAATTCTGGAAAAATTTAAAATGATATGTTGATGAGTTTTATTGATTGTGTCCAAAAATGGTGATTTTTGGATGTATAGATTAAGAGTTATGATTTTTATGAGAAAAGACTACTTGTGGTTAACTCCAAAATTGATGAGATTTTTATTGGGAGTACATCTATATAATATCAGTGTACTCTGTCAATTTCGGAATTTTTGGATAAAAGTACAATTTATGATAAATGTCTAAATATTCTAAGTTTTTTGGCCATATAAAAAATAGTAAATGAATTTTAAAAATTCTAAGAAAAATATATATTCAATATGGGACTATATTCTGCTAAATCTTAGAAAAAGAAATATTTTGGAACTGATTTGGTATTTTTCATGAAAATGGACTAGTTATGAATAAATGAGTTAAATATGTTATGTGAAGGAAGAAAATTGGAAAATATGATTTTATGGCTTGAGAATCATATATGTGGTATATCAGCATGTTTTATGAGGGTTTTGGTTATTGGTGATGAAATCTTATAAGTTTGGCATTTTATGATGATTAAATGCATTATTTAGTAAAGTGTAAACAATTAAAATAAATTGTTTATAAGTTTAAGAAATGTTATTCTTTCAATATCATTATACCGAAATATTGGTATGGATTTTATTGTGGAATTTCTACCTTTTTGTGTCAGGGTTACTATTCACGAGTTACTATTCACGGGTACTATACACTACAAAATTGGTTTCTTTTTCTAACCAAATTATAGTTGATTTATGAATATTACTCTGGAGATTAAAACTATATATGGATTATATTGATTTTATTATCATATATAATATTTTTATAACCCTGATGTTGAAATTCTCTTTCACTGGAGTGTAAAGATGAGTAGATTATTGGTATGATCATGACTAGGGTTCTCTTTGGCCAGTAGTGAAAAGTTGAATTGTGATTGGTATGGTCATGACCATTGAATTTATAATTGAATATCTTTAGCTTAAGTGCAAAGGTGAATTGATCAACATGGTTATAATTATTGTTTATATAAATTCTGAAATGATTATATATTTCTTTGAGATATTAATATATTTGATCTCATAATGCAAATATGAATCTGTGATGAATATATTTGGCTTGTAGTGCAAATATGAACTGCTTTAGGAATATCTTTGGCACAGTAGTGCAAAGATGAATTGTTGATGAATATCTTTGGCGATGAGTGCAAATATGAACTGTTAACGAATATCTTTGGCCCGTAGTGCAAAGATGACCTGTTGTTGAATATCTTTGGCCAGTGGTGCGAAGATGAACTGTGGATGAATATCTTTGGCCCGTAGTGCAAAAATGAATTTATTAGTATGATTATGAACATGAACTGTGATTTGGTACAACCATGATTTTTGATGTTTCAGGTAAAGACATGTGATGAAAATTATATTCGTCCTGGGTACGAAGAGAAATTTAGAATCACAATTATGATTATGAGATATTCATATAATTGTGGAAAGGAACTGTTGATTGATGTTACAGGGATAAAACATTGTTGGTGGACTTTTAACATGGAGAAGATAATAGACTGTATTGTCTATTTGACTCTTCTAATGGATTGCTTTCGTTCATTTGCAACTATGGTTGAAATTTTTATCATCTACCATATATTCTAAATCTACGATTTGTTATTGATGAAGGCTATTGATAATTTAATTATCTTTAGTCATGATATTCTTTCTTGAAGCTAGTTGTGCTCACCCTTTTGCTTCACAATTCCTTTCGTAATAAAAGTGTAGGCGGGTTTGAAGCGGGGTAACAAGGAATAGAATCATGGTCTCTAGCTGTGGAGTTCTCCCTAAACAGTATAGACAAGTGTGTTGTATACATCTTTTAGTAGTTATATTTTGTGAATCATATAGGGAGAGACAAACCCAACATTGGAAGGGTGTTTGCCACTATCATACAAGATGTCTAATGACATACAACCTCGTGTCATCATAAGACAGGGTTGTGCTCATCCACTTGCTGAGTATATTTACGAGCACTACCTATATAATCTTGGTGTTTGTTTGAAGTATAATTCTCAATTTGAGACAGTGGAGATAATGATAAGTCAAGAGAAGACTCACCATTAGGAAGAATATGATAGTAATCTTCTCATTTTTCTTTGGGGTCTATTGGGTCAACCGAGGATAATTCTGTGGCCATATGATATCTATCATAACCTAGAAGCATGGCCTCCCATGTACGAAGGTTTTCTTGAGCACTTCCCAAAGATTCTAATTTCTAAAACAGTTTTTGACTATTCATTTATGTAAGGTGTCATTGTGACGTGCTATCCAAGGTTGGGATGAGAGTCATAGTTGGTATATATATTTGTATCCAAACTCACAGTATATGTGTTGTTGTATTTTGCACGACAATTGTTGTAATAAAGTTGTAGTTGTTTTCTGTACCATGTATTTGGCGACTCAGAATGGGTTAGATGGAATGGACCTATTTTGGGGTTGTCACAACTTGTCGTTGAACAATTCTTGGAACTTCTCCCAAGACATCTTCAGTGCAGCAGGCTGAGAACGCTTTACGGATTCCCACCAATAATCTGCCCCTCCTCGCAATATGAAGGTGGTGAAATGAACCTTTTGCTCCTCTGAGCATCCCAAGACATCAAATATCTTAGTGATCTGCTTTACCCACGTCTCTGCCATAAGTGGTTCTGGCTTTCCCAAAAACTCCATCGGTCCTAACTCCTTGAACTGCTTAGTTGTGACCATCTGTGAGTTGTCACTGTTTTCACCTGCATTTTGAACAGTAGTCTTTCTCGTTTGGTTTTGCATGAATTCTAGAAAGTTTCTAAACATACCATCGTTCGTCATTTGGTCGGTGTTATTGTTTACAGGAGGGTTATTGCCTTCCTTATCCTGGGTATTGATCAGTGGTGACTCAACGGTCTCATGTGCTCCATTGCTTATCTCGACATCTTCAAATGCCATTTTACTGTTACAAAATAATGGTTAATTGACATGCCACATATTATCCCTATATTATGACCGACTAATTAAATAACAAATAAGCTTAGGTAGGACACACTAGCGAAAGATTTACTCGTCTCTCCCCTCCTAGTTCTATTCCCCGATCTCCGCCAGGAGACCATATCCTAAGCTCGATACCAATCGTGACGCCCCCCAAAATAGGTATACATCACCCATTCTCGAAATCGCCAAATACATGGTACAGAAATAACTACAACTTCATTAATACAATTGTCGTGCAAAATACGACAACATAAACTGTGAGTTTAAATACAAATACTGTCTAATAGAGAGTATACAAACTCAAAAGGAGTCCTCATTAAAATTATTGATATACTATTTTACAAAATAGTGAGGACTACTAAAACAACTGTCTTGAACCATTACTCCACACCCCAACTAGTTCTCGCTATATTCTCATCTCCTGAGTAGAAAAATGGAACAAAAAGGAAAAGGGTGAGCTCAACTAGCCCAGTAAAGAATATTATGACTAAGATAATGTACAACAAATTATCCTTAGTCTTCAACAGGAAAAAATATGATAGAATACAATAGACAACAAGTTTTAGATCAACAACTGCAGCGGAAACAACAATTCATTAGATGAGTTAAGTAGAGAATAAAATCTACTATCATCTATGAATTTAAAAGTCCATCATCGATATTTTATCCCTGTAACATCAATCAATATACATCTTGAATCAAATAGTCATCTTTGCACTACAGGCAAAAGATATTCATCAGTTGGTCATGTTCATCTCAACACCTGTTCATCTTTGCACTACGGGCCAAAGATATTCATCAAGAAATCATTCATCTTTGCACTACAGGCCAAAGATATTAAGTAATATCATCATTTAGAACTGAGGATGATGAAAAATATATTTTAAAGAAAATGAATCCAGTGAGACAAAAGAACAAATAGTAAGGATTCGTACTTTGGTTTATCCATGTTCAAAAATAATCCATAATAAACTATTGTGGAGCAGAATTCAAAAATAAAGATCAAAACATGGATACAATCAAAGATAGGAACCATAACAGACAATCTTGGACATATAAAGAAATTTTAATTTTTCTGTGAATAGTGTCGTATTCGTGAATAGTGCTGTATACGTGAATAGTGTCGTATACATAAATAGTAACCCCGACACTAAAAGATAGAAATTCCACAAGAAAAATCATCATGCTTCGTGAATAGTACTCTGTACTCGTGAATAGTAACTCGTGAATAATAACTCATGAATAGTAACCCCGACATGAAAAGATAAGAATTTCACAAGAAAAATCTTACCAATATTCCGGTATAATGATATTGAAAGAAATAATATCATTTATAAAAAATAACATCCCTTACCTCAAAAAGACAGTACCTCTGAGTGAATATAGGATATAACACTGAAAGAAACTTACACCGTATAGAAACACTCAAAGTATCAAAATACTCACAAGAATATGCTCGATAATATAGAGAGAGAAAACTTCAGATTCTGGTGTGATTTTTAATTATAACCTAAGCACCCTATTTATAGGAAATTGCTTAGAACACCAAAGCAGAAAATTTAATAAATTAATAATATTATTATTCTTAAACTTCCTACGCACACAAATTGAGTCCAAACATCAGCCATCCACTCAATAAAAGTAAGAAAAACATTTTTCTTAAATAAAACAATTAAAACTTCAAAAATCAATTATTCCGGAACTTCAGAACTTCAATAATTCATAATAAATAGCCCTTTTATTAGAAAAATTTGACACTTATGTAATTCTATAGGAAATTCAATTCTCTACAACTTTGTAAGTTTAAGTTTTTCCAAATTCCAAACAGAAATTGACCGAAATCCACATACTAACGATTTTACAGGTTATAATCAAATTTCAGTCAAAAATGGGGTCCATCAACACACAAAACATGTGTTAAACATTTTTTGTAACAAAAATACTCTTCCTCCTCATTTATTCATATATCACACATTCATTGTAAAAATATCACCATTATTATATTATTAAAATATAATAATATTTTTAAATCAATTATTTTATCGAGAAAAGATAAAATATTAATTTTCAACAATTATCACATTAAAAATTTTCTCCATTTATATCCACATAAAATGAATATTTTCCTTATCATATAAATCAATAATTAATTATTCACAAATAATATTACGAAATCACAATAATAATGACAATCGGTAGTTCCTTGGGGAAGAGGGGGCTTCGATAAGGATTTCTCCATCTACTGGCGCGCCAATTAGGTGACCAAACCTCTCCTTAGTATGAACTTTCTAGACATTGCCAATAATGTTATCTAATAATATTATTTAAATAATATGAATTATTGATCCGATAATGGAAAATACTTGTGTAGTGACAATTATTGAAACAACAATAATATAAAATATCAATGTAGCAATTATTGAATCAATAAAATAAAATATTGAACAGTAATTACTGTAACAACTATTGAGTAGTGTCTTCTTACGTAAGAATCAATAATTGATGCAATACCGCAGTGCTTCTTGTGCAACACCGCCAGATTCGCGTGCTTTAACCAACGGGTATTCCAACAAGATTAATTGTAATAACTACTACTGATTATTTATAAATAACTTATTCTTGTCGTTTTCTTCATCCAATCGCTTTACATTATGGGGCCCCACAAAAGTTTCAAAGTCGTCGCATTTAATATTCCCCTATAGTAAGAATATTCCACGACCAAAAGAATATTTCCCGACAACAATGAATATTTTATAACCACTTGCTTATTTAAAAAATATTTGCGCATTTTACCCATAACTAACCACATTAATCAAATCAACCCCTTACTATTTCAAAATAATAATTAGAGAAAATTAAATCTTTATTTATAAAAAGTTGGGGCCTTACAACTACCACTACAAAAAAGGGCCTTTAGCAACGATTTTTCGGGCAACGACTTTATAAGTCATTGCTAAAAGTATATGTTTAGCAACGAAATTTGTCCTTCGTTGCAGATTGTGTCAGACTTTCACTTTTTGTAACGAAATTCATAAGTCGTTGCAAAATTTCGTTGCTAATTCATTGGAGGGAAAAAATTTCGTTAGAAATTCGTTGCAAAATTTTCGACCACTTGATTTTTCGTCATCGTGGGCAACGAAAGTTTTTTTGTTGCTAAAAATGGGGCTTTAGCAACGATTTTTCAGGCAACGACTTTATAAATCGTTGCTAAAAGTGTATGTTTAGCAACGAAACTTGTCCTTCATTGCAGATTATGTTAGACTTTCACTTTTTGCAACGAAATTCATAAGTAGTTGCAAAATTTGGAAACAAAATTCGTTAGAAATTCGTTGCAAAATTTCTAATAACGAATATTAAAATTCGTTAGAAATTCGTTGCAAAATTTCTAATAACAGTTATTATAATAACTTTTTGCAACGAATATTAAAATGTTACCTTAAATAATAATAATAATAATAATAATAATAATAATAATAATAATAATAATAATAATAATAATAATAATAATAATAATAATAATACAAGAGGTGAGACGTTCTGTGAGAACTACCCATCTGAGGAATTCGGAGTGGTGAGAAGCTTTTTATATCATGGATTAGACTCATATGGGGAGATGATTTATTCCTAGTAGAGAAGTGATCGTTCGCTCATCTAGAGGGTTGCTTAACCTAGAACTTTGTTCAACAACTTACTGGCACTCCTTCCGGATGTTGCCATCTGTTATGATGGAACAGTGAGGAATGTCTGCAGTAATTCAATTACCTTTATTATTCGAGTATAGGACACAAACAGGAACTACGACCCTTTTTTTTTAATTGTTGTCGAGGAACCGGTTGGAGTACTATTAGCTACAACTGCTATATCGAAACCTGCATACAAGAAAGAGTACATATATGTAGGGAGAGTGTTATTGCATTTATATATTGAAAATTGTGGCAAACTAAACAAATGCTACTTAGTTTATTTTGCCAATGATAATAAACTAAGTAAGTGGTACTTAGTTTATGAAAATTATTATTTGGAATCTATAGAGACTACTGTTCGACATTCACTCCTACTTAGTTTATTTTGCCAATGTGAACTAAGTAAGTGGTACTTAGTTTATGAAAATTGTTATTTGGAATCTATAAAGACTACTGATCAATATTCACTCCTACTTATTTTATTTTGCCAATGATAAACTAAGTAAGTGGTACTTAGTTTATGAGAATTGTTAGGAATCTATAAAAACTACTGTTCGACATTCACTCCTACTTATTTAATTTAATTTAATTTAACCTTAATTTAATATAATATAATTTAATTTTATTTATTTAAATTTAATTTAATTTAATTTAACGCTGGCCAAAGCATGTATTTTAAACAATCCGCTAGTTATACTAGCGGACGACTTAACTCTCACCTTGAAACAACACGTGCAATGACAACTGCTAACTTACTACCAGCAACACAAAACTGGCAACACAAACATAAATCAAACATAAGTTAAGACTTACTAATCAAACATAAATTTAAGACTTATTCCAAGCAACACAAAATTGAAAGTGCTGGTGCAACACAAAATTGGTTAATTTTGACCACTTAACGAAGATTGAAGAAGCCTATTTAACTTCAAATCCATGTACAATACATGTATTTGGTAGACTTTGTACTGCATTCACTCTTGTAGGATACCCAAGAAATTAAACATTCCATATGCTAAACAAACCCAAAAAAGTTCCTGAAATGGTCACGCCATGTCATTAACTGATAAATATAGATCTAAATAACTGATTAAGTAATCTAAATAACTGAGTTAGACTGTGTAAGGTTGATCATCTTATTCCACAAATAACTGATTAAGCAATCAATCAGTGAAAACTGAAAGATCTATTATAATTATGGCGCTTAGCAAGACATGAGCTCCCATATATGAAAGAAAAGCATAGAAAAGAGAACAGTACAATCCAAACGCAAACTATAATACAGATCATGACTACAAAAAATCATAACTCAATAAATTATGCAGAAGCATAGTTGCTGAATTTGGGATACATATCGTGTATTAAAATTTGATATTCATGATACACCGTGAGATACATTTTGTATTGCAAGATACCTAATGCTTTTAATAGTTCAAAAATTAATTATATTCTTACAAAACTTAAATCTTTTATCAAATTGAACCATTATATAATAATAACATATAAATGACAGCGTTTTAGTATCAAACTAGATACAAACTCGCACGTTGCTGCGGGATTATTTATTTTGTTAATAATAAATTTATACGTGTAATTAATAAATTAATATATAATAAAAAAAATAGTAGATTGTTGTGCGATGATCAAATTTTGATAGCATATGTTACATAGAGTTGGGTAAAAGTTTTGTACGCAAATACATATCCAAATATATAATTAATCTGATCACTAAATCCCAAGACATTATATAACAGTTGTGTGTGTGTGTGTATATATATATTAATTTCTTGATAAAAATGTTTATAATGTAACTAATAGGGTTAAAAATGGGTACCTCTTTCATTCTAAAGCACTAACAAATATTTAGAAAGTGTAATGCACAATGGCATCGAGTTGTTATATTGATATGATTGTTAATGGCATATTTGAAGTCTGTTACACATTACATAAATCTCACCAAGCCTCAAATATCTTACACAGGTACTTGATGCATTTTGAAGAGTCCATGTATCATATAAACTTACTTGCACCAAAATTCTAACATACAAATGAAAAGGGAAACAATGGAAGAATGTCCCGTCCCAGTTTCGGTCCTCAGACCTAAAGGAAAATCACATGTTACATGCAGAAACTAAAAGCAAGAGCATTAATAATTTTGTTGGATTTTCATGTCAAACAAATACCATGTCCAAAAACATTGCAGTATAGTACCGTGTCATACATAACACAATGTTATAGTTAAAGAACGAATACATTGCCTCATTAGTTTTTATCTATTTTTGGCAATTGTATATGCACTCCTAGTATTACCATAATGCCAATTTTTTTTTTTATTAATGATGATGAAAATGATTTACCAGATACTAGTACTTAACAAATCATGCAAAGCCATAATATATCCAGATAATAGAATGCAATAGATAAAGAAGCCATAAATATAAACACTGTTTAGATTGAAATAGTAGTGATTTAGGAGATTATAAAATCAACATAGTAAGTTATGATTGATTTTATTTGTTATTTTAATTTTGTTTTAAATGTTTTAAACTGTATAATATTATGTTGTAATATAATTATAAATGGTATAATATTATGTTGTAATATAATTAAATTAATAATGATAATATCCGCACAGTTTAGATAGGTAGTGATTTTGTTACATACATGTATTATAATATTATATCATACATGTATGGTATAATTATGAATGATATCACTACAAGAAAAAATATTATCTCCAACGGAATTAAGTCCGACGGAATGAATTCGGTCGACTTTTGTGACACCCCCAAATTCGGGTACTTCAATTCCCACATGATTTGGTGTTTACTAATCAAACATCATATGTCTATCTACCCATAATAAAAGAAAGCAATAATAGATAGAAATAAATCCTCTCCTTAAGGAA
This sequence comes from Panax quinquefolius, assembly GCA_020205615.1. Classification (NCBI taxonomy): domain Eukaryota; kingdom Viridiplantae; phylum Streptophyta; class Magnoliopsida; order Apiales; family Araliaceae; genus Panax; species Panax quinquefolius. The sequence continues at coordinate 144,360,261 of CM035167.1, forward strand.
TTACATCATCTGAATTAATTACTGCAGAAGATATTATAACCGATTTATTAATATATAGTGCAGTTGGTAACCAAACATTCACATCAAGGTAACTAGACCTTCATACCAAGGTAATAAAACCTTCATACCAAGGTAACCAATCCACATACACACCTGCAGTTTTTTCATAGTGCAGTTGGTAGCCAAACATTCATACCAAGGTAACTAAACTCTCCGACATAAGTAACCAATTCATACTGCAGGTGTGGAGGTATATTGGTTACCTTTGGTATAAAGTTTTGGTTACCTTGGTATAAAAGTTTGGTTACTTTAGTATGAAGGTTTGATTATCAACATTACATTACACATGACTCTCTTATCTCTCTCGTTCTTATGCAGTGTTCTTATTTTCTTTTGGACATAAAATTGGAATTAGAATTTCTGGACGCTCTGTTTCACCGGCGAAGGGGAGGAGGAAAATGATCGGCGAAGGGGAGGAGGAAGATGACGTTGCCAAACTTTGAATATTTGAATTTGAATTTGAATTTTTTTTATGTTAGATCCAAGAATTTGAATTATTAATTATGAAACTCCTTGATTTTAGGTTTCCTTATTATTGTGAATTGAATCTTATACTAATTTCCTAAATTAAGGAATCTTAATTGTACTAATATTGTAAATAAATATGAAAAAGTGTATTATTTTTATAATTATTTTGTGCATGCACTAATAATGTAATTACTTACTAAATGTTGTATATTATTGTAAAAGACTCTTTTTTAAATGCATATAGCCCAAAATGAGAAATGGATTAGTGGGGTTGCAGATCGGCCTTATGATTGGGACCAGCTTCATAAGCCTTACAAAAAAAAACCTATAACTATGATTATTTTTTATTTTTTATTTTTTATTTTTTATTTTTATACATTTGCTAAAGATGGACCTCTGCTTACGTGTATTGAATCACTAAATGCTTAGCAAAAATAGATCCAAATATAAATTTGGCTTCAATTTTCTGCCTCGATCTCTTAGTCAAAAGATTTTCCTAAGCATCATGTGTTTGGATCTATTTTTTTTATTGTTCTTAATTCGGCCATTGCTGTATCAAAACGAAGAAGACTTGGGAAGAACCAACACATATGCTTAATTAGGCCAAAATTAAAGAAGAATTGCATGCACGCATGCATGCAATGGGAAGCTGTGTAAATGCAACACTATTAAAATTCTTTTCGAATAATTGTAAGGGAATGGTGAACCACCTTATCTTACTTCTTAATAATATATATATATATATATATATATATATATATATATATATATATAAAGCAAGAGATCTTAGGCTCACCCTTATTGAAACTCAGCTCACTCTCTGCATTTTTTTATATAAAAAATATAACTAATAAAAATGTATAATAATTTTTGGAATTGAAAGTTTTTTAAAAAAAGTGTTTTTGGTGTGATTTAGGTACATATAACTAAACAGTGTTGTTCAGATTGTATAACACTGTTTTGTTATATGTACCAAAATCACACCCAAAATATTTTTTTAAAAAAACTTTCAATTCCAAAAATTATTATACATTTTTATTAGTTATGTTTTTTATATAAAAAAAAGTAAGAAAATTTCAAAAAAGGTAAATTTCAATAAAATGGAAATTTAAAAATTACTATATATATATGGCTCCATCACCCTAACATAAATGATATATTCAGAATGACCAGGGACGAAAAATTGGTAGGAAATGATGGAAAGATCGATATATACTACCAAACAAAAGAAAATCCCTCCATTATTCCTCCCAAATCCCCACCTAGCTTGCATTTCCATCTAATTCTTCCATTTCACTTTTGTACCATACCAAACAAATCATAAGAATGAGCGAATGTGATCAAGTCGAACATGCATGATGTGACGGCCTAACGTACATCTAATATACATCTCATTAATGGATTTAATTTACCAAACTAATGGATTTAATTTACCAATATACATCTCATTAAGTTTACTAGCTAGTTAATTAATTTCAACCAAAGTTCCTCTACCTCATACATTTAAGGAGCCCGTTAGTTATAGACGGCCTAACGTACGTGCACGCCTAAATCTGATATTGGTGGTTATTGGTCTTTCCAGTCATTCTAATCCTTCTGTTATTAAAAAAATAAATAAATTTGATACATTGACAAAAGAATAACCGAGAGCCCAAACTTATCTCTATATAGGTTAAGTTGGAACTTGAAGGAACTCTGAAGATTCGCCATTGTTTTGCCGAGTATATGATCATGAATTTCAGAATTTCTGTTTTAGTATTCGACATATTGGAGAAAAAACAGAAGAAGAAAAAAACATTCCTTTTGCGGGGCTAGTAGCTAAGCAGATTGCCTCAAGCTGGAAGTGGATTAGATATTGGAGGCTTTGTTAATATTTCTCATCAGTACTGCTCATCGCTTTTTCATATTTTTTTTAACTAGCAATCTCAAAATATCTTTGAGTGTCAATACACGAATTTTGAAAATGTAATGTATAAATATATTGTTGGCACATAATAATGTCCGTGTGAAACATAGAAGTATATAAAAAGGATGATATTGCAGGAAGATGGGATGAGAAGAAAACTTCTTCCAACCAGCATGATTTTTCACAAACTTAAAAAACCTAGCTTCTATTACCTTTTGTTGATCATGCACGATGAGTCCTGAGGTTTCAGCCCTAGCCGAAGCTCAAGGTCCAATTCCAAGCTTGATGAACCATATTTTTTCTCTACATGTCCATCACCAAAACTGCTTGTCCCAAAATCATTACTGGTAAATAATGATTTCTCCACAAAGAAAGGAAGTTGTACCACTTCTTTATAACAATATTTCCTTCTAGGGCTTTCTTCATCTTCTTCTGAGAAAATCCATGGCCTTTTATGAGCAAAACTTTTTTCGTGAATATCATGATCTTGACTAGTATCTAGTTGCAACAAGTCGTCATTTGAAGAAGCCGTAGGAGGACTAGGATTCTTTTTCGTGAAATCATGATCCATTGAAAATAGGGTTTCGTCGGAAGATGCTTTTAGCCTAGCCCTATCTTTTCTATGAATGTTCATGTGTCCCCCTAGTGCTTGTGCATTTGAGAAGCCTCGTTTGCAAAAAGTGCATCGATAAGACCTAATGTGACCTAGTACTTGACCATCTGATGTACTCCATGCTAATTGTTGATGGATTTCTATGTCGGATCTATTAATTTCCATTCTCAATCTATGACTGAGGAGAGAGAGGTATGAAGGCGATGAACTATATACCTAGAACTAGTCAAATATTGGTCGTCCGTGTTTAGTTGAGAAGAAAAACTATATACGGGCAGGCCTTCTCGATTTCTTGTAGAGGCCTCTTATATGCTTGATATATCAAGGAAATTAAATATTACTCGTATACAATAATGCACGCCTCATCATATAGTCCAAATCTCCTCTCCAATTTCCAATCTAATTCTTTATTATGCTATGTATTGTTATGGAATATAATTTGTTATGTATTGCTATTATGTACATACATGTACACTTATTTACTGTTAACTTTTTAAATAAATAAAGATAACATGACATTAATACATGGGAATGAGATATAGACGATCTGAATTCCTCATTAAACGACCGAGCCTGTACTTCCAAAAGTTGTCTATAAAAATACAATATCTCCACGTTTGGACTTTGGATTAAACCAAATTAAGCTATCAATTTTCTTTGCCCCTATATATGTACGTATACTTTTTCGTGAGTTCTTGTTAACACGTCTTGCTTTCATTGTATATTCAACCGTTCCAAAAGTCCCTCAAGGAGTAGGAGATTACGGTTGACATGAGTTTTTAAATAATGTTTGATTTAAAAGGACACTAACCGTAGTCTTCACTAGATTATTGTGTTACTTCAGCACAAATATTTAAGCATACATTCTTTATTCGGTGAACATAAATTTAATTACATTAAAATTATTACATTTTATTAATGTTTATATCATACTTTTAATTTTTGATGCAATGTATCATACTTATTAAATTAATGTATCATACTTGTGAGGATGATACAATACCTTTGGAGCCAATAACGAGAAATAAAGCATGCATGCATGCATAGTGTAACAACTTCTTGCATGTTTTTTATTACAATTCGAGAATCTGACACCGAACTTTTGGACGAATGAGAAAAATTAAGGATGAAATTCAATTAGATTTGAATTTCAAGACAAAATATACTGAGAATAGAATAATATTTTACAAGATTATCCTAGATATATTTGTAATTTAAAAAATTATTAATTTATGATTTTGATGGGACCATATATTTATATAAGGGTCTTTTAAAATTATTATTTTATTATTTTATCGAAATTATTAATTTATCCCATTACCCAAAGTTTCTGAATCGAGAAAAAATATTATTTTAAAGAGATTATTAATTTATCGAATATTAATTTATAAAAGTTCTACTATATATATATATATATATATATATATATATATATATATTTGAGGAACAAAAGAAATATAGAAATACCTTATAAGATTCATCTTCTTTTCTTTTCATTTTGATTGACCTCGCTCTGTTTAAACTTTAAAGAGCTTATATATGGGCGGCCGATATAAAAACTATATATCCTTCATCTCGTGCATATGGAGAAAAAGATAAGACAAAACTTTAAGATGTTAAATTATACAGGTTACTCTAAATATCATATATATAGGTTATTTCACTTATTATAAATTTTTTGAATGGTATCAAGTACTTGAAAATTTTCACTCACAAGTAATACCATGTATATATATACAACACAGGATCAAAACCCAATAGAATAATTTATGGTAGCCAAGCTTAATTATTAAGCAATTAGAAACTTTAGAGAGTTATAGGAATTTGGAGTAAATACTTAAGAGAGATATAGAGACCAAACTAAAGTTAATTACCCAAATGCTGATATCTTTATGAGTATAAGTAATTAAATATGACCAGCACATGCATATATTTTGTACCTTGTACTCAATATACAATATATAATTCACAAATTAAGCAAACATGTTATGCTGATTATTGGAATAAAGATATCAAAGAGTCCAGAATACCACGACCTTTACTTTTATTTTAATATCTTTATTTTCTGTAAATAATATTGGTCGCATATATGGGTGACTAATTAAAGGTGAAACTGTTGGCTTGTGCCAACTATGTAATTTTTATATGTTACAAGGAGGTTAAATTATAATAAATCCCTCCATGAATGTGCCATTTTTGGAGCTACACACCCCATCTGTAAGAGGGAGCTTAGGGGGCCTGTAACAGCGGAAGCGTGTGATTTGAGTACGCATTCCGCATGATGTTGTGACGACATCTTGGATTATGACACTTCTCAACACTTGAACACTCAAATAGTTTTTTACAGTCCATATTATAATAGCCTAATCAATTTGGATTTTGGTGACCAATTAAGAGGGAGGGAGGGAGGGAGGGAGGGAAGGGGGAGGAAGTTAAGTTTGACCAAAATATTTACTGATGATAATTTCACATGCCACCGCAGTTAGAGGAGGTATTTAATGTAGAGTAAAATCAATAAACTTTAGACAATAAGAATTTTAATAGTTACTTCTAACTTCTAAGCCCTAATCAGATGGTCAACATATATATATTTTAGCTGAGCAACGACTCTAAAATATTTTTAGACAATTTTGATTACTAAATAATATTGCAGGTCATATCGTGGAATATCTCACTGTACCCCTTCCTTTCACAAAAAAGTAATAATCTTATTTTGAAAATTTTGAAGTTGCCAAAATTTTAAATATATATATATATATATATATGTGTGTGTGTGTGCGTGTTAAGAAAAACTATATATATAGTTTTGTTAAGAGTTCATACAATATCTGGATATATATGTCAAGTTTGACCAAAATATTTACTGATGATAATTTCACATGCCACCGCAGTTAGAGGAGGTATTTAATGTAGAGTAAAATCAATAAACTTTAGACAATAAGAATTTTAATAGTTACTTCTAACTTCTAAGCCCTAATCAGATGGTCAACATATATATATTTTAGCTGAGCAACGACTCTAAAATATTTTTAGACAATTTTGATTACTAAATAATATTGCAGGTCATATCGTGGAATATCTCACTGTACCCCTTCCTTTCACAAAAAAGTAATAATCTTATTTTGAAAATTTTGAAGTTGCCAAAATTTTAAATATATATATATATATATGTGTGTGTGTGCGTGTTAAGAAAAACTATATATATAGTTTTGTTAAGAGTTCATACAATATCTGGATATATATGTCAAGTTTACAACGTTTAGATTTATTGTGATATCAAATTCACAAAAATCCCCACTAACGCTACTTTGCAAGGGTTTTGGTTTAAGAGAACATAATTGAAGAAGATAGAAATTCACATTCTTATATCAGTTTTTTTTTTAAAACAAAATAAAACTGATAAGGCATAAATTATTTAGTCATAACAGTCACAGTAACAGTCATAAATTTAAATCATTAATGTTCTGGTTAATGTAGCACCTTTGATCTCTTCAATATAGCCCTTGCTATTGCAATCCTCTGTTTTTGACTGCCAATAGCTGACCGATAGTTTCGGTGTGAGAATGAGTACATGCTGAATAAGATTAACAATAAAGACTTAATGCTTTAGTACTGAAAAATAATAATTGTGTACCTTAAAATCAGGGTAAAACCTTGTATTTATATTAATCTCACCACCTCCATAAAGTCATTTCCCGTATTGGATTAGTGTTTCTCATTTAGTACAATTCCTTCATAGGATTATATAAGATCTCCTAAAAATAAGGGAAACTGGATCAAATCCCAACACCTCCTCCTTATATTTAGAAACCAAATAGGAATCGTTGATTCCTTAAAACACTCCATCCTCCAAATTAGATTTTCACATGGGTTAAAATAACTCCATGTGGACCATAGCCCATCATAAGATTTGGGCCAAAGTAACCATGTCCAGACATTGCTGAAATAACCCGGGTCAAATCCCGAGTCCGGAACAAATTTCGGGTCAAATCCCAAGTCCGAATCGAATCAATCAAAATAAGGCCTCAAACTACTGGCCTAATAGTATCTTCTTGGGTCATCTTAGCCCACCACAGGCTCCCAAAAGATCATGATTTGAAGGTGCTATTGGTAGTAACTTATTTCCTTATATGCAAACAAAATTTTCCCCTATCTTTCGATGTGGGACTGGGGGTGTTACAATTGCCCCCAGTCTTTAGTTGAATGAAACATTTAATTGAAGAGTGCTTAAATCAAGGCCCAAAGTTACAACAACAATCAAGTTCAAACATTCCATATCAATACCCGTAATAGACCACCACACTACGACCATAACCATCATCATCACAGCCACATTAAATGCTCCATATTCACATAACCGAGAAAAATTGAAAAGCCACTTATTCAAAATAATCCTTTCCATCATATCAACCGCCCTTTCTTAACACTTCTCCTCCCAAAAAACTCTCTGCAACCTACTATCCCTATTAACAAATCACTTCAGCAAACCCCTACCCACAACAATGGCTACCCCAAACGATTCCCCGGCAATCAACCATAAACACTGACGACTTTCTCTCAGTTGAAGTTCTCATCGCTACGATCATCGAAACCCCTAGGTTCAAAGAAATTCCATCATCCTCAACTCCTAGCCCAGACGCCATGGCCACCCCTGATACCCCCGAAGCACATATTCGAAAGGAATATATATGAATCCTCCAAAACTTATCCTTATGTAAACACCCAATCCTCCATTCAAGATGATTAACTAGATTCTATTCACAAACAATACCAGATACCTCCAGAATATTCTATCTGAGCTCTTCTTTAGCATGAAAAGATGTATTGGCACCCACATGGAGAATGGATCGTCGTACCCCTATATGCCTTCAAATATGGCATCTGACTACCTCTTCCTGAATTCGCTTCTTCTTTTCTATGGCTGATTGGTACCAGATTTGTCCAGCTGATGCCAAATTTCTACATTTACCTAACCTCTTTCCTCGCCTTCTGTCATGAATTGAAAGTCCCCCCCAGGTTTAGACTTCTTATTCGCTCTATTCAGCTTATCAAAAAGTGGGGAATCCGACTTCCACTACCTGGGCCTTAGCTCCAGGACCATCACTGTGACGCCCCCAAAATAGGTATACAACACCCATTCTGAGTCGTCAAATACATGGTACAGAAACAACTACAACTTTATTAATAAAACATAAAAACTGTGAGTTTAAATACAAATATTGTCATCTAGACAATATCTACACTCAAATAAGTCCTCATTACAATTATTAATACAGTATTTTACATAATAGTGAGGACTACTAGAACAACTTCTAGAACCATCATTCCACACCCCGACTAGTACTCGCTACATTCTCGCCTACTGAGAAGAAAAATGGAACAACAAGGAAAAGGGTGAGCTCAACTAGCCCAAGAAGAACATTATGACTAAGATAATATAGAACAAATTATCGTTAGTCCTCAACAGGAAAAAAATCTAATAGAATACAATAGACAACCAGCTTTTAAATCAATCTTAGCGTGAAAATAATAATTCATTAGAAGAGTTAAGTAGAGAATGCAAACTACTATCTTCTATATATGAATTTAAAAGTTCATCGTCGATATTTTATCCTGTAACATCAATCAATATATATCTCGAATCAAATATTCATCTTTGCACTCACAGTGCCAAAGATATTCATCGATTAGTCATATTCATCTAAACACATGTTCATCTTTGCACTACGGTCAAAGATATTAATCGATCGGTCGTATTAATCTCAACACTGCTCATCTTTTTGCACTACGGGCCAAAGAATATTCAGTTATATCATCATTTAGGACTGAGGATGATGAAAAATATTTTAAAGAAAACAAATCCAGTGAAACAAAAGAACAAGTATTAAGGATTCGTACTTTAAATAATCCAAGTTCAAAAATACTTCATAAATAACCAGATTGGAGTAAAATTCAAGAATGAAGTTCAAAACATAGATCCAATCAAAGATAGGAATCATAACAGACAATCTTAGACACAGAAAAGAAAATTTAATTTTTCTGTGAATAGTGTCGTATTCGTGAATAGTGCCGTATACGTGAATAGTGCAGTATACGTGAATAGTAACTCCGACCTCAAAAGATAGAAATTTCACAAAAAAACATCATCACGCTTGGTGAATAGTACTCGTGAATAGTAACTCATGAATAGTAACTCATGAATAGTAACCCCGACATGAAAAAGTTCCAAATTTGATAAAAATTTCCAACCAATATTTCGGCATAATGATATTGAAGAAATAATATCATTTTTGAATAAAATAACATCCTTTACCTCAGAAAGAATTGTACTTACGATGGAATCTTTGGATATAGTCTTTGAAAGAACTTGCACCGTATAACAATACTCAAAGTACTAAAATACTCACAAATACGCTCGATATTATAGTGAGAGAAAGAGAGAGAAATCTTTAGTTTCTAGTTTGATTTTCAATTCTAACCTAAACACCCTATTTATAAAAAAATGCTTAGAACACCAAAGTAGAAAATTTAATATAATATTAATATTTAAAAAAAAATTCCTACGCCTACTTTGAAAATCTGATTTCAGCCATTTGCAACACATGGGGGGCCAACCAAAACAATAAAAACGTTTTTCTAACTATAAATATTTTAAACTTCCAAAAATCAATTATTCTGGAACCTCGGAACTTCAATAATTCATAATAAATAGCCCTTTTATCAGAAAATTCAAATCTCGCAATTTTTTTTATAGGAAATTCAATTCTCTACAACTTTGCAGAAGAAAGTTTTTCCAAATTCCAAACAGAAATTGACCGAAATCCATAAACGGACAATTTTACAGGCTATAATCAAATTTCAGTCAAGAAATGGGCCCACGGACATGTTTAACATGTTTTAAACAACTTTTGCAATAAAAATACTCCTCATCCTCATATACTCATATATCTCACATTCATTGTAAAAATATCCCCATTATTATATTATAATAATATAATAAAATATTATTTTATCGAAAAGATAAAATATCAATTTTAATAATTGTCACTTTAAAATTTTCTCCATCTATATCCACATAAAATCAATATTTTTCTCATCATATAAATCAATAATTAATTATTCACAAATAATATTACGAGAATCACAAAGATCTTGGCAACCAGGTAGTTCCCGAAAAGAGAACTTTCGATAAAGATTTCTCCTTTCTTGGCGCCTGATTAGGTGACCAAATCTCCTTAGACGAACTTTCTAGACATTGCCAATAATGTTATCTAATAATATTATTCAGATAATATGAATTATTGCTCCGATAATGAAAAATATTGTGTAGTGACAATTATTGAAATAACAGTAATATAAAAAAATCAACGCAGCAATTATTGAATCAATAACACTACAACAAAAAGGCTTATCAAGAATCAAGACATCGACCGATCGCATACGGTCGCGGATATATATCTATGACCGTATCACGATCATTGATCTGAGTCGCGAGATAATCCGGTCATTGGAAGGACTTGGTGACCACCAATAACACCGCATAATTAAGCGGCGCAATTAGCGGCCGATCTGAAATCGCTATTATGACTTATCTTTGAGTCATTTGTCATGCGTGACGTGTCACGTGTCGTGACCGATAATAATAGCGACGGCGTGGCCGCTAGATTCAAGCGATCGATGATACATTTATAATGACGCGTCACGGTCATGATGCTTTTTTTTTAAAAATTTTTGCCTATTTTATTGATTTCCCAAAATAACTTTTGCTTTGTACACTTTCAATCCCAACACGAGTTATATATATATATATATATATATATATATATATAAGCATCCATATTAACATCCATCCAATACAATACAAAACATTCATCCATGAATAAACATTCATCCAATACAATACAAAACATTCATCCAACACAATATAATCGATATCGTAAACATCCATATAAACTAATACAATTGTCCAAAGAATGAATCTAAAAAGAGTACAAGGCTTTAAAAATCTAAAAAAAAATAAGTCGACGCGCTTCTTCATGGATCATCCAAATTAGGATCCCGTAATTATCAAAGTAATAAAACATATATGTTACATATAAGTAAGACATTACTTCGGAGACTATAAACATATAAGACAATGTAGCTAAACAATAAACGATATATATATACACGCTCTTTGTTGTCTTTGCTGCTCCTCCTCCCCGCTCGCCGCCATTATACCGCTTAACTCATGACTCATCGGGACTCGAGAGACTGCAGATGCCCGCCAAAGATCTGAAGAAGATCACGATCTGACAGATCGCTCTCACCTGATCGGCGGGGAGTATGATAGGTTTGGATAACTCGATGACCGTATGGGCGGGTGGCGTGTGATGCACTGTGCCAGCATGATGGTCGGTCGTCGTCTTTGTCCTTGGCCTTTGACATAATTTTTCTTCACGATGGACGCCCTCTCCCATAATTCTTGATCAATCGACGGACGCGGGGTGCAATATTTTTATGAAGTAACTTGACTATTTATGGGCAATATTTTTGCTAGTTTATTAATTGGTCCCTCAACTCTTTTTTTTTTCTTAATCAAGTTACTTAACAAGGATACATATATGATTCGAGGGTCCATATCTGAACACAACAAAAAACATCACATATACTCATTGCCATCACATATACACGAATGCATATATGGCCATTTGACTTATATATGAAGATTCAGACAAGTATGGATATTTTAAAAATAACTCATTAATAGTGTGATTGAAGTTATGGTGCTTGTGTTTGTGTTTGTACTTTTCATTTTCTTTCTATTCTAAGCTAAGCCATACTTATAGCATACATATTAATAGTGTGTCATTTTCTTTATCTTCTCGACTGTGAATTATGGAAAAACTTCTTTGAACCTTCTTCTTGATTGAATTATGGATAAACTTAATTCCTAGTTATGTTTTATGTTATACTCATGTTCAAGTTATATGGCCATTTGACTTATATATGAAAAAAATTCGACAGAGTCTCCCCTATAATATGGACTATCCACATGCACGAGGGCATGCATACTTGACCAATTTCAGCAAAATATAATCCCAACACACAAAACAAAATGTGCACAACTATAATTCAAGGCATACATGGTCAAATTCTATTGTTATATCCTGCAGCATACATGGTCAAATTCTATTGGATACAAAGACTTGACTAATCTGATTTATTATGTTCAGGCTTTTGTTAAATTTCAAGATATCGTGTGCAGGATATCTAGGGGCAATGAAGGAAACTTGTTCATTTTGAAAATGGTGGATCCCTACTACAGGGTCCCTCTATAAAGTTTAGCTCTACAAATTTATTCTCAAATAACTCGGCTAGACCGTGTAGTGTTGTAGCTAACGCGTCAAGTTGAATACGTTATTTTATGTGCAAAAACTATACATAAAGAATCAGATTAGTCAAGTCTTTGTATCCAATAGAATTTGTCCTTTTACATAAATTATTTTTCTAAGAACTTTACAAAAACTATTGATTTTACAAATATACATTAAATTCTCATTTTATCATCAAATCAAACATATGTATAAATTAGAGTACTAACAATGGGGATAAATTTAATTGTTAATATTTTTAGGATATATTTAATACAATGAGTCAATTTTATAATTATATTTAATTTTATGTATTGATATACATCACAATCGATCGTAATTAAATAAAAATCTTTAGAAATATATAAAATATTTGTTTATATATATATATATATATATATATATATATATATTTCATTGATTATATAAGTGATAACAAATGTTGCATACAATATACTTCACAATAGTAAATCGGTGTGCACATATGATTTTGTTACTGTCGAGTGTGATGGTGTCGGCGGCCATTTGTGGTGGTGGTGATGGTGGTGGGTGGCGGCGGTGGCTGTGGTGGTGGTGGTGATGGTGGGTGGCCGTGGTGGTGGGTGGCGGCGTTTTCCCTCTTTTCCTCTTCTCTTCTCCCCTTCTCCCTATTCTTTTCTCCTCTTTTTTTCTTCTATCGATTGAGAGTGATGAACTGGGCTGGGCCCGGTTAATTGGAATAGATCGTGATCGCCATCAAATGACCGCATCGCGATTCGCTAATTTTAAATGATGTGGAAGTATCGGTGACCGCGTGCGATCGCCGATGAGTGAGTGGTCGCAAATAACTAAAGGCGCAAATATTTCGTGCCAATTTTTGGAGGTAAAAATGAACTTATGATAGAATAGCGGACCGGTTCGATCATTAACATACTCTAGCGACCAAATTCAAGGGCGATTAAGCTAATGGCGGCACCGCTAGTAATACTTTTCTGCGACCAAAAAGTGCTTGATCATTGATGTTTTGGTCGCTATTACGACATTTTCTTGTAGTGTAAAATAAAATCTTTGAGCGATAATTCTTGTAAAAATTATTAAGTAGTGCCTTTTACGTAAGAATCAATAATTGGTGCAATACCGCTCACTACTCTTGTTCAATAACGCAGATTATCGTGTTTTAACCACCGGGTATTCCAACAATGATAATTGATGGTAACAAGCTAGCATTATTTATAAACAACTTATACTTGTCGTTTTCTTCATCTAATTGCTTTTTGTTATGGGGCCCACACAAGGCTGCGCCGTCGTACGAATATTCCCCGACAGCAAAAATATTCCACGACCAAAAGAATATTTTCCGACAACAATGAGTATTTTATAACCACTTGCTTATTTGAAATATTTGCACATTTTACCCATAACTAACCACATTAATCAAATCAACCCTTACTATTTCAAAATGATAAATAGAGAAAATTAAATTTCATTTATTAATAATTTGGGGTCTTACAATCACCCCCATAAAAACCCCCTCCATCAATAAAGGCTGGCAATCGCAATGGATTTTCATTAAAGGAACTGACATGAAACTCCTACCGAGTTGGGCTTCTCCCAATGGTCCTCAAAGTTTCCACCTTTCCAAAGAAGAAAATCAACGCCTTTCGATCCTTCTACAGTCAAATGAAGAAGACCGAATGGACCATCAAAACATTATTCGATTCCACTTGGCTTTACCATCACGGATGTAAGTACCCGCTCACACATCTTTTACGTACTTTCTAAATGTATACTGACCATTCACTAATTAATACATTATACTTCCGTACGTACATGCAGTAAAAATCTCGAAACCCAAGGACCTCAAAGCTCCTAGCTTAGAACAACCTCGCATCACCGTCAGTCATCCCGACCCCCGCACAGACCAAGATCCTGATGCAGAGATGATGAATGAGTTTTATACACATGAATTGGATACATTCGGGCTTAATTTATTGTTGTTCTCAAGTCTTTTAGGATGTTTTTATGTGTTTATGTCTATTCAAGCATGTTTTATATTGTTTTGTAGGATTTGGGACAAAAGTTACTTGGATCGACGTTAGGGTGGCTAGATTCGCGTTTTCGGCTTGCCATTTACACAGCAGTCACTTCAGAGCCAATTTGACTATAGCTCCGGACATTATTTCGAAAAACTCAAAGAATGAAAGTTGTAGATCTACTTCTCCTCTTTCCGTAACATCTTGAATTGTCGAAATCGGAATTCAGACGAAGAATTTATGGCCATTTTCTCAAAGGACGTCGGATCAGAAAAATATAAAAAAAAAGGGGCAAGATTCACTTTTTCTGCACTATAGCGCCGGGGCGCTATTTCTAGAGTTAAATACAGCGCCGGGGCGCTAGGGGGCAGGCTTTGAGCGAACTAAACATGTTTTGGGTGAATTTTGACACCTTTTTGACTCCAAATTGGATTTGGTTTGTTCCTAAACTAAAAATTGGACTTGTAACCTATAAATACATGATGTAAGGCATAAAATAAGGGGATATTACATAGATTAGACTAGATTAAACACTCCTTTAGATTAGAACATAACCCTAGTTCTTATTAGTTTTGGAGATTGAAGCAACTTGGAGACCATTGAAGAGCAAGAGCAAGAGGGGAGCATCAGATTTGCTGACAACGGATTCTATTCTCTTCTCTCATCTTACTTTTATCTTTTAATGTCTTTTCAATTGTGGATTCTTGGTTTTAATTCATTAATTATGAACTAATTCTTTTTATTAAGATTCCAATGGAACCTTTTATGATTATGAATTGATTATTTAATTTATTCCAATTATTTATGTTGAAGTGAATTATTCATCTTGCTTTGAGCTTATTGATTAATTATCTGATCAGTAATTACTGTGTTACTCTAGAAGGAATTGAGAAAAGAATTCTAGGGTTAGAATCGGGCATGGTGACATGTGACTTAGTTATTTGCACAAAGAATAAGTAGGTTTGTGAATAGAATGAGAATATCTATTTGCTTGCGTATAACATATAAGGAATTGGGATTATAACGAGTTTAATTCAATTGTTTTGTATAGAGATATAGCAAAATTAATCAAGTTAAATAGAAGGCAATTGATCACTCGAGAGAGGGCTTTTGGCATTTGAGAATTCACATTAACAATTCAAAGAGACATAATAATTGGGATAATTGGATAATTGGTTTATAGTTCATAATTGGGGATATTGGAGTCTTAGCCTTTATTTATTTGAATTCATTTATAAAGTAACCTAGTTTTAATTTATTAAGTTAGTTTTCTTAATTAGAAAAATCATGATTTGAGATTGTTTAAATAAAATTGATTTGGTTAAGAGTTAGTAATTGGTAATTTTTATTAAATATTTCCTCGTGGGAACGATACTCTACTTTTATTTTATTACTTGTTGACCGTGTATACTTGCACGTATTCATTGATTGCGAGATCGATCAACAAGTTTTTGGCGCCGTTATCGGAGAATTAATTTAATAATTATTTACCAATATTAATTTCAATCAAATTAGTCTTAATTTAAACATTTTATTTTTATTTTTATTTCTCTTCCTATATTTCTCTCTTTTTAGGATCCATGGATGACTTTGCGTATCAATGGCCATACACGATCACGACTCAACCAATGGAAACATGGCGTCCACAATCCACACAGTAGGTAGCGATGGTTTGTGAAATTTGTGCTGGAAATCATATGAGTCATCAATGTGGCATCAGTTTCAAGCTGGTACAATATAGTGGGCCAATACAAATTGAGGCAACTTCGAAGACATTGGAGGTTATCGCAGCCCAACAGAGTCGAAGGATGGCGAGAATGACTCGACCAAGGCGTAAGATTGACAGACTCGAGGCATTTTCTGCATTGTCAGCACAGTTTGAGAAACTTTCGAGGATGTTTGAAGCTTTTAAAGCTCAACGTCGTCAAAGTGTGGCGGTTACTTGTGATTATTGTGTTGGAAATCATATGAGTCATCAATGCGCCATCAGTTTCGAGCCGGTACAGTATGGTGGTGATTACCCCAACAATTATGTCTATCCCAACAACTATCATCATGATTGGGGGTATCACCCGGATTTTTCATGGAGTAACAATCAAGCTCAAGCTCAAGCCCCTAGACAACAAAACAATTTCGGGTTTCAAAATTAGACACAACAACCAGAGCGGAAAGCAAGTTGGGAAGAAGCCTTGGATAGATTTATTACAGCTTCTGAAAAGAAACACGAGGAACATGAAAGGAAACAAAATAAAACAGATCTGAATACACAAAGTATAAATCGTCGATCAAGAATCTGGAAAATCAATTGGGGCGAGATAAGACACGTCGTTGGACTTCCATCTTCAATACACTTGGCTCTATGACATGGATCTGAGGGGCGATGGTGAGCTCGAACCAAATCTGCAACCGAATGTGCCAAATGATATAGATGTTGAAAGAGAGGAAAGACTTGGGGACCAAGAAAGGAGATCGGCAAAGATCTAACTTTGAGTACCAAACGAAGATGAGCCAATTTCATTAGTATCCCATGTGCCTCCTCCACCAAAGTTCAAGAATCAAGGCGGTTTGCAAAACCATGCCCAATTGGAAGTCATATCGTCGTGAAAGCTCTTGGTAACGTAAGAGCTAAATACAGGTTGTGGAGTCGTGGTGTGATGAAAAGGAGAAGATAGAGGAAGATTCCATTATGTTTATTAAGCTTCAATACCTAATCGATCATCGACATAATGGAGGAAACACCTAGTGGTTTCATGTTCTTAATGGGGATCCTATCTACAAAAAGAGCATGCTAAGCGACTTCAATTCAAGGGTTTTTGCTAATGGGAACCTCCCAAAAGTAACATTGCTTCGATGGATGGAGGGTTCCTCAATTTTAAATGAGGGATTGGATGAGAATTGAAGAAGTCGAGCTAAGACTATAAAACAAGCGCTTATTGGGAGGCAACCTTATTTTTAGTTTTTATTAAGTTTTATATTAATAGTTTTGAATTTGCATTTATTTAGGATTTAATAAAATTGCTTCTATCATGGTTTTACAGGTTATTCAAGTCAAATTCAAGTGTGGCGCCCAATTTGTTCCATGTGCTTAGCCTATTCTCCAAACTTAGCGGGCAAGGAGGAAGATTGCTATATTTTCAGGGAAGTCATCTTCTTTAATTTTTTCTATTTTAGTCATTGAGGACAATGTCTAGTTTAAGTTTGGGGGCATTTTAGTGTCCTATTGCATATAGTTAGTTATTTACATTGTAGTTCGTTATGTTTTCAGGTTATTTACATTTAGTTTTTGCATTCAGTTTCTTGTTTAAAAAAAAATAAAAATAAAAATCGCAAAAATAGTAGTTAGTTTATTGTGTTTGTTGCGTTTAGTTTATATTTACATGATTCCAACTGTTAGAGAGTAAAAGTCTATTTTGGCTAATGATGAGATTTGGAGTTAAGTAGATAAGTATAGTATTGAATATTAGGGCTTTGATGTGATTTCTTGTTATGAATTGAATCTTTTCTGTTTTGAATCGGGTATAATTAAGGTTAAGACGTTAATACTGACTATGTTGGTGATTAAGTTTAAATTGATACATAATGAATTTCTTAAGGATAATACTAGTTTGAAGGAATGAAAGACATGAATAAGTGGAGATGGCTAAATTTTGATAAAAACTTAAGTTTGGGGGAAAATTTGGGATATATAAGCTTCGCTAAAAAAAAAGAGAAAAGAAAAAAAATTTTACTGTGGCTAGTTTTGTTTGGGGCCTTTGTTACTTGAGTAAAATGCGCTTGAAAGGGTATCTTAAAACCTAAGCGCCTAAGGTCTTATATGGTGCAGGAGTCGTTGGTCGGCTTCGCTAAGGGGTGACAATTTATTAGCCTAATGGAATCGAGACATTACGCGCAGTCATGGTTAAAAAAATAAATAAAAAATAAATGGGAAAAGAGCAAAAAGCCCCCGTAATTAAAAGTAAAGCATAAGTATCACGGATTGGACTCTTGAACTTGGTGGATGTTTGACTTTAGTTGGATCTAGCTTGTTCGTGAATTTTGTGAGTTTTCACTGTATGATGCCTTTAAAGAGACCTATTATGTGTTAAATTTGATTTTATATCAGTTAACATTGTTGTGGAGCACACACGCACTATATCAGTGATAACAGTCTAAGATTTGATGAGTGATTGGGAAATTACTGATTTGTTTTAATATGATGTATTATCATGTTTACTTGATTTCTCTAAGTAGGTTGAATAGACTTGTTTACATCATTCTTTGTTGGAGTCGTGAGGCATATAGATTAGTTTCATTACATTGCATTGCATAACATTTTTGTGTTTTTGCTTGAGGACAAACAAAAGTTTAAGTTTGGGAGTATTTGATGAGTGAGTTTTATACACATGAATTGGATACATTCGAGCTTAATTTATTGTTGTTCTCAAGTCTTTTTGGATGTTTTTATGTGTTTGTGTCTATTAAAGTATGTTTTATATTGTTTTGTAGGATTTGGGACAAAAGTTACTTTGATCGACGTTCAGGGTGGCTAGATTCGCTTTTTCGGCTTGCCATTTACACAGCAGTCACTTCAGAGCCAATTTGACTATAGCTCCGGACATTATTTCGGAAAACTCAAAGAATGAAAGTTGTAGATCTACTTCTCCTCTTTCCGGAACATCTTAAATCGTCGAAATCGGAGTTCGAACGAAGATGTTATGGCCATTTTCCCAAAGGACGTCGGAGCAGAAAAATATAAAAAAAAGGGGCAAGATTCACTTTCTGCACTATAGCACCGCGGCGCTATTTCTAGAGTTAAATACAGTGCCGGGGCACTAGGGGGCAGGCTTTGAGCGAACTGGACGTGTTTTGGGCGAATTTTGACACCTTTTTTACTCCAAATTGGATTTGATTTGTTCCTAAACTAAAAATTGGACTTGTAACCTATAAATACATGATGTAAGGCATAAAATAAGGGGAGATTACAGAGATTAGACTAGATTAAACACTCCTTTAGATTAGAACATAACCCTAGTTCTTATTAGTTTTGGAGATTGAAGCAACTTGGAGACTATTGAAGCAAGAAGCAAAAGGGGAGCATCGAGTTCTTGACAATGATTCTATTCTCTTCTCTCATCTTACTTTTATCTTTTAATGTCTATTCAATTGTGGATTCTTGGTTTTAATTCATTAATTATGAACTAATTCTTTTTATTAAGATTCCAATGGAACCTTTTATTATTATGAATTGATTATTTGATTTATTCCAATTATTTATGTTGAAGTGAATTGTTCATCTTGCTTTGAGCTTATTGATTAATTATCTAATCGGTAATTCTTGTGTTACTTTCTAGAAGGAATTGAGAAAGGAATTCTAGGGTTAGAATCGGCATGGTGACATGTGACTTAGTTATTTGCACAGTGAATAAGTAGGTTTGTGAATAGAATGAGAATATCTATTTGCCGCATGTAACACATAAGGAATTGGGATTGTAACGAGTTTAATTCAATTGTTTTGTATAGAGATATAGCAAAATTAATCTGGGTTAAATAGAAGGCAATTGATCACTTTCGAGAGAGGGCTTTGGCATTTGAGAATTCTTGTTAACAATTCATGAGACATAATAATTGGGATAATTGGATAATTGGTTTATAGTTCATAATTGGGGATATTGGAGTCTTAGCCTTTATTTATTTGAATTCATTTATAAAGTAACCTAGTTTTAATTTATTAAGTTAGTTTTCTTAATTAGAAAAATCATGATTTGAGATTGTTTAAATAAAATTGATTTGTTTAAGAGTTAGTAATTGGTAATTTTTATTAAATAATTTCTCGTGGGAACGATACTCTACTTTCACTTTATTACTTGTTGACCGTGTATACTTGCACGTATTCATTGATTGCGAAATCGATCAATAAGAGATCATCCTTATAACAGAAATCCCAATTAACACGCCCCTGAACGCCTCTCCTTTAGCTGAGACCTCTCTTAATAACGAACCGAACCTCTCCAAACCCCCTCTATTGGTGCAACTAATCACTTCCATCCCCATGGCTCCCAAACTATCTACCAAAAAATCCACTGAACTAACCAGGTCTGACTGGTACTGATGAAGAAAAAACTGAGGAAACACATCAAAATTTTTGCCCCCCCACAACATCATCCATCGCCAAAACCTCAACCGAAAAAACTGCCCCCCAAAGTTCCAACCTCTCCATTTCAAAAACCACGATCAGAACCCCATAAACCGAGGCAGAAACCTCAAATGAACCCCCCTCAAAAGAAAGCCTGAACAAAAGTGAATAAACAAAGCTCTGAAGAAGTTACACACATTCCACCTCCCTCCAATTGAGCCGGAAGAAATCACAAATAATGAAGATCCCTCGAGACGATTTCTGATCACAACTTGGTCTCAGGAACTGCAACACAACTACCCTTATGAAAACTTCAACACCTTCTTCCTACCCGGCGACGACAAAATGTACGAAGGTCTCGAGACCTAGGATCTTGTCATTGCAACCGCTATCCCCATGGGTCGGGTAAGAACACCTTCATACTTCTAATCAAATTTATTATCTCTAAACAATACTCATCACCCATATACGGGCTATACTCCCTTCAGGCACTATCTGCCTTCGGCCGGCTTCTTCTTAAGGTTGAAGAAACCTCTGCTCGCAAAAAAGAACTGGAAAGTACTATTGAACAGCTCTGAGCAAAAATCAAAAACTCCTCAAGTGAAAGAAAAGCGGATCGAGAAAGGTTCCAATTTGTCACAATCCATGCCAGCAAAT